>JZKD02S0053738.1:105873-141952 GCA_000966675.3 Picea glauca | reverse complement strand
ACCCGAACTCAGTCATATAATACATGAAATCCTTCTTATCTCCCCACTGCCTCAGGAAAGCATTATCCAGGGCTTCAATTCCAGCAATAGATCCGGGAGATAATCCTCTAAACCACTTCCTTACCTCACCATCTAGGCTCTGGAAAAAAACCCTCATCCAGACATCTTCATTTCCAATGTTCAGATTGTCTGCATAACTGTAGAAAGCAGCCAGGTGTTCCTCCGCAGTTATGTCTCCTTCCCCGATGAACTTAGGCATATATTTCAGGTAATCTCCAGCAGGGAAAGGATTCATGGGCTGAGGCAAGATCAAGGGAGCATACCTAGAAGCAACTATGGCGTCCATTCTATTCAGAGGGGTATTAGCACCAACCATAGGAATATTAGGTGAAGGAGAGCTTGGAGGAGAAGGAGTTCGCGAAGGGACTGTTGAGAATGAGCCTCTAATTGGAGTGGGGAACAAGAGGGGATTTAAGGAGAAGGCTGACGAGCTCAAGTTAGCGGGTGCTCCTCTTTGCACATGAGTGGTTAAGCTAGGTGTAGGGAAATCTCCTGCGGTCCTGGGTCTACACCAGGGTACAACTTCAGGGGAGAGGGGAGTGACAAAGTCTTGTCCCTCTGGTCCCAGAACAGGAGAGGAAAAATCAACATAAACACTCCCAAAATTTAGGAAACAGGAAACTTCAGAGACATGCCTGTCGAATAACTGAGGAGGAGAAAAAGGAGCTCCAACAGAAGGATATTGTGGATTACCTGGTTCGGTGATGGACGCTTCTTCTTTAGAGGCCTTTCCCTTTCTAAGCACCGCATCTGGATCTGTTTCAGGCGTAGCTAGAGGCAATTGTGGATGAGACCTCGTATGCCTACCTCTGAAAGCCATAATTAACAGAGCAGGTTATCCCCAGTGGAGTCATCACAATGGAGTCGCCAGGTGCAAATTAGCAATCTTGAAAGGCTCCGATAATCCGATGCACCTTCGGATTCAGAGGCTCAATGTCATTCTACCTAGGGAAAATCTTTAATTTCATCCCCGACAACGGTGCTAGAAATGTTAGCGCTGGAAGTCACTCCTGGATTGCTTGTAGAAGCAGAGCCCAACGCCCATCAGTTTTATGTCACGATTTGTTTATAAAGGGATGATCAAATGGAGATAAATGCTCGAGGATATATCATTATAACTCGGGGAATGGATCTAGTACGTAAAGAACCAAGGAGGTCTGGATTCCTAACTCCAGCCAGTAGGTTGATTAAAAGATGAGCAGGTGGAAGACTTAGGATAAAAATGAACAAACAACTTTGGGCAACAAGCTTTCGACAGTTTGCAGAAGAAAGACTCTGAATGCAAGATCCACTTGGTTCAGGGTCTCAAGAAACTGAAAGGGGACTTGACTGGATCTTCCAATTCCAAGTCACTCAGCGCTGGGAAAATCACAAGAATTGATTAGAGACGGTGCAACTATTACAGTGATCCATTACAACATCATCCTACAATAGCTACAGCTCGACTGGATCCTCCAATTTCGAGCTGCTCTAACATAGTGTAAACAAAGATATGAAAGAAACTAGCATTCATAAGGCAAGAAGTCTCAAACGTTCATGCATAATCAGAGTATCAGTGCTTCACTAAAACTTTACATCCGGGAGCTCTTCTCAACCATCGATACCTACAAAAATGGCAGAAATGCCTACATATACTTGGAACTGACTCTGGCGCTGAAGGCACGATCATATCATGAATTCAATGCTTGACATTGAGGAGCCTCTCTATTAGGCTACGCATGCATACGTTGGGCACAATGCCCATGCAGTCGTCTGTCAGACGCGATCTTTGTCAGGATGAACCGACAACTTGTCTCTGTGCACGCTCCATTCTGACCTTCTATTTAAGGAAGGAGATGATGTATCACCCACCTTCCTCACTTGCATTAACTGATTCATCGGGACCTGAGAGACTCTGGTCAAATATTCATTTGGGAGATGTGGTAGCCTACTCTTTGGTTGTCTGCTGCTTTGCTGGATTTCTGCAAGAGAACTCGGCGGGCCAATGTGGACGAAGCTGACAAGGTTGAGGCGATGGGCATGACAGACAGGATACTGGGTATGCGTGGGCTCTTAGAAGCTAAAGGCGTAGATGCGATGTGGCACAAGAAGATTACGTGGGGAGAGCAGAAGATATTCAGTGACTGAACAAGGTGGGAGCAATAAGCTGAGGTGGAGGTGGCTAGGAGTGCAATGACCAGGCGCCAAATTTGTGGGCCTGATTCTGAGCGCTATCGGAAATTCAGGGTTCGTAGTTTCAAGGTGCAAGAAATAAGGGGTGCCAGCTTCCCGAAATCCGATACCAGATATGCGATGAGCTCCACCTTTATGAGCTATCCCCTACCGGCTAGAACACGATCCATATGACCTGTCTTCATGTGACCGTAGCCAAACCCTCCATCGGAGTTTCGACATTCACAATGACACGATGTCTGTGTCCACGGGACTCACAATTTTCCAATCCCCGATGGCTCCTTCCGCGCTAGCCTTCCGACTAGGCCCTGGTCCAAGTGACCTCTACCATATTCCCTTGACCATATTCTCCATCGGGATTTCACGGTTTGCGATGTCAACGAGCACGCATCCTCCGGACTCGCGATTCCCCGATCCCCAATGGCTCGTGGTCGTTGACCTGTCAATGGTCCACTCCCCGTCACGAAAGCCTGCCATCTGTCCTCCACGATTGACAGTTGTTCCCCACCGATTGGGAAATCGCGTATCGCGATTCTGCAATGCACAAAACTCTCGCTCCCAGGATCTCCGATATCCCGATTCCCGATGAAGCCCTCCTGTGGAGATTTCACCGCTTCTCATGTCCATGATCAGGCTTGCTTGCTTGACTCGGGCCCCAAACAGATTTCTTCTGTGTGCTGCGCTTGGGCACTTATCGTGAAATCCTGCAGACCTGTGTACCTTTGTTCCCCGATACCATAATTGTTGCTAACAGAAGGCATCGACTACATTGAGACCTTTTCCCCTGTTGCGAAGATGAACTCTGTTCAACTATTTATTTCTCTTACTACTCGATTTTGATGGAAGATCCATTAAATGGATGTGAATAGTGCATTTCTTCATGGTGACCTATTTGAATATTTTTTCATGGAAAAATCTCCAGGTTTTGTTATAGAATCTGACCTAGTTTGTCGAATTTATGTGTCTCTTTATGTTTTGAAGCAAGCTCCCAAAGCTTGGTATGCTAAGATTGACAATTTATTTCTTCACCTTAGTTTCAAATGTTGTGAATCTGATCACAAATTATATGTACTCCATACTCATTGAATCACTTTGATTATTGTTGTATATGTTGATGACCTTGTCATAATTGGAAATAACACTAATATCATTCTTAGATTGAAGAAACAACTTGTTTCTCCTTTGACATGACAAATCTTGGTTTTTTGCATTATTTTTTGGGTCTTCAAGTATTAGCACCGTCTAATGGTTTTTCATTTCTTAATTTAAATATGTAATGGACATTTTGACACATTTTAAGATGGAATATTGTAATCCATGTGCTACTCATTTTCAATATGGAGTTAAGTTGAGCAAAACTTTTCAAACTTCCAAAGTCGATGCTACACTCTATCGACAACTGGTCAGAAGTTTCATTTATCTTACTCATAGTCGACTTGACATTTGCTTTACTGTTAGTGTGGTTTCTCATTTTATGTAGGATCCCAGAGAAAACCACTGGAAAATAGTCAAAATAATTGTTTTCTATCTCAAGGGTACCACTCATCTTAGTATCGAGTATTCTCAAAGTTCAGATTCACTGGTCAGCTTCACTGACTCCAACTAGGTACAAAGGGAAGCAAAATATCATGGCGTCATTCATGAAGGTAAAGGAAATATGGATTCACCAACTTTTGGGTGAAATCAGATTTCTTGTACAAACCTCGACTACCATCTACTATGAAGATCAAAGTTCCATTCAAGTTGTTGACAATCATGTTGCCCACAATAAGATGAAACATGTTGAGATCCATGCTCACTATTTAAGACAATTGGTTCATGAGAACATTGTCTCTCTTTTATATCGCAGAACATATGATTAGGTAGATGATATATTTACTAAGCCTTTCTTTGAAGCTAAGTTTATCAAGCTTCAAACTTTGCTTAGGATTAAGGAAGTTGCAATTATGGGGGGGTGTCCTACTGATTTAATTTCACCTCCTAAATATATAGAGCCATGTGATAATGGGGGGGGGGGGGTTGGAACCTCAGGTTTTGATGGTTCNNTCACACTTCTCCTAGAATTAGTTGGTTGAGTGGACGACCAAAATCTATAAATAGTTAGTCAAGCGATCGACTAGATATCTACATTAGTCGATCGAGTAGTCAACAAGCCCGTTGGTTGGACAATCGACCAGTAGTTGAAGAAATTCGGTTGGTGGTTTGACCAACCAAGTAATCAACTACAAGATGGTCAGGTCGAGAAGACTAGACAACACGGATTTGAAGGAGTCAACTCTAACCACTGACAATTATATGTGGACAAGATCTTCTCGATTATGAGGAATTTGGTTAGATATTCAAGTTATAAATAACAGACCCCATGGTTCATTATCAACGTGTGGTACAAGCGTACAAGATAATGAAGTGAACATATGTGAATATTTTCAACATGCAGTGTGATGTTCTGATAACAATTCCCTATGCTTAAGTGTTGTAATGGTGTCTTTAAATACCACTTGTTATCTTTGAAAGTTATTCCTCTTCGATTGTTTGTAGTTCTGTTTATTTGTTTCATATCAGGTTACACCCAATCCCCAATAGAGGGTTGGTGTGAAAATTCACATCCCATAGTTATGCAATCATGGGAGAAGTGTGAGAGTCAAGTAAATCCTTTTGGGGAAGAGTTAGAGTCAAGGAAGCATGACAAAAGAAGGAAATTCGTATGGCAAAAGTAGACAGTTTTTACAGGTAGTTTTTGAAACAAAAAGGAAATAGAGAGTGCGAGACCTAGAAGGCAGCCATAGTGGGCATGTGTGGTAGCTATTTTGGAGATGAAAATGCATGAAGAAGCATGATTTTAGGCTTGTAGAGTGAAATTTCTGTGTGAGAATTTCCCTAGAGCAGTGAGCAGTTGCTGTGAGTTTTCTTGTTGCACTAACATCCTCAGAGCCCCCAACAAGAGAGATTCCTAGCCAACATGTTCTAGAGCTATGGAGGGAAGTGGGAAGGCCTAAGGGACTATGTGTAGTGAAGGGGGATCCCATTACTTGGGTTGTGTAGGTTGAGGGGAAGAGAGATGGAGGATTGGGATAACTGTAGGAAAAATTAGTTTGTCATGGGTAAAATTGGGTTGTGAGTGGACAATGGAGAGACACCCTTTCTTGTTGATTCATAGCCCAAGATTGAGGGTGATTTGATGCTAATATTTGGAGCAACAAATCTATGGTTGGGTGGAACGTTTGTCCCCTACATTCGTTTTTGCATTTGGTTAAAAAGATAAGTGATTTATCTCTATTACATTGTTCTTTTATGGGTTTTACTTATGCATAAACTCTTTGTTCTTGAGTGAATTATATGTTATTGTGTATTGTATAATTGGATGCATTCACAATGTTATTAAATGCATGTAAATCCTCAATTCCTTGCATTTAATTATGGGATTATTTGTTGTGTGTCTACTCAAGTTTTAGGTAGTTGTATGTTGTTGTGTGAATGTTGATTTAGTTGCATTCTTGTTTTAAGAATGTTTTTAACTGCTTGGAGATTTTTAGCATGCATAGATTTGATTTAATTGGTATCAAAAGGTTTTAAATTGTTTGATTTAGTAGTGGGAGATACTACAAGATGTTCCATCAAGATTGTTTCATCATATTGAATAAATATGTTATTTACCAAAATTTTAAAAAGTTTTCATTTTCATACTCTAAATTTCATCCCTCTACCATGCTCAACTAGTCACACAACGATATGATCATTACATGTATGATTGAAAGCTATTTATGCCCATTCAATTTGGTTTAAGCTATTTGTGCCCATTGGATGATGAACTTGAGTATTTTTTTCTTAAATTTTAATACATTTTTCTTGTGGTTAGATGTGTTTTCAAAGTATCTTTATGATGCATGGGATACATAAATTTTTTCATTATTTTATTTAATGGTTTGTAGTTAATAACCATTATTTTCTTCCGAGTTTAATTTCACTATGTTTAAATCAATCATTAAGGTTAGACATGAAAATTTTGAGGTAGATGGTTTGATCAAACTTGGCTTCTGTAACTCCTATAACTCATCTAATGCTACCTCCATATCCTTCTTTCCTTCTAGATTTATGAGGCCTTTATTTCCCATATGATTTATCTCCTGGAAGTGTATTTATTTCATAGAATTGTTTGGATGGATTCCAAAAACATTAAGTATTTAAGTTGCAACAAATATTTAGTTCTTATTCGAGGCCTCGTATTTGTTTTCCTAGGATAGTAGATTTCAAAATAGTAGAAGATACAAGCAAATGAATATAATACATACATGTCCCAAAGTTTTATTGGTAGCTCAAAACTAGCATAACAAGTTGATCTTTGCATGGCTAGGTCATAAGTGGTTTCGGGTTTATCTAATTTATTTTTACATTATGGGGGAATGAGACTATCATGGATCATATTGTATGTACATCCTAACTCAAATAAGAAAGCAATCCCTCCTAAATTATATACAACTTATCCTTGTAAATAATCTCCATTTGTAGTTTTGGTTTGTATTCTAGTATTTGCAAGTGCTACGAGGGAATCCTCCATCCATTGGATATGATACCACTTAGGTTGCTTTGCCTTTATAATTTCCTCATATTCAACCACTCTATCTTATTTTCATGGAATTGACAATATGTTTATTCTTTTTTGGAAAGTCTTCTCAAACATAGAATACCATTTAGAATACCAATATCATCTTCATCAAACATAGAATACCATTTAGATTTACTTGACTGAGCTCTATTTACTTAGGTACCTATTCTTCATATTCGTCTTCATATTCATCACAAGACTCCAACTCGTAAACATCATCATCTAAGTCAAATTATTCATTATTTTGGACATAATCCCATCATTTTCCAAATTCTTCGTCATTAACATACAAACATTTGACTTCAGGATTTTACCGAAGACGTGCTAGCAAAGTGACTTGTTTTTTTTTATAGAGGAGACAATATATTATCTTCTTTGTGCTTCTTTTGACTAAAGGATATTTCCCTCCAATAATACTTTTTGGGATTTTAGTATTTATCTTGGGGTTTATTAAGCCAAAATTTTCTTTTGGATTGGAAGGAATTTTTTCTCTTGTTTTCCATATAATTTCACATATGAGAAACATTGGCAATATTTTGGGTTCCCTTTATTTTTTTTTGTTTTTTTTCATGATTTTTTTATCCATGCAAAAATATCCTATACTTATTTTGATGATCTCTACAATTTTCACAAGAGACCTATCTTCAATGTGTGAATTTTTGTTTACAAGCATGATATGGAGCTTGTCTAGAATTTGGCAAGTTATTTTATAAACAATATTCAATTTCACTATATCATCTTTTTCATGGTCACTTTTGAAGCTAGCTTCTCATAAGCAATCATGAACTCTTTGAATCCTTTCAAACTACAAAATTCAATTCCCAATAGTAATATCATGTCAAAATAATTGGTGGTTTGTTTCCAAAGACCAAAAGCTGCCATAATAGTATTTTTGAGACTTGTGAGATATGTGATTTGGTCCTTAAACAAGGGTTTTGTTCCTACTTCTGGGAGGAGGTTTAGTACTTCAATTTTTTTGGAAAGCTTAACCATCCAATGCATTAATATGCCTTTGAATTGTGCTACAACAATGGATATCATTTGTGCAGTTTCTAAGTCTTTATTAGATTTTATCACTTAAATGCATAAGTTCACTTGAAAACTTTTACCAAAATCATAAATCATATATGTAGAGATCGTAAAATACAAAATTTGATACAAGTTGACATATAATTCCTTTCAATTTGCATAAATAATTCAATCACCAACATATAAGAAAAATATTCAGCAGAGATTAAAATCTATCTACAGCATGAAACAACTCAGCCATTCATAATTAAAAAAAATACCTACTTCTGATGCTAAATCCCACTGCTTCGTTAGTCCAATGCTGAAGTTGAAACTGTGTCAAACACTGCCCAAAACCGTGTTTCCTCCCTACTAGCTAGGAGCAACATGTCCAACTTCCTATCTCCAGGATACCGTAAGGATATCCTGGCCCCCGTGCCCAAAACCCCCAGCAAACTGATGCTCCCTCCTTCTGATTCACCAAACCTCCAAAGCCCCAAACTCCCCACAGAGAAATCCCCCACCTAAATATATCCTCCTCCCTCCAAAATTCTTCCTACCTCCCCCAAAAGAATGATCCCCCTTCCCGTAAGACTCCTCCCGTCATATCCCTCCTTCACCGACTCTCCTCCCCCTCATTAATTTCCTTATCCTTTTATTCAATGTCTTATCCTCTTATTTATTATCTTATCCCCTCCATTTAATGTTTCTTATCCCCTCCGTATACGCAAGTCTTTAATTAATTAAATTATTAACCCCTTTAACTTATTACCCATGTCATTGAATGTGATGTGTAATCAATTAATTAATCAAAAGTTATAAACAATTAATTAATAAATAAATATTTAATTAATATTATTAATGCTAATCAATATTTAATTAAAACCATATTAGGGCAATTAATTATCAAATTAATTATAATTAATAATCCCTATACATCTATTTAAGCAGGGTTGTTACAGATCCTAACCCATAATTGTTTGGAAAAGCCTTTATCACAAGAAAGACACTATTACAAAAGGTTCTAGAAAATTCAATTTGTTGAGTACATTCGAAAGGCAAATTCCATTCTTGTTGTTGACATGGTCCCAGTGCATACATGTATTTGATCCACACAAATCTTGTCTATTATCTCTACAAAGATATGGGGTGAATTTGACAATTTTCTAACAGATGAAGTATGCTTCATGGAACTTTTACCTTAATTTTACCTAAGTTAGTAAGGGATCATCTTACCTTTTAATTAGCTCAGGTAAGATATTTCAAGAAATACCGTTTTTTATGGTAAAGAAAACTATTTTAGAATTTCATTAACAAAGATAAGATCCTTTGTGTGACTCAATCATGAAGATCCCTCTTAGTTTAGGTTAGGTACATATCCTTTACCTTCTAATGAGGATTATGGATCATCTTGGGCTTTGTCAATGTAAGGTGTTGGGAACATCCTTAATAAAATTATGAGGTTTGATCTATATGACCCAAAAATTGGACAAAATATTTCCTTTTCAACATCTTGATATTAATGAAGGGGTAAATGTAGCACACTTGACCCCCTAAACCTCACTCAGGTTGGTGAGAAGTTTTGTTTTCTCCTTTTTATTTCTTGGGATAGGTACTCAGGTCCATTAGTTCTTAGTTGAGGAATTCTATTATCATAGTTTTTTCCAAACTAAATCTCATTTATTCATAGCGAAATTATTCCACAAGATCCATTATGAGGGTTGAGGATTTTTGTATCCTCAATCAGATGGTCAAGAGTTCTTCCCACTGCTAAATCAACAATAAGGAGTTATTCGGAGTCGTTCCCATAATAACTCCCAACCACCAAGGTCAACCTCCTCTCTGATGTTGTCATTTCGATGGAGCGTTCATAGGGATCTAACGGTTCTTGGGTGCTGGAATCAACGACTCTGATCTCGTCGGTTCCTCAAACCACCCAACAATTAATCTCCACTTAAACACCCATTCCACATACTAATGAATGGGACCCAAAAAACATACGACTGAGATTGTATCTCACCCACACACTAATCAATGATACTCCTATATTCTTGGATTCCCTCCCCCTCTGAGCACTTTCGCTCTGGTGTCACAGACCACTCTGACCAACTCTTTCCAACCACACACACTCCGACGGATCGAACGATCCATGTTCATCTCATCTAATAGTTACCATTTTTTAAGGGTTTATAACTATTCTCTAGTTTAGGTTCCTGAATCCTTCTCCTCATAATGACTCACACAAAATTCAATGGCTAAGAATCCAACTAGGTGTCTCCCGCTAGATCAATGGACTTCAGACTCCTAAGTCATTGATATTCTCCGAAAATTTTCATTCGATGAAACCATATATCATATCAATAGTAAAAGACTCACCGATATTACTCTTGGACATATTAATGACTGAAGTTTACTTGGAGCTCTCCCCATCGGAGTCCCAACAAAACCTTGTGTTAGACCATACCGAAAACTACATCCCCCAACCAACGATCATGATCTCTTAGCTAAGCCAATATGATGGTTGTGAATCCTTTTGTCTTGAAACGATAAATTATTTATCATGTTAGTCTGAATTAGGATTTAACTTGTTCAAGGTTCCTCCTATGGTCTTTTCTAAGGTTCTACCAGAATCCTAAGAGCTTTGGGGATCTAGGTTTAAATCGGCTAAGGCATTCCATTAGGGACTTGAATGAAGAATTGTATGTCCTACAAGCTTTCCATCTAATATAGGTGAATCCTTTAGGACTTAAAATTCCTAAACGTACACAAATCTTCTACAAACACCAGGGCTTTCCTATCGCTATCCAAATGAAGGATTTGTCCATATCATGTAAACTTTTCTCTCAAGACTTACAGGCTTAACTGGGTTACATGCCATTCATGTCTTACTTACTTAATTTTTAAGAATTATCATATTTACAATGAAAACATACAATCATGTCCCATTTTACTAAGGAATTCAACCATTCCTTCAGATATTCACAGTTTCAATTAAACCACGAAACAACAAGTTTACATTGCTAAATTTACATCACACACGCATTGAGTTGTGTTATCCCCTAGCCTAGGGATAACTAAAGAGATTATGTCTCAAGGCCCACATGTCCTAAACATGGAGTACCGAGATCCATATTGACTTGATCCTAACCCTAAATGGCCCATCTTTCTTCTTTAGCGCCTCCATCCTGTCAGCAACAGCAACATCCATCCCATTGACCTGGCCCTTCAACAACAATAGGTCTTGATCCATGAGGTAATGAGTCTGGGTATCATGGTATGTTTCACTCTGATTCTAAAAACATTTGAATATGTGCATTTAATTATTTTTGCTTCATGACGTGTGCTTGTACTTTATGGCTTTCCACTTGTCCACGCTTGGGGGGGATGATAAGATGCCCTAGCAAGTTGGTTCTCTTAGGATTGAGTTGCCACTGGGTGGGTCCATGAAAGGCCATTGTCCATTCCTACCATACTTATCATTTTTCATCATCATCCCACTCATCCATCCCCTACATTGGTTCAGGCATTGGGTTTTCCAAGCTAGTTAAGGTTGTACCTTTCCTTGTGGGAAGAAGGGGCTAAAGGCCCAGGGGGTAAAAGTAGATGGAAAAAGATAAAAGATGAAAGAAGAAAACCTTCATATTCTTTTCTCAGGGATCCCCGAGAAAGCAATAAAAGGCTTCTCGATAAGAAAAAGGAGGGACCCATAAATAAATAAACTCAATACCTAGTTGGAGGATAGGGGTTCTCATCATGAGCCATCCTATTAGGTCCATGGGCATGTAGCAGTATGAAACTGCCATTTAGCTAGTCACCACGCCAGGGTAGTGGCTCTTTGTGGCGTAGGCAAGAGAAAGGGGGTCTCATCACGATCCATCCTTCTCATATCTGTGAAATGCTTGTGGGTAACACTGTCACCATGCCAGGGTAGTGTCCCCCAGTTATTTTATTGAAAGAAAAATAAATAAGATAAAAAGGTAAAAGGCATTGAATGGGCTTGGAAACATTTTCATCCATGACAAAGTGCAACTCACCCTCTTCATAGGCACCCACAGGTAAGCCATACATTTACCTATCATCACTGCACCCATTTCTCAAACATCCCCATACCACCTCATCCACTTACATGATCTAGATTGGTCTTCACCTGGAAACATCCCACATCCAATGAGAATTAGCCCAATAAGACCTCCTGAAACCCTCTCCAAACCTGGCTTGTAGAATAACATAATATTTTTGAGTACTTGTATGGGAAAAGGGAGTTTTATGCACATGTTTAGATAACTTGATTATTAGACGCGATTTCCATTTCTATGATCCCTGTGACTTTTGAGCCCATGGAGGTTGTACTTGTTGTTGTTGTAGGGCCACACCCGATGGATAGGTACACATGGGGATATGATTAGTTTAGACCTCCAAAAGGATAAAATCCCACTAGATGGATGTTGAGACCCTAGCTAGGGGGGAAACATACCAGAGGCTTGCACCAGAGAGAGAGGAGGACATTCCACCAGAGACAGCCTGACATGCCTGGATCCAGGGGGGCCTTTCCCTCCCACTATGATTTTGGCCTTGGAAGTCCCATGATGTCACCTTTGTGACCCTTTATGTCACCCAACGTTGGATGGACATGGTGGAGGCAGTTGTGTGCCAAGTAGCATGTGTGGCTTGATCCAAAGGCCTTGGGAGGCCTAACATTTTTCTTCTGGAGGCCAATGTTTCACCTAGGAGGCCCAACGTCACCCTAGAAGGGCATGACATCACCTCTCTTGCTTGATTTAGGGTTTAATTTGTCAATTTTATGTAAAAAACTAGACATTTCATGTAAACTGGCCATGTCAGCCTTTTTGACCTAATTTTGTAATTTAAGGTCATTGTAGCTGTATAAATAAGGGTTTTTTCCCTTGTATTTTATCATCATATTTCACTCACACAAGTGAGGTCTGAAATTTTCACCCTACTTAAGGGTTATTGGCTGAAATTTTAGGTTCACTTCTTGAAGGAGGGTAAATTTGGTGTTTCTTGGCATTTTTCTTGGTGGAAAATCTTCAACTAGGTTTATTGCTAGATTATTCTTGGTGGATGTAAGTGAATTTCTGCAATCCTTCTTTTCTTTGAATGGTTATGGTACATTTACTTTTCATTTATTCCAAGATTATGAAATTGCTAGTTTTAAAAACCCTAGGAGAACAAGCACATGTTATTGTCCTTGTCTTAACAATTTTTCACCTACTAGATTATGCTAGAAACCCTACCTTTGAAGAATTGTACTAGAGCCCTGCCATTGCAGCACTCTAGTATCATTTGCTTCATCAAGCCATTAATTGTTTCAATCTTGAGCTAAATAAGAAGGAAAATCGCTAGGGCCTAGAGTTACCTACTTCCTAGTAGTCGTTTTCCTTCTAAGGCTTGTTTATTGAGGCCTTGGGTTACCAACACCTCAATCACCATCCTTATTTGTCCTTGGATCTTACATTATCATTTATTTCCTTCAAGTTTGCTACTGAAAAGTGACTCCATTAGCCCTAAAAGGCACTGATTTAGAGCTTAAATTTGATTCATTGATGAAACCAACCCTTAAATCCTTTACCTCAAGCAACCTACTAACCTTTCCTAACCCTATATTAGACTAATTCACTAACCTTCTTTCTTCTGGTACAAAATTAAGATACAACCATTTATTACAACAATAAAAACACTTAAAAGCAATTGTAAAAGTTGATTTTTACATTGCCTAATTAGCTTCCGAAAAGTGCTAGCACATTGCTATTATTGGGTTATTATTTTTGGTCATTGTGAAGCTCTTTTAAGGCATTTATTGTGAAGCTATTATCTTGTAAACATTGTTGTTATAAAATTCTGTTTGCTTCATCTTGCATCAACTTATTTCTTTTATTGAAAAGTCCAAGGTTTATGAAGCATTAACATCAAATTGTACTTGCAAAAGATATTGTTTTCTTGTTGCTTTGTTCTGAGTAGGTACATCTAAGCACATCATTGCTTCATTGATTAAAACTTTGGGACTTTCTGATCGGTGTGACTTGTCAGAGGGGATACCTTTTATCAACACTTTAACCTTTGCATTCTTAAACCCCCAGGTCACTGGGGACGTATCCCCTGGGCTATCATCCCTAAATAGAAAGTGGTATCTTATTAAGGTGACAGTGATAGGATAACGTCATGTTACGCCAATTTTCCTTTCCTTAGCCTTTTCCTTTGGACAAGTACAAATTACGCGATAACAAGATGAAATACTTATTTTTCCAGTGAATATCAACAACCAATCGACAAAGAAAGGACACCTTTCCTCCCAACCTTATGCCATACTAGAGAGTGCCTTCCTACAATATGCCACCCCCATGCCAAGCCATGATATCACAAGGGAATTATTCAGCTAGTTTCCAAATTTAAGAGATCTAGGAAGGTTACTCTCCTTCCTCCACTGACAATAGTAGAAGTTTCCCCTTTCCCACCAAGTTCAGGGCTTCCACAGGTTTATCAGGTACCTTCCTAGCTGGGTTTCCTCTACACAAGGGAGCCCCTTCTCTATTAAACAATCCCTAAGGGACCTCCCCTTACCAGTGTCGGTTTCTGCCCAGTAAGTACCAAAATGTATCCCTCTAATGCTCTAGTCTGGATTCAAGTCTTCACTGTTTTAGGGTGATCCTCAATAATTGGGATGAGCTTCCTATTTTCTTCAAGGAAATCTCTCAAATTTCTTCTTTCCCAGATATGTGTGAATTAACTCCTTTATTCATCACACCATCTGTCCGTGAGTCCGCAACTCACCAAATCTTCCAAGCTTTTTGTTGCTCATTTGTTGTTGTTGTAAAATCTTTCTCGCTCGTGCATTCTCTTCCATGTGTGCCTCTCACATGTTTTCCTCCTTTTTTCTTGGTATTGTTTTTCCACCTTTGGTCTCTTCCTCCATAAATCCTTGGAATTCCTGTGACTTCTTTCAGAAGTGACCTCTAGTAAGGGATCTGAATTTTGAAGGGTAAATGTAGGGATGTACTTTTGTTATTTTTTCAGTTGACCCCTGCCTCTTCAAGAGATCAATTCTTTTAGTAGTATTAACTGCCACAACCACCAATCCCATCTCTTCGTAATTTCTCATGTGGCTCCATGCAGGTTCAATTACATTGACATGTATGCATTTATGTTTTGCAAGTACAAGCTGGTTTATTAAGAAAGATTCCTATTTTCTTCATTGAAACATCTTAGATCCACCTCACCAGTCCACTTCATCAATTCCACCTATGATATCATGGCCAATACTCTCAAGGATTTTCCCTCTTTGTCATCTTCTTGGTATTTTTCATTAATCAAAACATAATTACAAGCTTCATAAACAAAATCATACAAAGTATAGCATAATTACAATTATGGAGAAAAACAACGTGTTACATTCCCCTCCCCCCTTAAAGAAACACCATCCTCGATGTTTACAACACCATATATATACACACACACTTATACATAAAAAAAAAATGGGTATGCTAATCTCATGGCATCCTCTAGCTCCCATGTAGCCTCATCTACTTCAAAGTTGTTACAAGGGAAAAACTCTCTATGGCCAAGGGTAAACCACAACAGACAGGTATGACTACATAAATCAACTCAATTCAAGCATGTGCTATATAAACTAATGTGTAATACGAGGAATAATCCTACCTCGGTCTGATCATTTGATGTCGTTCCATTGTTGAGCACTTTGACCCAAAAATTTACACCTGCAATAAGTTCTCAACAAACAAGTGATGCAAGTATATAGTGACGATATATAAAATGAGTTAGCACATCAGATAGCACAATCCGTTAATAAACATTAAAAATATGCCCATGGATAATAATCATATATTTGCAAGATATTGATAGGATGAGAAAGGGGTATTTCTATTAATAATTGATCGACAGAAGTATCAACATTATAGACTTCCATGTCGGCACGGTTCAAAACCAAGAAACCGAGTTCCTTCCAGCTGGGTCTCCACCACTTCAATCCTCCACCAAAGGCAAGATCATAGGAAAGAGGCAATGAGGTCCTCTCAACGATAAGGGAAGATCTTGGGGGATGAACACTGTGTTCAGACTTGAGGGACAAAGGGATGCAAACTCAATATGAAGTAATTTCTCCAGAGTAACTTTGCTCTCAAAGTTGAATTCTTTCTCCTTATTTTCCATAGATCAAAATTGTGCTCTTATAGCCTCCAGAATGCAACTAAAGGGCCGAGTCAGAACGTTCCTAGTATATGGAAGGCCAAATATCAGAGATCTTCTGTCGTGACATGGAAACCCGAATTCATTTTGTATTTTCTAGCACAAATCCCGATATACGTGAGCTATAGTGGAGAAACAAGTGTATACACATCTTGCTAGGCAGTTAGAGAGTGTATATGTGGAAAAATATATATTTTTATCACTGGATTCATCAAAAAGGGATGATAAGTTTGTATAGGGAAATGGAAAAAGACCCTCTGTGCAAGATATCAATGGTGAGACAAATATTTCTATAACAGATGCCCCCTAATGTGTGAGATTAGAGGAGTATCTGCGATGGCCAAAATACATTATAAATAACCCAAAAGTGGAGTGGTAGAAAACCAGCTAGACGAACTCAATTTCTCATTACATTATGTACTGACTTTGCATACATGGCTGCCAAGAATAAAATGCAGATCCATGTGGAAAATATACCAAACAAGTGTTCATGGCCATGAATAGGCAAATATAAATGCAGTTATATGCCAAGAGTTGTCATAGTCACGAACAAGGCCCAGTGAAACTAGTCTCAAAAATCAATGTGAAGATATCTGGATACCATGGAGTACAATCTGATCTCCCATGATCACTGAAGTCAAATAGGTACTGGTCCAATGAAATGGAAGAAACAACTTAGGAAAGTTGTGGCCACATAGTGATGTCTTCAAGTCTTCTACACTATCCACCAATAGTGGAACTCTACATCATGTGAATAAATGGGTTGAGGTCGAACACGATGAGACATCGTTTGATTATCGATCATTGAGGTATACTGTTAACAAACGCGAGACAACCTACTGATGATGAAAGTAGGTATCAAGGCATCGAGTACATCTCTACAAATGTGAATAAAGGAGTTTGTGTCGAACACTTGAGAGATCCATTGATCAGGAGACATTGATGTATTCCCATCTGTCAATGGTGAGAGAACCTTCCACTAATGACTACAAGCCTCAAGGTAATCATAAAACTCTAGGTCTCATATCTAGAATAAATGAGCTGAAGTTGATGGAAGGAGACCCACTGAAAGGAGAGCATTAAGGCATCTCTCATCATTCAGCATGAGGAATAAAGTAGGAGCTTCATGATTTGGTGGAGATTGGACGAAGAACATGCTCACAAAACAATGACCCTGTGCATCTTTTGGGTGTGCCAAATGCAAGCGGTACATGAAAAATATCCTCTAAATAGCAGCCAATGATGAGAATTGCTGACAAAGGCAAGGAAACCACCAATAAGGCTAATGGCATCCAAGACACTGGACGGATACCAAAGTGTGAATAAATGTCTTGTCGTCGAACACAAGGGAAACCACCTAGTCAATGACCAATGATGAAATGTCGATTGTTGGGTTCAAGATGACCTACCAATGATGAAAGTAGAACCAGGGTGCACGATAAGACCAAAGTATCATGTGATTCTGAGACAAACTGAGGGTATGTCCGACATGAAAAGTCAAGATTTCTGAGGAGTGGCTGACACAGGTTGATAGACTTCCTTTGAACAAGAGCATGAGACATATGGTGGACTCTGGTAGCATAGACTTAATGATGTGACAATTAGATGCAAGAGGAATCCATAATGTTCTCTATAGGGATTGGAAGAGTAATTAGTCGATAGAGAAAACTCTGTAACGAGATCATATTCCTAAGGCCATGCTAAACCCAAAATTATGATGACGCAAGGATTCAATAACTTTGTGCTCTATTCAAAGGCGACACAACTACGACCAATTACAATATAGTAATCCCTTCCCGCCCGTCTTTTTTTTTTTCATAACAAATTAATGCTATGATACAATGGAGGGAACAAGTGTCGCAAGTAAGCAAAACTAGTTCCAGTAGTGGAACGTACCTATGCTCAATGCAAGGAAATGCATACGGGAGATGGACACTCGGTGTGATTTTCCCTATAGGGTATAGGGTGTCAAGTTGCGAAGGATAAAAACAAGGCTCTGCTTGGTTGAGGATGGAACATTGCTTAGGCAATAGTTTATAACACAAAGCAAGAACTGGCTAAAGGCTCAATACTACAAGCGAGGGCATGAGATGCAGTCACAACTTAACGCCAAAAAATTTCCTTTTTATATCTTTTAGTCTACTTGGTGTGCAAAAGGGGTAAACTTGTGCCAAATAGATGTCTTTTGAAATCCAATTTACGAGTGTGAAAAAGACAAGCTCACTCGGAAATCGGAAATCTTTTCGATTTTTGATAGCGAGTCGAAAAAGAGCTTAACTAGGACTCGTGATCTTTCAAATCCAGTTTTAACGAGTGTGAAAGGGACAAATAACTCGGCGATATTTTCAATTTTTAATAACGATTCGAAAAAGAGCTTAACTAAGACTCTTTTTTTTGGGGAGTCCGCGGGTAATAAGGCCGCGTGTGTATGAATGAGAAATGAGGCTCATTGTAAAGTCATGTATTGAATTATAATGGACTCTCAGTCCTAAGGGAAAAATCTCGGCATGGGCACCAAATGGAAAAGAGGTTATAACTAGGGTACCCATGTTTGGTAAGTCTCTACCATTTATTAACGATGCAATGATAGCAGATGGAGGTGAATGCGTCGCAATAAATGGGTTTGTACCTAAGGTGTAAAAAGTGGTAATTGAAGGATAATGAAAAATTGTACGATGTAGTGAATACCTATCGTATATGCTAGGTTATGAATATACCTGCCTGAGGAGACGAATGGCCACTCATGACATTGAAATACGCAAGAAAATTTAGTCAAAACTACAAGAACCAGCTTAAAACCAATTTGAATTTGTCCATTAGACAAAATAATAGCATAAAACTATATTAAATGGGTAAAAAAGTTTTATAAATAGTAATAAAATCAAAATTTACTATGTCATTTTCATTTTTACCCAAAATAGTGCAATTTGGACTAACATACCTCCAGAATTCAAGTGGTGATAGAGGGAGCAATAGGCAACGGAATCACAAATCATTTGGACCAGGTAACTTTCTATCCCATCCTCTTCAAATTCAATGGTTTACAATTTTGGATTAGGCTCAATTTTTTTAGTTTTTAAAGGTGCAAATTGAGTTTTTTGGTATACGTGGTTTTCTGCTAATATGTCACGTATACGACCAGATATACATTCCTATGTGAACTACAGGGGGCGTATATCTAGCCCTACTCATGACTGTTCTTGGATAAACCATGTATACGTGCGCAAAAGGGAAAAAAATAAGTTTCTAACTCAAAATTTGATTTGGTTTTTGCAGGATGGTGTTGGAGTGGAGGGAGAGAGAGCATAAGGAGGTAGATGCAGTAGTGGATAGGGATCCAGTGGCTCAAGTGGCATTAAAAATATGTGGTCTGTACAAGTTTTGGGCTCTCAAAGGAATGAGGGCCCAAGTGAGGTTATTGGAAATGCTGGTGGGCTATTGGGATCTGGATAGCGAGAGATTTATCCTTGATGGACAACCATTAAGGATCTAAGTAGAGGACATCTACTTCTTGACATGACCTTCACACCGAGGAGAGGTTGTGGACCTCAAGTCACGCAGGACCGGGAGTGGGCTGAAGGTCGAAGAATACATCGAAGCCCACTATGTTGCAGGGACTCCCATGGTGGGAAGTCAAATCCCTATCCGAGCTATAGGTAACCTCATCTTGAAGATTATTGTGCTCATGCTTACTAGAATTATAGGGTTGGCCTCTCTGCATCAAGCATTGAGACCGCTTATGTTTTACACACTAGAGTGTGCAAGACCTATCATGTACGATTGGTGTACCTCACTGCTAACCAATATGAAAGGTCAGATGACAAAGTGCAAGCAGGGGGGAAAATGAAACTTCGGGTTTTTCTCTATCCTTTGTAGCTTCTTTTTTGAGCGGGTCCCAAGCCTGGGACCTAGAGTGGATATCATTCCTAGAGGTCCATGTGATCCAACTATGGAACGATGGACCGAGGTCATGAGACAACAAGGGGGAGGTAGAGACGACAAGGGGGAGGTAGGGTGGCCACACCCTACAACGATGAATTTTTATTTTGGTGGAGGAGACAATCATAGATCTGGATGACTGTCCCTATGTGGGAATTGATTTCAGAGGTTACCCTGGTATGCCTCTTCCACTAGGAGCCACCTATGGCGCCATAGGTAGACAATACTTTTTATATATTTCATTTTTTGTATTTTTGTATTTAAAAGAACACAAATATTTTTTGGATGGTGTTAAATATTAACTCGATACTTGTGTAGTTGCAGATGTGGGTCCACATCTACAACGGCCAGAGGGAATCCTAGGACATAGGCAGAGGCACCGGGGAGATGAGGCAATGGGCGGAGAGGCGGAGAGAGTCCTTCAGAACGTGTAGGGAAACCTGTCGCGTTTGACATAGAGGATTCCTATGGTTCAGGTGGAAGATCTACCTGAAGCCATGCAGAGGCAGGTTGTCGGTGTACCTAGAGCATGGGTACGACTCTTCCAGCATCTTTCCAACGTCGTGGTTTGCTATCATGAGACTCATCCGGCACCACAGGCGTAGATGTCATGGGTCATGTATATCAGTTGTATATGTGTTTTTGAGGGTTTTAGCCCCAATTTTGTAATAGAAAACACCATATTTTTTGGAAATACATAAAGAGAGATCTTCGGCTGTACTTATATCTTACAATGTGTATATTGATTTAATGGTTTTCTTTGCTTTATTAATGTGACAAATGCCAATTCAAAACATAATTAGTGTAGGCATCAGATACATGATTAGCACTTCTAGGAATGTGAAAGTATGTAATAAAATCAAATTGTTGTTATAGAAAATGTACCCATAGGAATTGACAGAGTAACGCCAGATCACGCAAACGGTAACGACCATTCAACTGACATACGACTAATTGAGAATCCATGCGCACCTCTATAGAGTGAATACCATGTGAGATAGCATCGCACAATAATTCTATGACGTCGCTATATTTGACCACATTATTCGTGGATGGCCCTAGGCATACGCCACCTGAAGACAGCAGTAGACCCTCGGGCGACTAAATCACCCAAGTGGTAGAAGCTAAGTTTTGTGTATGACTACTGGCTCCGTCTACGAATCCTACGTAGACCGAAGACTCCATTGACATCTGCCAACCAAAGGGAAAACTCGATAAGCAAGCCAAAGAAAAAAAGAAAGGGGGAAAAGGTGTATATACACTAAATTTAGATTAGTATACAAAGGGTTTCGCCCAAACCCAGGGCTCAAGCGTAATACCTTTTTAAGTAGAGCCCATTTCTGGGCTCAACTAATTTATTCCCTTCATAATATTCCAAATCGTAGGCTCCTTTTTCTAGAACATGTCGCACGGTATAAGGACCATGCCACATGGGTTTAAACTTGCCTGCTCCTAGCGGTTCTTTGGCTTGGTCATACAAGAGGACCAAGTCACCCTCGGCATACAACCAGGGATAGATAGACTTATTGTACTGAAACTTGACACATTTCTTGTTTGCCTCGATAGACATAAAGGCATCTCGACGTTGCTCGTCAAGACTCTCTAGGTGTACAAGGCATCGCTCTAAATCTGAAGTGTTAGGTAGGAGCTCAACTACCAATTTGAGAGAAGGGATTTCACATTCAACGGGAAGTATCGACTCCACACTGTGTACTAACTGAAAAGGAGAAAAATTGGTGGCAGTCTTGACCAAGGTTCGGTATGCCCAAAGCATGGGATATGGCATGATGTGCTAGTTGTTATTGCTCTGACTGACATTTTTTTGCAATATGGTCTTGAGAGACTTGTTGACGGCCTCTACTCTCCCATTTTCCTGGGGGTAATAAGGAGATGAGTGACCATGTTTAAACCCCATCTTAGACGTTAGTTCTACCATCGTTTCATTTTGAAAATGACTGCCATGATCAGTGACAATCTCACTCGGGATACCGAACCGGGCGATAATTTGGTTGAATATGAAAAAAGATGTAGTCTTCCCATCGGATTTCATGGTAGGCATGGCTTCAACACACTTGATGAAGTAGTCAACAACCATGATAATATGTTGATGCCCCCCAACCGAAGTTGGGTTTCAATCAACAAAATCTACTCCCCATTTGGTGAAGGGACCGACGGTAATGACTGGGTGAAGAGGGGCTAGGTGTGAGCGCATTTTTCGAGTGAACACCTGGCAGGGGTGACACTTCTTAATCGCTTCAATATAATCTTTAAATATGGTGGGCCAGAAGTAACCGGCTCGCAAAATTTTTTTGCCTGTCGCAAGCCCGGATAAATGACCACCACAAGCCCCTTTGTGGCAATCATTAAGGACTAACTCGGCTTCCTTGTGATTTAAGAAATGACATAAGATACTATCGATTCCTCGACGATACAAAGTGTCATCGACGATGGTATACTTTTTGGATTGGTATCTAACACGTCGTCGATCATCTCGCGAGAGATGCTGAGTGAACTTCAAGGTTTGAATATATAAAACAATATCTCCATACCAGGGGTCACACGACGAGATGAGGAAAATGTGTTCATCCACAAATGAATTGGTGTGAATAACATCTTTGTCTAATTGTGGGAAATCAAATATTAACTCTGTAAAAACTAGTGATTTCTTGGACTTGGCCGAAGCAAAGTCGAGATCAAATTCTTGTAAGATGACAATCCATTTATTATATTTTCCACCTATGATACATCTAGTGAAGACATATTGAAATGGATTAACATCAGCGACCACAGTAGTCTTGCAATGAAATATATAGTGTCGTGGACATTGGACTACGTGGACGGCAACCAAAGCTATCTTTTCAACGTGCAAGTAATTACGTTCATGACCAACTAAATTTCGACTGAGATAGTAGATGACATGCTCGTGGAGCTCATCATCCTCCTGAACTAGAACCATACCAATGGTCTCCTCAGACGCAGCGATATACAACAAGTAATCTCTATTGTAATCAGGATATTTCAGCAAAGGGGCCAATACCAAGGCTTTCTTTAAAGCATCAAAAGACTGTTGGGCCCGCTCATCCCAGATAAACGGGGTGTCTTTTTTCAATAAGCACATGAAACCCTTAGTAATATTGGCATAATTGAGAATAAACCGACGCAAAAAGTTAGCTTTCCCCTGTAAACCTTGAAGTTGTCTGATCGTGCGCGGGGGAGGCAATTGAAGAATTGCCTCAACCTTAAGTGGATCAACCATGATCCTGTCTCAGAGACTAAGAATCCTAAAAGATGGCCAAATCTAACGCAAAAGATGCATTTATGAGGATTTAGTAGGATTCTATAGTAGCGACATCTTTCAAAAACCAATCGAAGGTGCGTAGCGTGATCCACTCTCTTGCGAGAGTGAGTAGCAAGATCATCAAGGTAAGATTCGACTATGTGTTTGAGATCATGAAAAGAGAAAGTCATGGCTCATTGGAAGGTTGCTTCGGAATTTTTCAGGCCAAAAGACATTTTCTGGTATGCAAACATGCCCCAAGGACATATGAATTCCATCTTATGTTGGTCTTTGGGTTTGATCTAGATTTGGTTATAGCTTGAAAATCCGTCCATAAAAGAAAATATTCTGCTTCCCGCACACTCATCGAGAATCTGATCAATGAAAGGCATGGGGAAGTTATCTTTAGGACAGGCCTTTTGTTCAGGTCATGAAATTCCATACACACACGGATGGTTCCTTTCTTTTTATTCACAGGAATGGGGTTGGATAGCCATTCGGTCAATGGAACCAGGTAGATAAATCCAGCATTAAGTAGCTTCTCTACCTTTGCCTTAATAGCGGGGGCCTTCCTAGGATTAACAGCTCTAAGATGTTGTCGAACGGGTTTAGCATCCAGGTAAGTCCTAATCTCATGTTCGACAATACGGGGGTCGATCCCTGGAATCTCTTCATATGACCAAGTGAATACGTCTCGAAATTATTTGAAGAGGTTGGTGTAGATCATAGTCTCTTCTGGCGAACAATCTGCACCTATATTTACATTTTCGATCTTGCTAGGGGTACGAGAGATATCGATCTGGACGGTAGGATATATACTCACCATATTCCCTTTGGCGTAAATTCCATGTGTATCAAGTGGAACTACGGTTTGACCGACTATCTCACTCAGGGTAGATCTGAAATCATCTTTCTCAATTCTTTCAAGACTTGGGAGAAAATAAGATCGATGATGCATATCATCCCAAGGCCTCTCGAAAACATTCATGGCTTCAAGGATGGCTTCGTTCGAAGGCAAAGTCTCATCCAAGAAATCATGTGAACAAGATAATGAAGTGGCCCACACGGGCCTAATAACTGGCTCCTCCTCGATTGCCAGCGAGGGAACATGATCGAGATTGACAGAAGAGTCAAGGATATCTTGATATGTAATCTCCGCTATTGATAGTGGCATAGCCATGCTAGCATGCAACCATCCTTCAACCGATGAAGTCAGAGAAGGTAGGGTCCAAGGATCACTAAAATAGGAAGTGTGGAAAGGGATGGACCTCTCTAATGAAGAAGTCCTACTAGACATGGCATAAACATGGTGAATCAGTGTCGAGAAGTCGAAATTACCCATGAGGGAAGAATACATTCTGACACCGATATTCTCAGTTGTCGACTGAGAATTGTCAACCACAGGGATCGATGGTCCAACAAATGCATTCGGACTAAAGTATGCAAAGGATAATTGGTCTATCGTCATGATCTCCCCCTGATGAGGAAAACAGAGTATGCGGAAGATGGACAATATGACAACGATCATATCATAGGTCCAATTGCGACCTAGTAATAGGTTATAATTGAGAGGTGCATCAACTACCTCTACTTCCACCTCTACCGTCTTCCAACCTAACTGGACCGGAAAGGCAGGGAGAATACCATGAGGGAGAAAGGAATGACCGTCGAATGTGGTCAACATGGTCGATGACTTTGAAAGGGTTGGAGAACCGATGGCTTTCCAACAGACTAGGGACATCACGCAAGTGGTAACACCTTCATCAATGACTACTCGTTTGATGGTATATTTAGAATACTTCACATGGATTTGGAAAGCCACATGGTAGGGTAAGCGAGGCTTCACCTCCATGACATCAAACTTGATGGTTTTCGAGCCACTAGGTTCTAGAGCTCCTAAGGTAGAGATTAAGGCATTCCTCTATGAGGGACACATCTAGAGTACCTCCAAAGCTGACATCACGCAAGGGGTTTGACCCAAATCCTCCACAATAGAGTAGTTCTAGGCGGCTCTAGCATTAGGGTTGTGGGTAGAGTGCTTGAGTACTCCTTTAGGAATACGGGGAAGTGGATCAGGTTTCTCGATCTGTAAGTTTGTCTCCGGGGGTGGAGGAGGAGCTTCTAGGATGGTACTGGATTTTGAAGAGCCATAATCATGAGAGCGGGTGGCTATATCAATTTTTGTGTCGACCATATTGATACAAACACGGTCGCCATATTGCGGTGGTGGGTTTTGATTCTTTCCAGGCACATTTCCGACATTCAAAGAACTTGAGGCTAAGTGTTGGTTATGAGGAAAAGGATTTGTTAGCACAGCAGGCAGAAGATTTAAAATCCTCGCAGCCTCCGCAAGCTTGGGGCATAAGTGTGTAAGGTGATCATCAGTACAAAGTTTGCAAGGAAACTTAACCTTACACTTTTCTTTCTTTCCCTCTCCAGCATTATCGTTCTGTTTCCCATTATTATTCTTGTCCTTGGGTTTATTCTTCCCACCTCTACGATTATTTCTACCTTTTCGTTTATTCCCATTTGGTTTCTGGTCACCATTTGGGTTTTTCGACAACTGCACAGAATGTACATCAGCCGATTGGGTGGGTTTGGAGGATCCAGATGAAGCTGGTCCTCTGACAGACTTCATTACCGAGTCTGGGGACTTTACATTGCTGGACCCCACAATGCCATCAGCATGGGGTCCAAGGCCTTGTCTAGGATCATGAGTCGACTGTGGTGCATCAGGAAGAAGGTGGTATAACATCCCAGACTGAGAATAGATCAAATCGAATTGTTGGGCTCTAAAAATGGCCTCTTCCCCGCTGAAGAGCCCAGAAGTAACAACGTCCTTTGAGATAGGAGTGTGCAACGACTTTAAAAACTATTCTAAAAGAAAGGCCGAGGGTATGGGAGTCTTAACTAACTGTCTTCACCTATGCCATTCTTGGATATGGTCTAAAATATGAGTGTCGGTACCTTGGTGCAAAGTTGACAAAAGTTCAAGGCCAACATCGTAACAAATGGGTAGTTGAAAATGGTTAAGAAAGGCTAACACTAATTGATGAAAAGACCCATATTTCCCCCTTGGTATCTCAATATACCATTGTGACGCAATCCCAATAAGAGTGCGCTGAAACAATCGTAATCTAATAGAATCGTGATTCAAAGAATTCAATGAGCACCAGAGGTGAAAAGTAGTGTCGTGATCACTAGGATCCTCACCATTCTTACCCTCAAACTTTGGAATGTATGACGAAATCTTGGTGGGGACAGGGGGCCATGTGGGATCATGAATCACTGGGTCGTTCATTAGTTTAGACAAATTTGGCAGATTAAGTGTGGCTAGAAAGGGAATATGGGGTTGTGACACCTGACCCCATCCTCCTGCGAAAGATTGTGCATTAGGAATTGCATTCCATCCAGGATTCTGGTGAGGACCAAAACCTTGTCTGGAAATATAAGACCCTCCTCTGGTTTGATTCGTAAAATATGGATTGGGCATCATTCCATCAGGAATGTTCTGATAAGGATTATTAAAATTGCCCCCAGTTGGATTGGATCCAAGATGAGGGTTGTTGAAACTGCCCCGAACTGGATTAGATCTAGATTGGGGGTTTCCCAAAGTGTAATACTAGCCTCCTCCAGGTGGGAACTCAGAGCATTGAAGTGGATTCGTCATGCCAAAAGTATTGGTCGGAATCGGCACCGAGGGAATAGGGATATAGGGCGGAACTTGTCCGCCAACTTGGTTGTTCCATCCCACCATAGAAGGATTAGGCCCGGGGTTAAGGAAGGGGACACTTCCTACATTAGGATTCACTTGGGTAACATGAGAGCTACCAAACATAAATGGAGTGTAAGGAGGTGTAGTGCCCCCAAGTCCAAGGCTAGCGCTATGGCCAGTAGCTGGGATGGCAGTCGAAGACTGCGAAGTGAAACTTGGCATACCATAATAAAATGGACTAGTAGCCATAGTGATGGTCTGAAAATTGTAACTCTGTGAGTGGCCAAAACCTCCAAAAGGGTTAGATGCAAGAGACAAAGCATTGACTACGAGTCGAGCCATAGTACTGGTGTAGGCCTCTGACACTGCAACTGTAGCGGCTGCAGGTGTCGAAGGAGTGCAATTAGCTATAGTGGAATTGGGAGTTGGAGAACTCCCAGTGTTCTGAAGACTAGACTCGGTACTCATCCTTGTGGGACCACAAGTCTAAAAAGTGGAGGTGTGTGTACCACTACTGATAACTCTACGCCTTTTAGCAGGCAATAACTTGAAAACCGGTGGTAGCTGTAACAAACGACGGGACCTGCGAGGAAGCTGGTCCGACTCCACAATGACTTATGACTCTCCAACGAATAAAAATATATCCTAAGGCCAACTAGTAGTTAAAGAGCATACCAAAAAGTCAAATGACCAATATGCATGCAAACGAGCTGAAGTGGCTGAGTGGCCTCCCTCTCTAGAGAAGGTATGTCTCGTCGAGGAGAGAATTGAGACTCCCTGCTAAAGTTTGGAGGTAACATAATCATTTATAAGGGCCCTCATAGGATTAACAACCAGTCGGTCAGATCCCCCCAGAGAGATAATCCTCCATAAAGGTTGTGTGTTGTCTGACCCCTATCTGACTTAGGGTACAAGAAGAATAACTCCTACAAGTAACCTATGAGATACCTAAGTCAAGCAACTAATAAACCACTGTATAACTGATGCACACGTGAGCAGTCGTAAGTCCGGATCACCGTATGGGTAGGGTAGCAAAGCCTGAAACCTTGAAAGTACTACCTCTCACAGAGGTATGGGAACTAGCAAGATTCCCAAATACGAATAAATCCATAGAAATATCTCTGACGCTAGGTGAGTATCTAGAGGTTATCCCTTCAACTAAATTCACGCAACCTCGTGATTAAATCCAGTGTGAGTGGAGCCTCCTGATATTACCAATTATACAATGGACTTCTCAACTCCCTGTCTCAGACACATATGTTGATTTAATTGCCTTGGAGAATTTACTCACAAAATCCTATTCCAAGGCACTAAATCCTAGGCTATTTTGTGCACCCTAAAAAATAAAATCGTTACTAATCAATTTTAGTTTAAAGCGTAAATTTTATTGGCAGTGATTACTCAAAAAGGTATGGAAATGAAACTCATGGTGTTATGACTCTGCATACAAATAAAAAAAATAGATATAATGCAAAGTCTAACTTTAACTTTTCAGTGAATGATATGCTAAATACAAACAATCCAATCTTCAATTTCAACTCTGCAACGCAGAAGTAAAATGCAATCTGTCGCTAAATGTGCTAAGCTAATGATAAAGGTTCAAAGACAAAAATTCCAACCAATGCAAAATGCCTATTTTTTTGTATTTTCAATATTCTAAAAAAGAAAATGCATGGATTGATAAGCCACCTGATACATAAATTCCACTGTGTATAAAAATAGTAACTCAAGCAAAATACCACGCAGCCAAGCAAACAACCTAGAAACCAAGGACAAATTAAAAATCGAAAACAATGAGAAAGACACCGCCCAAAAATTCAACTCCCATTAGGCTTCCTGTCATCCCAAATAATCTTAACAAGCACTACAGAGACCCAAAAAGGCTCAGTAATCCTCAAATCCTACCCAACAATCACTAAACCAAGAAAACAAGCAAGGGGAAGTGGTATACGCGATTGTTCAGGAGAACAGAGCGTATATACGCTTATTGTAGTGAGACAACACACATGTATACGTGACTGTCAAGGAAAAAAGGGAGTATATGCTTTGAAACAAGCCTAGGCAAGGGTAAAAGGCTGAAAAATCAGACCCAGAGTGAACAGAATCTGTCTAGCAGTGATATGACAAGAAACACAAAGGAAAAAGAGCAATGTAAGAAGAAAAAGTACTTCAACCCTTAGAAGGAAGATCTATCCCCAGTAGAGTCGCCATTTTTGTTACAAGGGAAAAACTCTCTATGGCCAAGGGTAAACTACAATAGACAGGTATGACTGCAGAAATCAACTCAATTCCAATATGTGCTATATAAACTAATGTGTAATATGAGAAAGAAGCCTACCTCGGTCTGATCGTTTGATGTCGTTCCACCATTGAGCACTTTGACCCAAAAATTTACACCTGCAATAAGTTCTCAACAAACAAGCGATGCAATTATATAGTGACGATATATAAAATGAGTTAGCACATCAGATAGCACAGTCCATTAATAAACATTACAAATATTCCCATGGATAATAAACATATATTTGCAAGATATTGATAGGATGGGAAAGGAGTATTTCTATTAATAATTGATCGACAAAAGTATCAACATTACATACTTCTATGTAGGCACGGTTCAAAACCAAGAAACCAAGTTCCTTCCAGCTGGGTCTCCACCACTTGAATCATCCACCAAAGGAAAGCTCATAGGAAAGAGGCAATGAGGTCTTCTCAACTATAAGGGAAGAGCTTCGGGGCTAAACACTGTGTTCAGACTTGAGGGACAAAGGGATGAAGACTCAATATGAAGTAATTTCTCCAGATTAACTTTGCTCTCAAGGTTGAATGCTTTCTTCTTCTTTTCCATAGATCTAAATTGTGCTCTTATAGCCTCCAGAATGCAACTGAAGGGCCAAGTCGGAACATTCCTAGTATATGGAAGGCCAAAGATTAGAGATCTTCTGTCGTGACATGGAAACCCGACTTCATTTTGTATTTTCTGGCACAAATCCCGATAAACACGAGTTGTGGTGGAGAAATAAGCGTATACACATCTTGCTAGGTAGTTAGGGAGCGTATATGTGGAAAAATATATATTTTTAGCTATGGATTCATCAAAAAGGGATGATAAGTCTGCATAGGGAACTGGAAAAAGGCCCTATGTGCAAGATAACAATGGTGAGGAAAATATTGCTATAACAAAAGTGCTTCCATTGCACCTTGACCTGCATGATGGCTCGGTTTCGGAGCATTATTTCTCTCCTATCTAGGATGTATTGTGATTCAGGATGGAACTCTCCCTCTATTTTCATATATATCACAATCCAATCAATGACATGATTAGGATCATGAACCTAGACACATGTAATACATTATTATCTCTAATAGTAGGTGGTAATGCAAGTCTCTATGTTGTTGGTCCCACTCTTTCCAAAACTTCGAATGGTCCATAGTAGTGGGGTGAAAACTTATCACATGTCCCCATTCTCAGGGAAATCCTTTTTGGTTTTACTCAGAGATATACATGATCTTCCACTTTGAAATCTTTGTGAGTCCTCTTGCAATTTGCATAGGTCTTTTGTCTATCTTGAGCCATTTTTAGATTCTTCCTTATCTTAATCATTTCCTCCTCCATATCTTTTAGTAAATCTAGTCCAAGTGTGATCTTATCCACTGGACTGTACCAACTAATTGGAACTCTTCACTTCCTACCATACATAACCTCAAATGGACTCATCTTCAATGATTCCTGATAACTATTGTTATAGTAAAAATCTACCAAGGGAAGATACTCTTCCCATTACTTGGGTTGATGTATAACATGCATCCTTAACATGTCCTCTAACACTCTATTTACTCTTTTAGACTGACCATCTGTTTGAGGATAAATGACTGTGCTGAAAGCCAATTGTGTTTCCAAGCCGACAATTTTTTTTTTCCAAAAACTGGAGGTGTACTTGGCATCTCTATCCAATATTATGGTCTTGGGTAGACCATGTAACCTAAAAATTTATTTCACAAAAACATTAGCAACATCTATGGTCTTAAAAATTGATTTAATAGGGATGAAGTGAACTAAATTTATCAACTTATTGACCACTACCATGATTGCATCATGTTTCTTAATTGTTCTTGGAAAACTAGTAATAAAATCCATGGAGATTGTCTTCCATTTCCACTATGGAATTTTCAAAGTTTGCAATAGTCCTGTAGGATGCTTGTGCTCAACCTTCACATATTGACATTCCAAACACTTGGCAATATATTCAGAAATTTCCTCCTTCATCCTAGGTCAGTAATAAAACTTCCTTACTAATGTGATCATCTTTTGGTAACTAGGGTGACCTACATAAGGTTTCCTATGGAACTCATCTATAATCAATCTCTTCAAGTATGTTGACTTCAACACATATAGCTAGTTGTTATATGATAACAACTCATCAACTATAAGTTGGTATCCTACATACTTCTTCTCTTTTGTTTCTTGCTGTAAACCTTCTTTTACTTGGTTGAAGAACTCATCTTCTTGCAAGAGGTTTTTAATCCTTTACTTGATGTCAGATTATCCTACACTTGATTCTTCTAAGTGTATAGCATGTACACTCCGGCTAAGTGCATCTGCCACTTTGTTCTCTTTCCATTTGATATGTTTGATTTCAAAATCAAACTCGCCAATCAATTCCATTCACCTGGCCTGTCTAGCATTCAACCTTGGATGGTAGAGCAAATACTTTAGTCCACAGTGGTATTCCATCAAGAAAAACCTCCTTCCCAGCAAGTAATTCCTCCACATCTTTAGTGGATGTACAATTACTGCAAGTTCAAGATCATGGGTAACATAATTCTTCTCATGCTCATTTATTTTTCTTGACTCATAACAAATCACTTTCCTGCATAAGAAATCCATCGATTCCTTCTTTGCAAGCATCAGTGGAAACCAATAAAAACTTTTCAAAGTATGAAATATTCAGAACATGGTCATTAGTCAAAATATGCTTCAACTACTGAAGGCTGGCCTCACACTCTAGTGACCATACATGTTTCTTTCCCTTCCTTTGTAATGAGGTAATGGGATTACCAATATTGGAAAATCCTTCTATGAACCTTCTATAATACCCGACAAATACCATGAAATACATTACTTCTGTCACATTCCTAGGGGCAGGCCAATCCATGATTAACTTGATCTTTTTTGGATCCACTGCCACTCCCTCTGTTGAGATTATGTGGCCTGAATACCAGATTTTCTTTTAAAAAAAATCACACTTTCTAAATTTATCATAAAGTTGGTTCTCTCTCAGCACCTGTAATACCATCTCAATATGTCCTTCATACTCTTTTTTAGTCTTGGAATACAACAAATTGTCATCCACAAACACAAAGACAAACTTGTATTAATACTTGTTGAGCATGTTATTCATAAAACACATGAAAGTAGTTGGTGCATTGGTGAGTCCAAATGGTACCAATACAAACTCATAATGTCTGTATCTCTTTCTAAAAGTTTTCTTGTGGATGTCTTCATCCTTAATCATGAATTGATGATATCCAGACCCTAAGTCAATCTTGGAGAAGACCGCAACTCCCTTGCACTGATCAAAGAGGTCATCAATCCTAGGTAATGAATACTTATTCTTTATGGTCATCTTGTTCAAATTCCTATAGTAAATACACTGTCTCAAGGTATCATCCTTATTATTTATAAACAAGGTTGGTGCTCCCCAGGGAGATATACTCGACCTGATATAACCTTTATCTATAATTTCCTTCAACTATACCTTAAGCTTCACTAGTTCAAGTGTACTCATTCTGTACAAGGGTACCTTTGCTGCTGACACTGCTTCGGGTACAAGGTCGATTGAAAAATCAATATCTCTTTTTGGAGGTAGTCCAGGTACCTCCTCTGGAAACACATCTTTAAACTTCCACAACACAGTGTTATCTTCATCCTTCAGTTCCTTACTTTCTATTGAGTTAAGAACTTGTATAACATACAAGGGCCACCCTTTTCTACTGAACTTATTAAGCTGCAATGCCAATATTTTCCTAACTGAAACTGGCTTCCGAATGCCTTGTAAAACTCTTGCATTTCCTTCCTTATCTTCACATTTGTTATACCTCAAAATTACTCATTACAACGACGACCTATTTGTCATCATTACCAATGTTGCAAGTGTCGCATTTTGACCGCAAGTGTCACAAATATAATATTGTCATCTTGCCTATGTCGTGTCTCGAATGACATTACCAAGAACACTTAAAAGACACCTCAAAAGATTGGTTTTGAAGAGGAGAAATCATTTGATGAAGAGTACAAGTCTTTTTCCATGGAAAAAACCACTCAAAAATCATTTTTGGAAGGCAACGCTCCCCTATACACTATCAAGGAGTGCCAGCACTCCCTATCCTTCTTTAGGGGAGCATTCCAACGCTCTGTGCACCCGTTTGAAGGAGCACTGGACTTTTTTAGTTAAAATTGAGTTGTTGAGGAAAATCAGGGATAAATCCCCCTCATCTCTGAAGTTGGTTGGATTCGAATCTGAGGTCAAAGATCGATCTTGGGGAAGATACACAATTGAAGGAGAAGAATCCTCAACTTATCCCAAGGATCTCTAAAGTGGTTAGGCCTCTCCAAGCCTATATAAGGAGGCCTCTTCATGGTGAAAGGGAGAGATTGAAGGCATCAAACTTATGATATCATAAGGGAGATATCATTTAAGCACAATCAGTTTGTGTGTGGATTACTTAAGCAAAGAAACAGGCCAAGCATATATGTATATTAATGAGAACAACAGATAATACTTGCAAACCTTTGATGAAGGTGTAGCAAGCTCTCTCAACTCTCCTTTTCAAAATACTTGTAATCTTCATCAAATGATTTCTCCTTCTTAAACTAATTTTTGAAGGTGTCTTAAGTGTTCCTGTGATGTTGTTAGAGGTACGACATAGGCAAGATGACAGTATGAATTTGCGACACTGTGAGATTTACAACACTTGTGGAAAAAGTGCGACACTTGCAATGACATCAGTAATTCATCATTGAAGTGAGTAATTTTGATGTGTAACAGATGACATATTCTTGTTTCTTGTGTTTTCATGTGAATATGACATCTTCCTTTCCTGTCTTTGTCAGGTTTGCGGATGGCGCTAGTCGACACACCTAGAACATTGCTTCTGCAGCGTGGGTTGTTTACCACTCTGACAAGCTGGTGAGTTCAAGAGGTATTTTCTTAGGTTTGAAAACTAACAACATGGTAGAATATCATGTTGTCATCAGACTTCTGACCGAAGCATCTTCCCTAGTTATTTCTCATATAATCGTTAACCTGGACTCTCAACTTGTGGTATGTCAACTTAACCGAATCTACGCTATTCACAATCTTATGCTACTACGTCTCCACTTACAAGTCCGTCATCTTGAACGAATTTTTGATTTTATCAAATACAGACACATACCAAGAGAACTCAATAACATTTCAGATTTGTTAACTAATTACATCATGGATCGGTGTCTCACACATAGATAAGGTTTCATAAAAAGAAATAAATCATACATTGCATGTAAATTAAAACACATCACATTTAAAAAAAATCATTTGGCACTGTAAAAACTCGAGTATATGTATATATATTGCATTATTAAAAAGTTTGGTTACATCAAAAAGTACGTAGGAAGTTAAAAAATATTGGGTCTTCACACCCATAAACATCATCAGTCAAACTATATAATCATCAAGGAGACTCTAATCTCCTTGCATCACATTATGCTCTAAGTAACACATCACTGCGCGGGCTACTTGCCTCAGTAAAGAGTTAACACTCTCAGGCACTCCCACAGTATGTCTCTATAGATATAGGGGCACCTCCCACCTCCTGAGAGGAGGGATACCCATCGTGAGGCCTTGGAGGTTTCTTTCAACCTCCTGGAGACCTCCTGCTCCTACCCCTGGATCTGTTGAAATCTGAGAATCCCCATGATGCCCCAGTGTCGGTATCTCTGCCGGAGGTGTTGCTCCCTTGTATGGATGATAAAACGATACATCCGTTAAAAACTCTTCTACGTACCCAAAAAAAATAAAAATAATATAAATTTTAAATTCAAAAAACACTTGACAAGATCATTTTTGGTTTCTCACCTGACACGTCCCAATCCTCCCCTTTTGGAAGAACCAGGTCCATGCTCCCTTGAAAATACAATGCGGCTTATGGGAAGTCTTATATCATGATCAATTGGTGTCCAAACCAAGCAAAGAAATCACCGGTGAACCTGAATTCTGACTCTGATCCTAGCCTCGAAGATAGACTAGTCCATCACTCCATACGTGGTTCCCCCACCGGTCGTACTGCTAACACAATCTGAGGTTGAATTTGAGGAATGCGGTCTAGAAAGAATGAAACTAAAAATGAATCGTATCGGCACTGCTTCTGTTGCCCAGCTTTGCATCTCATAATTTGCTCCTTCACATTCTGAAGGAATCCTGCACTCCAGTTAAACAGTGTTGGCTCTAGAAACTATAAACCATAGGCCACCTGTGATCTTGAAACTAAGTGTGATCTTGTACTCCCCGCTATACTCGTAATGGAAAATAGGATGGATCTCAGAGATAGATCCCTAATGTCTTTAATTGTGATCCTACCTCCCACTAACCTCGATCCTAGGACACAATGGTTTGCGAAGTACTCTTCTACAGGCACGGGAAGTGCCCTCTATCCATATAAAATGACAGGGTCCCCTCTCTTTGAGAGGTTGGTTAGGACATACACATCTTCCAGCTCAATGGTAAGAAGTTACGTCCCAATTTGGAACCCCTATTCCGCGACATTCCACAACCCGATCATATGCTCAAGGAGAAGAACCTCTTTCTTCATCTTTTGCACTTTAAAGAACTTGAGGAGCCTGCAACTCCTCAATGTAGCCCATGATAGAGTGTGTCGCAAGGTGGCCACATCATTGAGATCATGCTCTCTTTATTTCCACTCAATCATTACTTTTTCTGAATTTACCTACAATCATCAACAAGCAAAAGTCATTAGTCATGCTATTTCGACAATTTTTGGGCAATTAAAAACTTAAAAAATATTTTTGGGTAATTAAAAAACTTTA
>JZKD02S0053738.1:69981-90922 GCA_000966675.3 Picea glauca | reverse complement strand
GAAGCTTCCGCTTCTAGAAGGATCTTCCTCTAGATGCTTCTCTTGATAGACATATTTAGTATAAATAAGGGTCAAGGGTATGAAAACCCTAGCTTGGAGATTATTGTAACAAAGCATTGCTCGACTGGAGTTTTCCCCCTCGAAGAGGCCCGTGAACATTGCTTTCTGAATCAAAGTGTTATTTATGTTGTTGTTATTACATCATTTCTGTGTTATTGTGGAGATTATGCTGGTTATATTATTGTTATTCTACCATTTCTAGCATTTTATTTCTATTCTGCATACTTTATATATCTGGTATATTACATGACAACCAGGCCATAATTAACTTGAAAACCCAAAAAATGACATTTAAGTCAGGAGACTACAGGGTTATAGCCACACTCGACCCATTAGAAGGTGAGAGGTTCGTAGAACCCACTTTCCCGGATCTAGACAAAATAGACCAGTTGTACAGAACAACTGCGCACGATGCAGATTATATAAACCCAACTGCAAACGGGGTACTCAGTTGGCGAAGCATTACTTCATGCACAATAGACACAGACACTGGATTATAAAACTGGTAGCAAATATTACACGAAGTATCCACAAGAAGGTGTACAAGAACAGACCGCACAGTAAGATGGCTTTGCACAGAAATCAAAGAACCACCCAGTTTTCACGAACTAAATGATTAGGAAACTTTCTTAACACAATATGAAGATGAAGTATTAGAGAACCAGATGCTATTAACACTAGATTTAGAACAAAAGGCTACACCTGCAAGATGGTGGGGTGCGCACAAAGAGACTATCACAGATTGGTACCAATGCAAACGATTACTGCATATAAGGTTCAACATAGAAAAGATATGGAACAACCGACAAAAATATGATGGACTAGGAATACCAGCAGAACACTTGGAGACATGTAAAACACTATGGAAAATGATGCCACCAGAAGAATGGACTCACCACTTTATTCATACTTTAGAAGGCATACCAGTGAATTGGTATATAGACCAAGAAATGTGGGAGGGAACTAAGACATGGGCAACACTCTAACAGAACTTTAAAATCACTTTCTCATTCGAACATGAGAACCCCAACATAGACACAGCCCTAAAATAGATCAAATATGTCATATTCATTACAGAGTCAGAAGTGGAAGCTATCACAGAGGTACAATAGAAGAATAAGCAGATAGTCAAGGAACTGTTGTCAAGCTACCATGTACAGGAAGATGCATCGGATGAAGATGATCCACACGATATTTAGATCGAAGAAGTCAAAGGCAAGAGAGAGGTAGAAGGACCACTCTTAGAATTAGAGGTCATCTCTGTGCCAATCAAGATCAATAAGGTTAACATAGGGACCGACGATCAGCCCAAAATGGCCAGCATTGGAGATTATTGGGACAAACAGACACTAGAAAGCATCACAGAATTATTGCACGAATACAATGACCTTTTTCCCACAACCTTTACAGAGATGAAAGGAATAGCCGGAGAATTAGGAGAAATGAAGATACCACTTAGACCTGATGCCAGACCCATTAAACAACGACCATACATACTGAACCCCATCTACAAACAGAAAGTTAAAGACGAGATCAATAGGATGCTCGAGGCTGGCATCATCAAACCAGTCAAAGAATCAAAATGGATAAGCCCGATGGTAGTACAGGACAAGAAACAGGGAAGATGGATTAGGATATACGTCGACTTGAGAAAGTTGAACGATGCCTTCTTACATGACCCATTCTCCACACCATTCACGGACGAAGTACTTGAGAACATAGGAGGACACGAAGCCTATTAATTCACCAATGGATTCTTGGGATATCATCAGATTAAGATAGCACAAGAGGATAGACACAAGACCACATTTGTGACAGGATGGGGATCTTATCAGTACACAGTCATGCTGTTTGAACTAAAGAATGCACTTGCGATATTCTTGAGAGTGGTCATCACAGCATTTAAGGAATTCATCCACCAATTTCTCGAAGTAAACCTGGATGATTGGACGGTCTATAGTCTATTAAAAAAAAAAGTGGAAGTTTTACGCCTAATGTTATAACGATGCAGACAGTTCCAAATATCACTCAATATTAAGAAATGCATATTTGGAACACCATTTGGGATACTACTGGGACACATAGTATGCAAATAGGGTTTATTAGTGGATCCATCCAAAATCACAGTCATTGTTAACCTACCAGCACCAAAAGCAGTCTGCCAACTAAGAGAAACATTAGGACATATGGGATATTACAGGAAATTCATCAAAGGCTACACGCAGATTACAATGCCTATGAAAAAATTGTTAAGGAAGGATACCAAGTATCAATGGAATGACGAGTGCCAACATGGTCTGGATACTTTGAAGGAAAATATGGTCACTGCACCAATATTGGTATTTCGAGACTAGGAGAAGACATTCCATGTACATGTAGATGCATCAACAATAGCACTTGGAGCTATTTTAGCGCAACCAGGAGCAGAAGACTTGGATCACCCGATAGCATTCGCAAGCAAGAAATTATCAGACTCAGAACAAAATTATAACACAACAGAAAGAGAAGGCTTAGATATGGTTTACGCACTACAAAAATATAGGCATTACCTATTGGGAAAACACTTTAAGATGTTTACAAATCACTTAGCCCTAAAATACCTAGTTAACAAGCCAATGTTGTGGGGGAGAATCTGTCGATGGTTACTGCTATTTCAAGAATTTGACTTCGAGGTAATAGTCAAACCAGGGAAACTGAATGTAGGGCCTGACCACCTATCGAGGGTCACAAATGGAGAAGAACCAACGAACTTGGAAGAAAACTTCCCATATGCACAACTTTTCTCAGTACAGATTGCCGACGATTACTTCGCAGAGATCATCCAATACTTGAGCATAGGCACTGCGCCACAGGGATATACCACCGCGCAAAAATAAAAACTAGTAGTCCACGCAACTGACTATCAACTAGTTGCAGGGAATCTATACAAAATGGGTGCAGATAGCATCCTACGAAGATACGTACTAGACCATGAATGACCAACAATTTTAGTAGAAGGCCACAAAGGCATAGTAGGAGGGCACTATGCAGGAAAATCTATCGCGCAGAAGGTACTACATGCAATATTATGGTGGAAAACGATACATAGAGACTCGAAAGAATATTGTCAACAATGCGATTTCTGTCAACGGGTCGACAAACCCAACAGAAGGGATGAGATGCCACTACAACCACAAGTGACACTTCAGGAATTCGACAAATGGGCAATAGACTTTGTGGGACCCATTAACCCACCCGCCAAGAGAATAGTGGTGATATATATTATTACCACGACGGAATACTTAACGAGATGGGCGGAAGCTGCACCATTAAAACATTATAGCACAAAGATAGTTTCCCACTTTCTTTTCGAACAGGTAATTACTAGATTTGGCTGCCCAAGAATTTTGATGAGCAACCAAGGAACACACTTCATCAACAACACCATCCAAGCGATGCTCGAAGATTTTGAAGTTCATAAAAAAAAACCACACTGTATCACCCATAGGTTAATGGCACGGTGGAAGCCTTCAACAAAATTCTAGAGAACTCCCTCACGAAGATATGTAACATCAATAGAGACGACTAGGATCTCAAGGTACCAGTAGTACTATGGGCGTATAGGACCACATGACAAAAGTTGACAGGTCACACACCATTCAAACGGTTCTATGGTCAAGAAGCAGTAGTGCCGTTAGAATTTCTAATACCTAGTCTACGTGTAGTAGCTATCACACAAATGACAGAACGAGGCACAGTCTAGGAAAACCGAATCTTGGCAGGATTCCACCAACAAGTACAGAAAGTGAGAGACAAAGTGTGGCATGACCTTCACATCATGAGGAAGATGTTCAAGGAAGAATATCTAGTATTTCTCTATGACAGTAAAGCACTGCAACACCTAGGGAAGCTGAGAATGCATTGGCTGAGACCATACGAGGTAAAAGTTGTCAGAGATGGAGGAGATGTACAGTTGAAAGATATAGCAGGCACAGACCTTAGAGGAATGATCAATGGGAGCTAGCTGAAGCTATACAAGGATAGTCGACTACCCACCATGCAGTAAATGTATTAAAAAAAAAAAAAAAAAAAAAAAAAACCAGCGCGCAGCATGACAGATGAGGCGCATACGAAACACACTGATAGGACAACATAAGGCAGAATTAAAGCAAAGCAAGGACAGATGGGATGTTTCACTAAACGTGCCAACTAGCGACAGTAAGTGGCCATAAGGGCAGGTATGAAACTATCGCAGATGCATTGAACCCACACTATGGTGCATTAATCACACAAGGTAGGAAGCATCTTCAATAAGCTTCATGGTACACCTATACAACACATGAGCACAGAAACAATTAGTCTATTCGCAAAAGAAGAATGAAGAAAGAGAAACAGTAGCCCGGATGCATAGAACGAGATCGTAGAGCTTATCCGAGCAAGTTGAACCAAGCAAACATCCGATAGACACTAGTATGGAACCACCAAAGCTCGCAGAACCAGGCCAGACAGTCAAACCAACTAGGGTTCAAACTAGGTTGCAAGGAACACGAAAGGAAAATGAGAAGCAGCCAACGAAGATCATTTATATTGATGAAATCCCATCGCCAGAGGACATTCTAGTCGAATCAACACCGATCCAGGAAGAGATCCTGCAACCCCAAGCAAAAACCATGAAAGAAGATAGGCCGGAAGTGGTGCAGGAGCCTTAGAATGAAGCAGTAGGACCTCAACAAGAAGGACAGCTAGAAAACACCGAAGCAGCCATGGAAATAAATAGAGGCACACAGAACCGGGAAGAAAAGGTCCAACCAGATGCTCCACAAAGACCCATCCCAGACTCTTTCTTTTCGGTCAACCCGACTGGTGAAATGGGCAAGGCTTGGGAAGAATATATAGAAAAGGAGAAACCAGAAGTCATTGGAACCTTGAACCAACCAACACAGCTGGAAGATAGGATTCAGATACCAAGCTCACCTCAAAAGAAACTAGTTGTCGAGATTGTACTACCACACACACCAGAGGGCATACAGGTGGACTCGCAGCTATTGGGTCACATCGGGAAACTCACGTTTTCCTACCATGATGTAGCTGACGAAAGAAAATACCCAGAGCTTGCACTGCAAGTCCTTATAGAGACGATACCCATGAACCCTCTCGAAGGAACTATCACTACACCATGCAAATGGGTAGTCGGACTGGACAGAACCGAAATCTTAGGATTGTTGAAGCTACCACACTTTGGTAGAGGCCAATATGTGTCGGCATGCATCAAACAATTGTTAGCAGTCACGCATGGAGGGGATGTATGGATGGATAAACCCGTCCCCATAACCATTGAACTTATTTTGCATATTACAGGACTACCTATCTGAGGTATGGATCCCACGCTGATACTGGGCGACAATTCCAAGGAAAAATCTTTAGCAGAGGAAATGAAGAACAAATATGTCACCGACAAGGGAACGAGAGGCATTATAATCAAGTGAATTAACAATTCTATGACACAACTGGGAGCCAAGATCTTATCATGCAAACTACTAAGGAAAGGTCGTAAAGATGAAGTACTGGTATGAGTTATCACAGTTGCAACACAGTTTGCAGAAGGCACCTTCATGAGTTGGGCACCATATCTCTCAAACTTGTTCCAAATCGACTGTAAGGATGCACAGGAAGCAGGTATACAATTTCACTACTCTTGGCTTCTTACTCTCATTCATTTCATGGGATGGAAAGAACTGAACTATGTCACCTTTTGTACCACACCATAGCCAGGAGGACCGAGATATCACGTCCTGAAGTCCGCGCCAATGGCTAGGAAAAAGAAGGAAAATGGAATTATATTTGAAGCTTAACTACGGGAAATGTAGGAATCCATCCACTAATCATGGAGGATAACCCTAGAGGTTGTCGTACGATTTGGGGGCATCGCCAATTGCTAGGCTAGGCGACAAGCCATATGGATACAACCAAGACAAGACCCACAGAAACAGTGGCTACAGATGCGCTACTGTGTCACCTAGGGGGACATTGACATGATCATCCATGATTGGCGATGAATGGAAGATCCCAACCATACCCAGAGAAGTACTAGAACAAACAGTAGAAGGAGGGGCTCCGCATCCAGAAACACAGCCTCCAAAAGTCCCAGTACCCAAGAAACCAAGAATGGGCCAAAATAAGCCAATGCAGACAAAGGGTGGCTCAGAGTAGCCAGGGACCCAGAAGGGGAGAACAAAAACCACTCAGCCAACCAATGAACAATAGAACATAGCTGAGAAATCATAGGAAACTGCGACGAACACCGTCACCCAGGAATTAGGGGGAATTAAGTGACCAGCGGTACAGGAAATAGGTGCACACAAGAAATCAAAGGCACAACGACCACCACTAGAATACACAATCATAGAGGACGATGGTGAGATGATTGCCAGAATGGTCCAATATTGCCTCACAGAGGAATTTGATCATGCAACACACCAGAGGGATAGACTGGGGCAGCTCTTGAAGAAATTCAGAGAAGCCCACATTACAAGTAGTAGTAGAGGCATAGAGCCATCGAGAACATGGACCACAAAATATGGAGGTAGGAGAACGCTAATTAGTTCTTTTGAAACCATATTCCATGGTTTACATCAAGCCGAGCATGATACAAATGGACGAGATTGTGGGACAAAAATCAATAAAGGATTTGGATTAGATCCAATTGGTACTAACACGGATGCCAGCAAATGCCTTATACCAATTGCATATTAGTGTGCACCATGAGATCCAGTCTCGGGCACATAGAAACGTGGTCGAGCTACAACAAGCAACGAAGAAGCAGGAAACACTGGAAGCGCAGGCAAAATCCAAAATGCAGGAGGAAAAGGAATGCAGGAATGAGTTGGAACGCAGAGTACAAAACATTTTTGGGAAACTTCCAACTACTGTGTAAGGAAGTGAACTCCCAGTGACAGAGAAGATCGATCAGATTGCGTAGGCAATGGATCAATACCAGAAGGAGATCGAGACTCTCCGTGGATAGATCAGACCAACCACTCCATCAGTAGTAAAGGAGCAGAGGAAGCAGGAAGCAACAATGCAACTACAGGAGTTGGAAAAATAGGTCAGCACAGTAGCTGACTTGCAGGAGAAAGTAGCGCAACTCTGGAAAAAGTTGGAAGAGGACCCATAGGTCCAGCAATGGGACAAGGAGGAGGAAATGATCAATGCAATGATCTAAGAATTCAAGAAGCAATAGAAAACCATCCCAATCCCAGACAAATGGTTTCATTGCCTTGTTGCAGATGATTCTTAATCTCAAACAAGCTTTGCAGTAACACTACATTCATCTTTTCCTATTTAGCTTGAGCTCTCATGAGCCTTTCATTATATGCTTTCAGGCATCTAACAATGGCCATCAAATTTGAAGGGGTTTCTCTATCCGTCCTACCATCATATTCCTCATCTTTGAAGTGTGACGTGTTTTCCATGCTACGCTGTACCATTCAATTTCATTGACCTACATGCTGAAATAACAAAACAATGTTAGAAATTACATGAATTATCATCACAACATGCATTCTTTTCAAAGTAAAAGCTTTCTTAAACAATTTCAAGCGAACTTGGCGACCCATTCAATCCTAGAGTTTAAAATCTTCTCTGATACCACTATGTAGAACACCCAACCCCCTAAACCTCACTTAGGCTAGTGGGATGTTTGGTTTTCTCATTTTTATTTTTCAGGATGGGCACTTGGGTTTGTTCGTGCTTAGGTTAGGACTTCTCTTATCATAGTTATTTCCATACTAACTCTCACTTATTCATAACAAAATTATTCTACTAGATTCATTATGAGGGTTGAGGATTTCTATATCCTCAATCAGATGGTCAAGAGTTCTTCCCACCACCATATCAATAATCATGAGTTATTCAGACTCATCCCCATCAGAACTCCCAACCACCAAGGTCAACCTCCTCTCCGATGGTGTCATTTCGATAGAGCACTCTGTTATAGAAAAATTTTCCACACTCCATGCATGTTTCTTTGATGGCATTCCATTTCCCTCTACAGACTCAAATCCCCCATTTTGCTCACTCCAGAGTCAAAAATACAATTTTTTGTCCATATACGCGAGCCACAACTAGAAAAATCATGTATACACAACTTACTCCATTACATCCCACGTACATCAGGTTTTGTGCTCGAAAATTAAAAAATATGTCGGGCTTCCATGCCATGTCATGAGATCCATGATCATTGAACTTACATATATTGGAAACACTCTGAATTGACCTTTCAATTCCATTTGAAGGCTATAAATTGAGCCATATACAAGCCTTGGAGACATTCATCATTAAGAGCAAAGACACTCTGGAGAAATTTCACCTCATATTGAGTCTGCATCCCTTTGTCCTTGAAAGTCTAAACTTCTTGTGTTCAACCCCAAGATCTTCCTATCTTTAGATGGAGAACCTCATTGACTCCTACTACTTGTGATATTTCCTTTGTGGAGGACTGAAGTGGTGACGGTCAGCTGGAGGGACTTAGTTTCTCGGTTCCGATATGTGTCGTTATAGAAGGTTGTCACCTATGTACTTCTATTGATTACATTAATAGAAATACTCTTTTCTCATCCAATTATATGTCGCAAATATTTGTGTTACTTTCCATGGGCGTATTTGTTATGCATGTTAATGGATTATGCTAGTTTATATGCTAACATTCTATATAATTTCCACATGCTTGTGTATCTCGGATGTTGAGGAAAAGTTGCAGGTATAAAGATTTGGGTTGTGAGCTCAACTGTGGTCTTCTTCGGATGTCCGGACGAGGTAGGATTCTAGCCTTCTCTTGTTAGAATTTTCATTTATCTAACATACTTAATACTATATTTGATTTTTGGGTGTCATTTCGTCTATTATGGTTTACCCCTAGCCATAGAGATATTTTTCTCATAACATAATTGGTGACTCCACTGGGGATGATCTCCCTTTTGGGGTATTGGGTGTTTTTTCTCCTTTATTTTCTCTCTATTTTCATGAGTTTTCGTGTCGCCTGTTTCTTGACATAATGTATTTTGCTATGTATCTGAGTTTCTTGGCCTAAACCTTGCCCAAGAAATGTCTTCTTTGGCATACTTGGGTTTTCCCTTGATATTCGCGTACATACATGCATTGTCTATCTTTAGGGCGCTTACATATGCCTTTGTTCCTTGAACAATAACATACACTATCTTCTGAGTCTTTTTGTTTGAGTTTAGTGTATGATGGGTGAGTTTTGTTGGTTTCTGAGACTTCTTGGGTCCCTATTCTGACTGTTGAGTGTCTACATAGTGATAGGAAGTCGTGTTATTGGTGAATATTTTGGGAAAACTCATTTATTGCCATTTTTCTCATTTGTTGTCGTTATATTCTGGTCTGGGTAGTCGCTTCTTGGTGTCCTTCTTGGCTTATCTCTTTGTGCTTGCAGTAGGGTCTGTCTAAGAGGTTGTTATTCAGTCCTTTCATTTTACTTAGAGCATTCTCACTTTTGGCTACTTTACATTAGTTTTGGCATATTAGGAAAGATTTCACTTCAATGAAATTGTAGATATTGCATCTTGGAAAGAACATTTATAAGCATGCCATCTCTTTGAAAATCAAGACTAGTACTTATCAATGTTTTTATATTTGCTTCTTTTTTATATATGTTGAGTCATAATACCATCAATTTCATGATCACACCTATTGAGTAAGAAAAATCCATTAAAATTAACATTGAATAATTAAAATTGATTAGAAACGATTTTGTTTTTCAGGGTACACAAACAAGTGTGGGAACTAGGGCCTTGGAATAGGATTTTGTGAGTAAACTTCTCCAAGGCTATAAAACTCAATGTATGTGTCTGACCAAGGAGTGGTGAAACCCATCATGTAATTGGTGTCCTCAGAAGGCTCCGCTCACACCAGAGTTAAGCACGAGGTCACATGAAGTTGGTTGTAGAGATATCCCTCTAATACCTTCCTAGCCTCATAGATATTTCTAGGGTTCTATTCGTATCTGGGGGTTTCGCTACTTCCTTTACCTACTTGAGAGGTGGTTCCTTTATGATTTCGGGCTTTGCTACCCTGCCCATATGGTAGACTGGACCTATGACTACTTGCCTGAGCATTGGTTATACCGTGGTGACTTTATTTTCTTGACCTAGGTAGCCACATAGGTTGCTTGCAAGGGTTATTTTGCAGGTACCTTGAGTCAGATAGGGATCAAACAACACATAGATTTATGGAGGATTTTCTCTCTAGAGGAATCTAGCCGACTGCATTGTGAAAACCATGAGGTTCCTTATAAATGATTTTGTTACCTCCACTCTATTATTCGAGAGTCTCATCCCCTCTTGGGAGAGGCATACCTTCTCTGGTTAGGGAGGTTCCTTCAACCATCATATCTTGTTTGTGTGCATTTGCCTTTAGATTTATTTAGGAGTGTGCTCTTTGATTATTAGTTGGCCTTAGGATTTTTTATTTCATCATGAGTTCCGAGTCATCATGGAGAAAGACCAACCTCCCCGCCGGTCTCTTCGCCTTTTGAATCAACCACCATGGTTTGATCCTTTACCGAAGCCGCCTTCTAAAAGGCATAGAATTAATCAGCATGGTGCATATATCTCCACTCTCAATCATCCTACCATGAGTATTGAGTCAGATATGAATGTCTCGGGAATCCCTTCAAATCCAACATCCTTTATTATTAGTGAGATCCCCTCGAATCCCTTATCGTCAGTTGTTTGGATTCTGAAGGCTCCCTCACCTAATGCTACCCGACCCATGGTCTCTACTTAGCCCATGGGAACAAATCCTTTTGTATTACTGAGAGGTATGTTGAATCATAATACTTAGTCCATGCCTTGGGCCTCTAACCATTTCTCTTTTGGTATTCCATACATGACTTCACACTTGTCATCCTCCGTTTCGTCGTCTCATGTGAATCCTAGTTTTGGGTCTCGGGGAATGACGCTTTTGTGAGTGGGAAATCCCTCTACGGACTAGCACTTAGGGTTTTATCATGCATGAAGAAAAGACCTAAAGATTCCTACTTTCTATCTTCGTCCCAAACCTAATCCCCATTATTCTTAACCAAATACGTATTTTAGAATATCAAGTGAGCATACCTTATTTCGGGCATTTGATGTCGATCCTTCTTTATGCTTGATTGCTCTTTCACTGCAGCACTCCTCCCAAGGCTGACCTGCATTCACACAAGACAAACAAATAACTCCACATGCATTTGATATATAGATTAATGATTTAGAGACTTAATCAACATATATGCAATAAACCATCAAAACCTCATATGGTGGGACGGGAAAAGTATCTCTTTATTATTAAATTCAACAAATCAACTTACAATGGTGAAGCCGGTCACTGCTCCATGAAACCTGGTCCTGGGCTCCTCTTCAACTGTCCTCCAACTTCTTTTCTCTATATTTCTCTTTGCACAAGGAAGGATAAAGGTTGGGACAAAGGGTATGTGCAATCGGGTATAGTTTCTTTACTATGATTCTCCTCCTCCAAATGGGACCCCTAACCCTTCTTTTATAGGCTAGAAGAAGCTAGGTATTTGGTCAAACCCTCGGCCATGCATGGCCGGAAGGTTTAGTTAACTTACCCAAAGCTATGCGTTCCATCAACAACTTTCCTTTTTTTGTGCTTTTGTAGGTACACGCAAGTTGTTTTGGGTCAGCTAGTGTGTACACGTGTGCAGTAATGGAGTAGGGCACATGGGACTTTATAAAAGAGGTTTTTAAGAAGAGTTGTTCAACAATGTTTTGGCAAAGAAGGAATCTGAGATGGCCTGATGCCAGGTAAGTATGTCTGGTGAAAATTAGGGCTATAACAGATGCCCCCTAATGTGTGAGGTTAGAAGAGCATCTGATGGCCGAAATACATTGACAATCTTCACCGATGTGTCGAACAAGTGAGCCCAGGGACCAAAAATCAGGAGGTGTCATCTGGAAAAATAACAATTGTCTCACTGAGGTGGGCATACCATGTCATATAACTATATAACTATATAAAGTGTAGATCCATGTCATATAACTATATAAAGTGTAGCCGCGAGAAATACACAACGAAGCTGATGATAAGGCCTGATGGCTGGAGATGAGGTCTTCAGATCTCGAGCAACAACTTCAAAATCTTCAAAACTTGGGTAGGAGTGTAATATGAGTGTATGAATTCACTACCCAGAGGTCTTCGATGGCTCGTCGGTCATGGACTAGAGAATCTTGATGATTATAATGAAGGCTTCATTGATTTCGAACAAAGACTTGATTGGACGTTCAAGATGGCCGGGCATGAGGGAAAGAGACAAACTACAGAGGGGCTGACTCAGGCTTGGTAAAAATTTCCCTTGGACAATATCATGACAAATGATGAGACCCAGGCAACATGTAATTAACATAAGTTTACGAGGCAGGAGGCAACGCAAACTCTCCATATGTTTGGAAGAATAACCAAATGGAGGAGAACACAACTCTATGTAGTGAGAAATAACTTCCTAAGGTTGTATTAAATCCCAGTGTTTGACGAACAAATAGACAGATGTGCTTTATCCAAGGGTGACTCATTATGCTGCCAATAAAGAAAATACTTTTCCCTTCCTCTTTTTGGGGTATATTTGATTTTTTTTTGTCTTTTTTCAATAATTTTGGAAAAAGAATAAAAGAATGTTACGTTACAAAGGAGGATCGAGTGTTGCAAACATACTAGTTCCAAGCGCACGGAACACAGGGATGCTCAGGGCAAAGGGACATATGCAAGAACATGACACTCGGGAAAAATCCTCCAGGGGCCAAAGGTGTCAAGACGTAGAGGCAAAGTGCTACAGGGCTTGTGTCTAAGGCATGCTTCAGATGGTCCAGTTGAGAGAAACATGGAGCCGGCATTAGGCCAAAGACGCGAGTATGTAAATGCAGTTAATAAGACACACAATGGTAACATCCTTCTATGTAAGTTTAACGAGCCCAGAGAAGGTAAGCTCAACTGTTTTTCATATTTAGAGAGTCTGAAAAAATTAAAAGGAGACTCCAATGGGGTACCTTTTTCGAAGGTAGTCTAGTCGGTTCGAAAAAGGGGTAAACTAGCACTGACAAGACGTCTATTCAAAACCATTTTAACGAGTTTGATAAAGACAAGATCACTTGGCCATTTTTTTCATTTTTAAGGAGTCTGAAAAAAGCTTAACTATGGACTCTGTGAGGAATGTTCTTCTGGACCATTTTAATGAGTGTGAAAGAATAAGGTCACTCGGTGATCTTTTCAATTTTAGAAAGTCTGAAAAGAGCTTAACTATGGACTCTGTGGGGGTTCCTTTTTTGTACATTTAGTCCCTCAGGCCCGAAAAAGGGTTAAAATGATACCTAAGAGTACTCTTTTAGATAACTGAAGTTCCTTAGAGTATACCTTTGTTTGTACATTTGATTGTCCAGAACGAAAAAGGGGTAAACTACCACCGAATAGACGTGACTTCAAATTTCAGTTTAACAACCGTGAAAGGCCACAAGATCGCTCAACAATATTTTCATGTTTAGAGGATCTGAAAAGGGCTTAAAAGAAGACCCGTTATGTCTTTTGGGAGTCCTGAGGGTGAGGTCAAGAGTGAAAAGGAATCATGCAAATGAGGCTCAAACTCGTACTCAGGAAAAACAACAAGGACCCCCGAGCCTACTATCATTAGAGACAGCATGGATGCCATAATGCAACCAGGATCTACCTAGGGCATCCATGTTCCGGTGAGCTTTACCACCAACTTGCGACACTTCTAAAGAAACAATGATGGTTCTGTATCGCAACTTGATGGGATCGATCCTATGGCAAAGGTATAAAGATAACGAGATACAAAATTCAGGGTAGAAACCTAACCTATATGCTCAAGTTGATCATCTGAGATTTTTCCATGGATCATCAAAAGTTACCCAAAACTCAAAAAAAAAATGTCCGGATACCCGATATACCCCTCCAATGCAACTCCTGAATCACTCTAAATGGTTTTTGGTTTGAAAAACATGATAAGGGGGGCCAAAAAAGTGACAAAAAGGCCAAAAATTCTATAAATAGAAGCTGGCAGCTCATTATCATCATTGCTGATTTGGAAATTAACTCTGGAGCCAAAAAATCCCCTTTCATAAAAGTGGTGATTCTAGGAGCTACAGTGGACGAAACGACCATCTGTCTGGACCAAGTAAGTATAAAATCTCTCCTCTTGCAATTTCAATCTTTCTTTATTCTTTGGGTTTCAAGTTTTTGGGGGGCATCGACCTTTAAAAGGTTGGCCCTAGGTCCATGCAGGCTGTCTTATGACAGGCCGCATGTACATTTGGGCAGAGTAAAATCTGCACGCGTGTACATGCGACTGTCAGCATTACAACACGCGTGGACCCCCTTATTGAGTGAAAAATAATTAAAAAACAAGGGTTAACCCTCCTGAACTTTGGTGTTTTGCAGGATGTATGTTCACTGGAGAGAAAGAGAGCATGAGGAGGTTAGTGAGTTGGTCGGGGAAGACCCCAATGTTGTGGTTGCCTTAATGCAATGTGGGTTATTGAAGTTCTTCTTATGTCCTTTTATGTGGGCACAACCTAGGCTACTGAACACCTTGGTTGATTATTGGCATATGGATGCAGAGGCCTTTATGTTAGAGGGGCAGTCACTGGTGCCCACGATTGAGAACATGTATTTTTTGACTGGCCTCTCAAGGAGAGGGGAACCAGTCAACTTTCAGACATTTCCTTCGGGGCCACATAACATAGCGGAATTGATAGGACTTTACTGTCAGGATGGTACAGACCGATCAAGCTCATAGGTGCCCATAAGAAATATTAATGACTTATCGCTGAAGGTGATTGTGTTTCTTATTGGGCAGATTACTGGTTCTGCGGCTCTCCATCAGGCATCCTGTGCACAGATGAACTATGCAATCTAGTGCTTGAATGCACAAATATTTGACTGGAGCACAACATTGCTAGATTGTATGAAGAGGTAGTTGACAGATTGTCGGTCGTGGACATAGAGGAACTTCAGGTTCGAGACCATTCTATGCTCTTTCTTCTTTGAAAGAGTTCTGAGCTTCAGTCCTCAAGTAGTGGTATGAGAACATCAGGCCTCTCTTCCTGCAGTTTGTAGATGGGCAGTGTTACTGCCATGATAGGGTGGTGGAAGGACCAATGAGTCCTTTGACGATGATTTCTTCGCTTGGCTGTCACGACAGATCCCTGTCATAGAGGATTACCCTTATGATGGGATTGATTTTTCGAGAGGTCCTGATATACCAGTACCTCTTGGTGAGGAGATGGGTAAGTTTACATTATTGTTATATTTTTTGTGTGAAGCATATGTAATTTTTATGTAATTTTTTTGTTATAAATCATTTTTTTGTATACCAGAGAATTTGATGGATATGTGTCTATTGTGTGCAGATGTGGGACCAGTGCGGCCTGCGGACTATGTGAGGAATAGGCATCATCCTCGGCCAGGAGCCGCACCTACTGTCATCGGGGGACTAGTAGTAATAGGAGAGCTTCCATCCAGGAAGGCTGAGAGGGTGTTGAGATGAATCGAGCGAAACTTTACTGCGATCACCCGCACAATCCCTATGGCAGAGATTGAGGGCCTGCTGCCATCTATGCAGCCTCATGTAGTGGGGGCACCACAGACGTGGGTCCGATTGTTTTGGCATTTGGAAAACATTGTTGATCAGTATAACAGGGCCCATAGGCCCTAACTTTAGTTAGACTTTTCACGTGCTGAGAGCACTACTTGTGAATATTTTTTTAGGGCATAAGCCCCATGACTCGTTACTGGTCATATTTTTGAGGCACTTGTGCCCACCTATGTACTCCGGTGATTTATATTATATATGGATTTTTATGTCTTTTTGTGTCTTATGGATCATATTTTCCTGTAAAAATGAATTTACATGTTTATGTGTATGTCCTTTCATATGTGTGTGAGATGCCAATCTAAAATTTGATTAGCTAGAGTATCTGTGATTTGGTTTAATCTTCTAGGAACATGAAAATATGTAATATAATCAAAGCTTCATTCTAAGAGACGTACCCTAAGGAATCGTCGGTGTAAAGTTAGATCATAAACAAGGTAGACTCTATTTAAGTGTGACACAACTAGCTGAGCGTCTAGATAGACCCAGAGATGAGAGACACCGAATGACAGGGCATCACAAAAAAACTCAATAACTGCACTATACTCGGATTCATTGTTTGTGGTGTCACCTAAGAATATACCTCTGGAAGATAATGACTGGCCTTGAGGTGTAAAAAATACCCAAGCTGCGGAGGCAAGCCTTTGAGTGTGCCGGCTAGCACCGTCTGCGTACAAAATGAACACTTCGGATTCACTTGACATCTACCACGGTGATGAAAGATAACATCAAAAAGACACATCCATAACACTAAAAGAAACTAGAAAGTAATAATACAAAGGCTATACATATGTTACAAAAAGTTACCCATGGTGACTTGCCTATGAGTAATACTTCTTGAGGTAGATTCCATTTCTAGGCTCTGTCAAAGCATTCCCTTCAAAGTCAACTATATGATAAGCGCCCTTCTTTAGAACCTATTTTATGATGAAAGGTCTGAACCACATGGGTTTGAATTTTCCTGCGCCCAGGGGGTCCTTATCTTGGCCATAGACCAGGACAAGGTCGCCTTCAAAAAAAATCTGGGGATGAACGAACCTATCATATTGACACTTAAATTTATTTTTGTGGGCTTCGTTGTCCAAGGCTGCATCACGACGTTTCTCATTGAGTCGCTCAAGGTATAATAATCGTTCTTCAAGTGGAGAAGTATCTGGCAATAATTGTACTGCCAACTTTAGGGACGGGATTTGAAATTCGATAGGTAAGACTACTTCCAGCCCGTAAACGAGTTGAAAAGGTGAGAAACCAGTTGTATTCTTAACAGACATTCGGTAAGCCCATAATGTCGAGTATAACATCAAATGCCAATTTGACTTGGTTGAGTTGATTGTTCACTGTAGGATGGTCTTAAGAGATTTATTTACAGCTTCGACCTGACCATTTTCTTGGGGGTAGTAGGGTGACAAATGTTCTTTCCATAACCCAAGCTTTGATGTTAACTCGGTCATCATCTAGTTCTGAAAGTGACTGCCATGGTTAGTGACAATATCCCTCAGGAAACCAAACCTAACTATTATCTGGTTGAATAAAAAGAGAGTTGCAGTCTCTCCATCATCTTTAAATGTTGGCATAGCTTCGACCCACTTTGTGAAGTATTCTACGATTACGATGATATAACGGTGCCCCCTTCTTGAAGGAGGGTTGCATGTAGTGTAATCAATCCCCCACTTGGTGAAAGGACCAACTGTGATGACAGGAAACATGGGATCGGGATGTGCCCTCATCTTCCGAGAGAAGATCTGGCATGGGTGACACTTCTTAACCGATTCGATACAATCTTTGATTAGTGTCAGCCAAAAGTAACATGCTCATAGAATATTTTGGGTTGTTGCCAACCCAGACAAATGACTGCTACATGCTCCGGTATGGCAATTTTTAAGCATGATAACTGCTTCTTCATGAGTGAGACATCGGCACAGGATGCAGTCTACACCTCTCCGATACAACATATCATCGAGTATGAGATAATTCTTAGCCTGATGGCATATACATCGACGCTCATCATGAGAAGAAGAGGTGGGGCACTTCAAAGTTTGGATATAGATGAGTATATCTCTATACCAGGGATCCAAAGATGTGATCAAAAAAATATCTCCTCTGATAGGTGACTCTTCAGGCACAACATCACCTGACTCAACCGAAAGTTCTGAAATAAGTTCTGCGAAGACCAGTGACTTTTTGGATTTTGCTGAAATGAAATCTAAGTCAAACTCCTGGAGGAATACTATCCATCTACTGATATTTCCGCCTATTACCCGTCGTATCAACATTTACTGGAATGGATTCACGACAACAATGACAGTGGTCTTGCGAAACAGAACATAATGACAAAACCGTTGAATAGCATGAACTACTGCCAACACAAGTTTTTCAATATGAGAATAATTGAGTTATAGTACTACGAGGCCTCAGCTCAGGTAATAAATCACATATTCTGAGAACAATTCATCCTCCTGAACTAAGACCATGTCAATGGTTGACTCTGTTGCAGCCAGGTATAACAAGAAATCTTTGTTATAGTTATGTGGTTGAAGCATAGGGGCAATTGTGAGGGCATGTTTCAATGCATCGAAAGAGTGTTGAGCAGCATCATCCCAATAAAAAGGAACGTCTTTATTTAGTAAGCGCATAAAGCCCTTTGTGATCTCATCATAGATGGCGATGAAACATCTTAAAAAATTCTCCTTACCCTGTAGAATCTGAAGTTGAAGGATTTTGCATTGGGGGAGGCAACTAAATTATTACCTCAACCTTGAGAGGATCGACCATGATCCCTATTGTTGATACTATGAAACCTAATAAACGTCCTGATGTTATGCAAAAGTTGCACTTTTTTGGATTCTAGCGAATCCGGAAGTAGCGACAATGCTCAAAGACAAGGATGATTTTAGGGGCTAAATTTCGCTCATGGGCTAATTTTCCATGATTTTTCCCAAAAAACGATTCACCATTCTAAAAATGATTCACCCAAATTCTATAGGATAAAATGATTTTACCTTAAAAATCACCAAAATTTTATACAAACTGTATAAAATACTTAGAAATTTGAATATTTTTACAAAAATATCGCTAAACACTTATAGTTGGCATATGAAGGATTAGTAAGATTCGCCAAGGTTTCTACATTTTAAAATAAATTTCCATCCTTACAATCATCCCTGCTCAAAGATAATTCAGAGGTGCATGGGATGATCTGTTCTCTTGTGAGATGGAGATGCTAAATCATATAAATAGGCCTCGACTATATGCTTGAGGTCATGGAAAGGAAAAGACATGGCCCATTGAAAGGTCGCTCCAACATTTTTGAGACCAAAGGGCATCTTATGATATGTGAATGTACCCCATAGACAAATGAATGTCGTTTTGTGTTGGTCCTCGGGTTTGATTTGTATTTGATTATATCCTAAAAAACCATCCATGAAAGAGAAGGCCTCGCAACCGGCACATTCATCAATGATCTAGTCGATGAATGGTGTGGGAAAATTATCTTTTGGACAAGCCTTGTTCAAATCACGAAAGTCTGTACATACACTAATCGTGCCTTGTTTTTTATTGACCGGCACAAGATTTGACACCCATTGGGTCAAATGGATAGGATAGATAAAACCGACTTTTAGAAGTTTCTCCACTTCAACCCTGATGGCTGCTACTTTCCTGGGATTAACTGGATGAATCTTTTTCCGAATAGGCTTGGCATATAGATAAGTTTTGATTTCATATTCGACTATTTTTGGATCGATGCCTGGCATTTCCTCATAAGACTAGGAAAAAACGTCGCGTAATTCTTTAAATAGATATGTGTATATTTGAATCTCTCTGGGGGAGCAATCAGCTCCAACGAAAACATTCTCCACGACACTAGGGGTTCTGGAGATATTGATCAGTATGGTTTCAACGATGGTTGCCATAATACCCTCAACATATACCTCGTGTGTAGCTAAGGGATTAATAGGACAAGACCTATCTCCAATCATAGTCAAGGTGAATTCTTTGGCTTCAATTCTGCTTAACTATGGGAGGAAGTATGATCTGTGAAGAAGATCATCCCAAGTTTTTTTAGGTTTAGCTCTTGTCAAAGGAAAGGATGACTGCCTCACCTTCAACAAAAATATTCTCCTCAAGCACACTGATGACAGTTCAACAACAAACATGTGCATGGGAGCTGTGTAAAGTTTGAGCGCGTGTACACATGTGCTGGCCTTAGACAGGCCACATGTATCTTCGAAACTCTGAGACAAATAAAAATCCAAGCAAGCCAGCCCAGGCAGAGACTACTAGTACTGAGAACCGGAATCTCTTGAAGACTCAGACACTTACTTTAACAGAAAAAAGAAAACAATTCAAGGAAAATTTACCATTGTGTTGTGAGTGGGAAATCCCTCTACGTACTAGCACTTAGGGTTTTATCATGCATGCAGAAAAGACCTAAATATTCCTACTTTCTACCGTCCTCCCAGACCTAATCCCCGTTATTCTTAATCAAATACGTAGTTTATAAGATCAAGTGAGCATACCTTATTTCGGGCGTTTGATGTCGATCCTTCTTTACGCTTGATCGCTATTTGACTGCAACTCTCCTCCCAAGGCTGACCTGCATTCACACAAGACAAACAAATAACTCCACATGCATTTGATATATAGATTAACGGGTTAGAGACTTAATCAACATATGTGCAATAAACCATAAAAATCTCATATGGTGGGACGGGAAAAGTATGTCTTTATTATTAACTTCAACAAATCAACTTACAATGGTGAAGCCAACCACTACTCCATGAAACCTGGTCCTGGGCTCCTCTTCAACTATCCTCCAACTTCTTTTCTCTATATTTCTCTTTGCACAAGGAAGGCTAAAGGTTGGGACAAAGGGAATGTGCAATCGGGTATAGTTTCTTTACTATGATTCTCCTCCTCCAAATGGGACCCCTGACCCTTATTTTATAGGCTAGAAGAAGCTAGGTATTTGGTCGAACCCTTGGCCATGCATGGCCAAAAGGTTTAGTTAACTTACCCAAAGATGTGTGTTCTGTCAGCAAATTTCCTTTTTTCATGCTTTTGTAGGTACACGTTGTAGTGTCCCCAAGGTCGAGCCCCATTGTAAACCATGTTTGAAAGGAATTGTAATTATGTTTTATAGGCTGGTGAGCCAAGTTTTGTATAAGCTGGTAGGCTTATGTGTTGTTAGGCCAGGGAGCCTAAGTGTTGAAGGCCAGGAGCCTG
>JZKD02S0053738.1:10492-29760 GCA_000966675.3 Picea glauca | reverse complement strand
CACATACATGAGGTGTATAGTTGATGATGTTGGTACATATTGATGAGTCATAGTTGATGAGTAGTTGAAACATGATTGGTACATACTTGGTACATGGTTGGATTCACTTGTTTATTGTACAGGTTGATTACAGGTTGTTTGGTACAGGTTGGTGCATGGTTGATGCATTAGTTTATGGTACAGGTTGATTACAGGTTGTTTGGTACATGTTGGTGTATGGTTGATGCACTTTTTTATGGTACAGGTTGATTACAGGTTGAGGTACAGGTTGATGCATGGTTCATATTTATTGGTATAGGTTTACAGCGGTATATCTCACAGTGATAGTGTGACAGTGGTTCCATCATTCTACTTCTAATTCAGGGTGGTTGGACGGGGCAAGGAAAGGTGGTCGTAGCCACCTTCCAGTTGTAGCCGGAGAACATAGGGGGTTGTATCCTCCTTTTGGTTGTAGCCATAGAATTGGGGAGTTGGAGCTTCCCTCAGGTTGTAGCCTAAGAAACTAGGGGGTTGGAGCCTCCTTCCAGTTGCAGTTGGAAAACAAAGGAAGTTGGTGTTTCCAATGAATGTAATTCTTCAAGACATATAAGAAAAAAAATTATGTGGTTTTCTCTCGATTTGGGTTTCCACATAAAACATTGGTGTACTCTGTATGTGTGTGATTGTTTATTTCTTACTGATTCATTATTGGATGATAATTCTACATTGATATAACATTTGAAGAAAAAGGATTATAATTACGCTATTACTGATTCACCCCTCGTCTCAGTAATCAAAAAAGTAATACATCTTAATGTTTTCCACCTCTAATAAAAAGAGGTGACAAATTTTCTCCAATATTTCCACAGTGGGCCCTTTAATTAAATGACTAGGGTACAAGACACCCAACACTAACTTGAATAGAGACAATACTTTTCATCATATTCATTAAATGGTAAATAATGTAATATTCAACTAAAAAAATACACTACCCATATGAGTAATACGTCTTAATTTTTGCTATGTCTAATAAAAAGAGGTGACAAATTCTCTCCATTATTTCCACACCGGGCCCTTTAATTGAATGATTAGGGTACAAGAGCCCAACGCTGACTCAAATTCGATAATGGCTTGTGATGAGAGTTAATTCATTCCACAATTTTCCTAAAGCGCATTTTGATTAAAAAAGTGACAAATTTTCCATATTGTTTCCAAAATGGACCCTACCCCTCTCCCTCTCACTTTAGTGACAAGGGTGCAATAGACCCAACTCTAACTTTTCTGATGTGTATTCTGAATTAAAAGTGACAAAATAGGGTTCTTTGTATAGTCAAAATTGCAATCCATATCAACCATTTTCAATCCGCAAGTTGTGAGATTCCTCACCAAAAGATAGGGGATACACGTGCTCAGTATATAACGCATAAAGTAAGGGTGTTGTAAAATCTTTTGGGAAATCAGATTATACAAAAATAATCACTCAAATCTGTGAATCTAACAATAATAATTACACACATTTGTGGATCTAACAATTTCTCATAAGAATTTGGATAAATGTCCTCAATAATTATTACCAAAGAAAAGACATTTGATAAAACATTTAGACTACGACAAAGAAAAATCATTTGATAGAACATTTAAATTACGATTAAAGAAAAGATAAAGATATTATCAAAGAAAATTCATTTGATAAAACATTTAGACTACGACAAAGAAAAATCATTTGATAAATCGTTTAAACTACGGCTAAAGAAAAGCTAAAGATATTACCAAAGAAAATTCATTTGATAAAACATTTAGACTACGACAAAGAAAAATCATTTAATAGAACATTTAAACTAGGACTAAAGCAAAGATAAAGATATTACCAAAAAAAAGTCATTTGACAAAACATTTAGACTACGGCAAAGAAAAATCATTTGATAGAACATTTAAACTATGGCTAAAGCAAAGATAAAGGAAGGTTTGGTTTCCAAAAAGGTCCCACCTACTGATTCAAGGAAGACGGTACAAGAGACCCCGCGATAAATTGAGAGATGGAGCCATAGTGGGGTCTGGGTCTGTTGCAAGCTCGTCCATGAATTAATATAGATAAAGGTAGGGATTTGGAAATCAGATTTTGGTTGTTAATTTTATGTTTTATCGTTAAACTTGATGTGTAATTTTATTTATTTAATAAATAATAAATATAAAGTTAAAATATATGCTAATTTCATTTTTCAAAATAAATTAAATTATTTATAAAAAAGATTCATAATAAATTATTGTTTTTATTTATAATTTAAATTTTATAATGTTTTTTTTTAAATTATATATCAATTATATTTTTTTTAATATTTTTTTCCAGTTATAAATATTATATTAATACACATAATTTAATGTTTTTCTTTTATTTTTTTTCCAACGGGAAAATTTCTCAATTATATTAATATATAATGTGTTCACAAATCAGAAAGTTTACAATCGCAGTTGAAGTGGAAACTGTTATATGAAAAAACTTTCGCCTATAGTGGTCTCTCGACCAGGAAAGGGGGAAAGTTCATAAAAAAGAAATGGCAAGAACAAAGAAAGTTGCTAGGGGACTGAAAAAACTAACAAACAAGTATTCTTCAAAAATAAAATTCAAAGACCAAGAGTGAACTCCAACTTTCAAATCATAAAAGTTCGTTGAGGAGATAACAGTTGAACTTAAAAAAGTGTTAGAAAGAGAGGGGGCCCCTCATGACCATCTATCCAATGATTGTATGTTATGATACCCGCTTTTTCTGAAGAGTTTCCTTTGATAGTTGGTCTGCTGATTTGTTATGATCACGATAGATGTGTTTGTAGCTAAGTTTTTTGAAGCTGAGCTGAAGTAGTCTAATTCTATCCTTCCAAGACAAGAGGGAGATAACTTGTAGATCACCCATGCTGTTCAAACACTAAATAATAGTTCTAGAATCCCCGAGTATCTGAAAGGATTCAATGTGAATTCTAGAGGACAAGTATAGCGTGTCCCAGGCGCCCAATAATTCTGCCCTGGTGTTGGTGCCCAGGCCACAGTTGAAGGTCCATTTATAGAATGAGTTTTTTGTGATTCTAATCACCCCTCCAGCACCACTCTGAATGCCATTTGCTTGCGCTGCTCCATCAAACCATCCTGTTGGAATGTCCTCTATGTCAGGAGCCATCTTTGTATTCTACAGTCTTGACCTGATAGAGTGAAAATCATTCCAATTTTTAAAAATTCCAAGTGTTTTGTAAGTTGCGGAGCTTATGGAAGGAGTCTCGTTTTCAAAGATTTTTTTATTTCAGTCCAGCCAAATAGACCAATAGACCAGGGATGGAAGTTGCATAAGATTGTGTTCCCTATGGGACCAATGGTCAAAACAGTCCGAGAGAGTAGGCCCGTCCCATTTGGTTTTGAGATTTAGAACCAATGCAATTTTATCCCAAAATTGTCTGGAGAAAGAACACTTGATGAAAAGATGATCCGTAGATTTTGCATTATTGTGGCACAGGTGGAAAATATTTGGCCCAGTCCAACCCTTTCTTTGAAGGATGTCCCAAGTGTTTAAGTTATTTGCGATCAATAGCCAGGTGAAGAATTGTATCTTGGGCGGTAGGTGCCAGGTCCATAGTTGTTTTCTCCAGCCTATGATATTTGTGTGCCAGAGCGAGTTAGTGATGGATGCATAGACATTTTGGACAGTTAGTTGTCCCGAATGGTCACCCCCCGACCACTGGAGTAGATCATACAAATCATTTAAATGGATACCCAATTTTGCAAGAGCTGTGCAAAGGGTATTCCCGTAGGGTGCTAGCTCTGTGTTGAGTTCAAGCGAGTCGCTGGTTATCCATTTGTCAGGAAAGTAAGCCGATCTAGAGTTGTCTTTGGCTTGGTAGAGATACCATATATTTTTTGTGTGTAAAAGAGCTACCAGTTGAGATGGAAGGATGGAGGCATCATGGAGTCGTGGCCAAGTGTAATGGAGTGGCCCGATCCTGGATGCCAGTAGAGCCAACAATTTATCAAATGCTTTGTTTTTGTTAAATTTCTCCAGAAGTAAGAAGTCGTCCTGGTGGTAGAAGTCTTTGAATGCAACCAACTGATAACATAATGATGGCAGAGGTACTTATCCTTGATTATGGAGTGCCATATGCCAGAAGAAGTCAGCACGCACCAGAGGGAGTTGGCCGCTAGTGCATGGCTGAAATGGTCTAAGTTCTTAATCCCCCATCCTCCCTTATGTTTTGGTTTTTCCAATGCTTGCCATTTGCAAAGAGCCCGACCATAGGAAATTAAAATTCAATCTGTAGAGTTTTGTGAGTACCGTAGAAGGGATGGTTGCTAGGGCCATCCAATACACTGGCTGTCCTTCAAGGATAGTTTCGATGAGTGTAAACTGGCCTCCAAGGGAGAGCCATCTCGTACACCAGTGTCCAGTCTTTTTTTCAACTTTGGCAATAAGCCAGTTCTAGTTCGTCAGCTTGTAGGAGTTTTCTTTTAAATAATAGCCCAGGTATTTGAAGCCATAAGAAAGATGAGTAAAAGTGCAAGGAAAGATACCTTTAAGATGATACAATGTTTTTTGTTGCATATTTGCGAAGTGGAAGGTCTATTTTTCCCAATTGATCGACAAGCACATGGCGCTGCAAAAGATTTTTAATATCTCGTTTATCTCCTTCCATTCCTATATAGAGTCATTTTTCATGATGAGAACATCATCAGAAAAAATAATATGTAATACCTTGATGGTCATGGACACCTTTATTCCATAGATCTTGCCTTCTGCTTGGCCTGATTTGAGGAGGAGACTCAAGGCTTCCATAGCCAAAATCAAGAGCAGAGGAGAGAGAGGACATCCCTGTCGCAGTCCTCTACCATTGCGAAAGAAAGAGGAGGATTCGACATTAACCAAGATGGTAAGTTTTTCACTAACCACACAACTCATGATCCACTTGATCATTGAGTGGATCAATCCTTTCTGCATCAGAATCAATCTGAGGAAGTTGCAGTCGATGCAATCAAAATCCTTCTTGAGGCCCAGTTTGAGGATAAGCGCCTTTGAAGTTTTAGTTTTGATACTATGTAAGCACTCTTGGGCAGTGCCAATAGTGTCAAGATCTGGTGTCCTTTTAAAAACCCCATTTGTTCTTTTGAAATGATCCGTGAGAGGATGTGCTTTATCCTAGTTGCAATAATTTTAGATATGAGTTTATAGCAAAGATTGCAGAGTGCAATAGGCCTATAATCACCAAAGGTAGTGGTAGTGGTAGCTTTAGGAATAAGAGTAAGGAAAGTCGAGTTCATAGCTCCAGCCACCTTCCCACTAAGTCTAGTGTCCTCCACTAGCTCCAGAATATCCGGGCCAACCAAATCAAAGAAATGTAGATAAAATTAAACCGTCCAGACGTCAGGGCCTGGACTTTTATCCTTGGAGAAGGATTTTAGAGCAACCAAAATCTCCAGTAGCTTGCAAGGGTTGTCTAGCAATAGTGAATATTCCCCAGTTGCAGTGTGTGGGAAGAGTCTTGCCACTGTGACTGAAGTTTGTAGAGTATTAGGTAGCTTCGCCTCAAAAAAATGTTTGAAATGATTAAAAACAACTGATTTTAAAGCTTGTTGTCCTCTATGGAGAGTACCGTCAGTATCAACTATCTCCCAGATATGATTTTTACTCCTGCAAGAGCTAGCGTAATTGTGAAAGTATTTGGTGTTGAGATCATCACACTTAAGCCAATTTGTTTTGCATTGTTGCCTCCGGGTAGATTCTTATTTGAGGAGGAGTTGGTTTCTTTCTAATTCAAGACCTTTTAAAACTTGAATTCTATCTCCATTGACCCTCGCATGGGCTTCTACTAGTAGAAGGGTTTGTATCTCTGATTCAAGTTCTAGCAATCTTTGAGTGTTATGCTTCCTGTAGATGGAAACCCATACTTTTATATGAGATTTTAGACACTTGAGCTTCCAAATAAGACAATGTTGAATGCAAGGCTCAGAGAGGTAGAGAGGGTCGTTCCAAACTTCAACGATGATGGAGTTGAAATCAACTTCGAGTATCCAACACGAATTTAATTTGAAAGGATAATCGATCTTATGGGAATATGAGTCCAAGTGTAAGATTATCGGAGCATGGTTTGACAGGAAAGGGAAATCCACCCAGGCGCAGATCCTATGCTCTGTGGAGATAAGATGATCAGATATGAGAAAACGGTCGAGCTTCTTGGAGATGGAATTTGAACCCATCCATCCATTATGCCAAGTAGGGGCCAAGATGTCTGAAGCATAGTCTGCCAGATTATGTGCTAAGAACAGAGAAGTGAAATAATTTTCCAGAGTGTCCTGGGTAGCATAGGTGCCCCAAACTTCCCCAACAGACACTGTAAGATTCAAATCACCTGCTATAGTCAATTTAGCGAGGTCAGGTAGATCTCGAGCTTCAACCTTTTCCCAGAAAATCTATCTGTCGGAACAGGGACCATATAAATTGAGTAGATTGATCCTTTTGTTATTATTTCAGCAAGTACCAGAAAACAAGATGCCTCCACAACAAAGAAAGGGGAAGAAATCATATTTGGCAGGGTCCCAAGACACAACCAAACCCCCAAAGGTACCGAGTGAGTTAATTGAGCAGGTGTGCCAGTTGGAGTGAAACTGATTTAAAAAAAATATGGATTTTTTATTGTCAACTAGAGTTTCCTGTAGGAAGATGATGTCGGGAGATGTGTGTGAAAGAAGTCTTCTGAAGGAGGAAAATTTTAGGGGGGGGGGGCACCCCTCTAATGTTGTGGGAGAGAAAGATCATGGATTACTCTTGCTAAGGATTTCATGCCTCTAAGCACCCCAATATCAGTAAGAGATTGTGAAGAAACCACATAGTGTTTAGAAGAGGTTCCCTCCTTGAGATGGGCACTATGAGTTTTGATCGATGAGTGTTCAAAACCATTCCCTCTTGACCAAGTGTAGTATTTTTTAGGGTTTGTTGACAAGATCTCAGATGGTCCCAAACCAGTGTTAGTAGTTGGCAATTTGTGTAATGATGAACCCAAATAAGTAGGCAAGGGTGTGGGAGATAGAACTTCTTTGTAAGATGGTAATAAAGAATACAAAACAACACCAAGTGTGCTATCACCAGGCTCTGATTCACTAAGTTCTGACAGGTGATAATACTCCTCCTATTTGAAGGGATGATCACTAGGACTCTTAGTTTCCAAAGAGTGGGAAGTAGTGTGTGTTGCAAAAGTGTGTTCTCGCACCTCCAGAGGACATCTAGAAGGAGATATTAATGCAAGGACAGATAAGGCAGTTGGTTGCGCGTCAACAAGCTTATGGGAGGAGTGAGGAGTGTTCAGAGTGTGTGGTATGTCTGAGGAAGGCAAGGGATGAGTCAAAGTCTCACCAGAGGTGTTGAAAGTAGTAAGGGTGGAGTGAGTATTAGGATGGACATGTGGAGAAGGTAAAACAGGTTCAGGAGGGATGTTGGGAAGACTTGAGATAATTTGTGAGGGAAGGGATTTAGAGTGTTCTCTAGGGGCAGCCCCCCGAGGGAAGGAATCCGATCCAGAGTTTAGAAGAGGGGATTTATCTAAGAGGTCCTTTTCCCAAGTTGAGAGTGAGAAAAAAAGAGTTTGACAGATGGATTTAAGCTTACCAGTGATGGAGTCCAGTCCAGATGTAATGCCATCATCAGGTTAATTTGGAATATGAACCTATGTGTGCGCAACCTGAGAGTCCAAGTTGGAGGAAATATCAAGCATAGATTCCTCCGACAATTCATCTTCATGAGTACCAGTACAAGTCTTTCTCAGGTGACCCGTCTGTCTGCAAAGAGAACATCTAAAAAGAATGTTGATATAGTCTAGCTTCTAGCGATTGATATGTCCTCTCTGGTCTATATCCAGTGTTTCAAGTAGATCCTCGTGTAGATCTAGCTCTACTATAATCCTCACCAATTTCTTATGGGGGCCAACAAGTATCTTAGGGTCCACACTAATGAAGCGACCCAAGAAGTTTCCAATGGCCAAAAGAGCTTTTTCATTCCAGAGATAAAGGGGTAGTCCAGGAAAGAGGACCCACAGGTGTCGGAGATGAAAATATTCCTGAGACAGATCAAAAATCACTTGCCAACGCTTCAACATAAGGCTACTGTCATCCAGAGTCTAGAGGCGCTCCTGAATAGATGTGGAATCCTTGGGGGATTTAAACTAAAAGAAAAGCCAACCATGCCCAAGGTGTGAGAGAGAGGGGACATATCCCAATAAAGGCTTCCAATTTTTTTCCATCCAAACATCCAGGTCAGTGGTGCAGAGATTTTTGTAAGAGAGTCTGCCCACAAGGTTGCAGAGTGCCATGGAGACAGAATCCTCCAGGTCGATATCCACACCAAGCACTAGTTTCTTTTTAGATTTCTTCGAAGCCCACAGTCTTTGTGAAGATTTCTTCCCCCCAAGAGTGTGAGCGCGATTATTTCGAGCACTTTCAGGTGATAATGAAGGTTCAAAGGTAGAAAAGCATACTTGTTCACTTCGTAATCCTTGTGAGAGTCCACTACATAGAGCAGGAAGTGAAGGACATGTAGCATTGGCCGAGGCGAAGTGTGGGAGAGTCGAGTGCTTAAAAAAAATAGGTTGGAGGTCTCTAGTGGAGGGTCTATTGTCCGCATGGAGTAACGTATCTATAGATGTAGGTTGGGAGGTTGAAATGTGATCAGGAGTGAAGTTGACAGAAGAAATGGTAGATATGAAGGGATGAGTGGTAAGATATGGAAATGAGGTAGTGTTCAGAGGAGTATGGTGGGGAGCTGTAATACCAGAGGTAGAGGACAGAGTTACAGTTTCAATGGAAGGTTGTAATAGGTTAGTGCGCTTAGAGAGATCGTCCGTCGAGGTGAAGAGGCCTGCATTGTTCTAGAGGGCCTCGTCGGCAGCACTCATGAGTGCGCTGACTTCAGCCTCCATCAGTGCGTGTCTCATGGAGGAGGAAGAGTTAAAAATGAATATTTACCCCCGAACAGTGATGGTGTTGGAGCAAGAGGACATAAGTTTGTATCTGAAGTTCTGAAGGTCAAAATTGTGAATCCAAAGATGGGATAGATCAGGGACATCGTGGTAGTTTGGCAGACTGTGGAGAGATCATGCTTAGAAAGAATGTGGAGGATGGTAATGTTTTAATCCTCACAAGAGATATGGAGGAGAGCACTTGATGGAAGCATACTAGGTATTTGGGATTACAGTAACCTGGTAGTACCAGGGCCTCCAAGGATATATTTCTCTTCATAAAACAAATATATATTCAAGACCTATTCTTTCTTTACCTTACCTCGTGGTTGTGAGCTATTCTCGAAGGATGTGCCTTGTCCGACTAACAATTATTTGTCACTAGCTATATTAGGGTGAGGTGGGCACATATTCTACAATTCTAATGATTGCATGAAAAAGGTAAGCATTATCCATCTCCCTTAGTTGTTTCAGATAGATAGAATACGATAGCCCAACTTCTCTCTCTTTTGCCTTAAATTTAGTAAGGAGGCAAGGAGAGTACATCTATACCTTTATATGAGTTTTTTCAAGCTGCTACACCTCTCTTGTGTTTCATGCATGGGAGGGGCGTTTCCATTTCCCGCTGTACGTATAGGTAAAAATATAGTAACTCATAAACATATGATACCTTTATAATCTATAACATTACTTGTTGAAAACTTCATTCTATGTCAATGTTACCATGCATGGCGCTTAATGCTATCAATTTCGTCTCATCATCTACACTTTAAAAAAAATTCAAAATAAATAAAAAATTAAAATTGAACATAAATTCAAAATAAATAAAAAATTAAAATTGAACATAAATCACTGCTCGGAGGGACCCCGTTTCCACATTCATTTGTAAGGATGACTTGACAACTTTCAAATCATAGTGAAATCTCACTCCTGGGACCATGGGAGCACCTGCCAAGAAACTTTCCCCACACTACCTCACACCATACCGATCTGTCCCACCATTCAAAAATATCTTAAAGAAGAAAGGGTGCACGATTTCGCAGACTCGTGGAGATGCTTCTACAGATAAGAAGCGTTGTGTGTGAATCCTTCGCTTCCAATCTACAAAATAAATGGTTTCAATGGTTTCACCTTGCTGAGTGGTGGTATAATTCTAGTTATCACACATCAACTAAAATGATACTAATAAATTGATGAGAGTAAATTTATACAAATCATATATGTTTATTTTATTTTTCTAGGACATCCCAACTATTTTCTAAATCATACATAGTCAAATAAAAGGCATAGTTAAAGATAAAGAAATGCAACATCCTCTATGTTTATTTTGAAAAAGTCAATGCACTAAACTCGGTGCATGGTGCATTCTCTCCATTATAATATATATTATTTATGATTTAATGGACATGATGTACCAAGCACCGAGCCAATGATTGACTCAATGCATGGTGCTTAATGTTTCCCTTTGACACCTATCTCACTTGTTTTCATTCTTTGTTAACTCTCCATTTTACCAAACTTTCTCATTAATGTTTAGTACAACTAAGGAATCTTGCTACTTGATAGCACTGGGTTCATACTACAACATGTAAAATTGGTTCCAAATCCAATAGGAACTGTGTTGGAAGTTAGAGTTTCATCCATGTGATAGGAACTTTGTCCATGGAACTTTGCTTTTAGAGGTTTTGGCCAATTAAAAGACCATGTTTTCGAAAAAATTGAATAAAACACATAAAACTTTGACTCGCCGAAAATGAGAGGATTTCAGTACCCCATAGTCGACACCCACCTTGATTTGGTAAAGCAGAGGTTTAAATGCATAAATAAACAAATAGACATGCAACATGAGTGATTCATTGAGTGCATGGTGCTTAATATTTCCCCTTGTCAAACCTCACAACACAACACACCAAATGGAGTTTGCCTCCTAAACCCAACCCAACCCAACCCATCTCAGGTCTCCACCAACATCATCCCATTGCCCCACCCTAGGCTTGAAATCCCAAAGCAATCACTGGCAAGGGCAAAGCCAATTGAATTTGAGGAAAATCACAAATAAATAAAAGACAAAAAATTAAGCCTAAGATATTATAACTCACCATTATATTGACCATTTGTTAAGGTGAATTAACTAAAGCAAGAGTAAAATGTATGGGACATCATAATATTTCCTTTCTCATATAATTACAATAACTATAGTCTAGTTTAAGTATGTTATTTTTTGATTTTTTTTTTGTTGTTCATTTTTTTTCAAAATTTAGTAAAATTTTTAGAAGAATTGTTGGAAGTACAAATATCAATGGTTGAGCTTGCACAATCCAAGTATAATAGTTGTAAATCTTTTTTAAGAAGTTGAATCCATTTATGTAGTCAAATGCAATTTCAACCATAAAAAAATTGTGATTTCACAAAAAATACATAACCAAATTCCAATGATAATTATAGAAAAAATCCAAAAAAAAATGGTGAATATCACTTACCATCCAATTCATCATCTCATTCTTTAAGCGTGCATGTTAATGTAGTGATTAATGAATTGGTTAAGATAAATTATGGAAAATTTGTTTTTGAATTTGGTTATATAATTTTTGATGAAATTACAAATTTTTTTATGTAAATAATATTTACTAAAAACACTACGGATAATATGTCATTTTCATCCTATTTATTAAATGATAAATAATATAATATCCAACTAAAAAACAAATACAGTACCACTTAAGTAATACATCTTAATTTTTGCTACCTCTAATAAAAAGAGGCGGCAACGAATTTTCTCCCTTATTTCCACACCCGGCCCTTTAATTAAATAACTAGGGTACAAGACACCGAAAGCTAACTTGAATAGAAACAATACTTTTCATCCTATTCATTATCCTAAATAATAGGATATTCAACTTAAAAAACACACTACCCATCCTGAGTAATACGTCTTAATTTTTGCTATGTCTAATAAAAAGAGGTGACAAATTTTCTCCATTATTTTCAAAGTGGGCCCTTTATTTCCAAAGAGCCTCAGCGCTGACTTGAAGTCGTCAATGACTTGAAAGTTATTCATTCCACAATTTTTCTAAAGAGCATTCTCATTAAAAAAAAATTAACAAATTTTTCATATTGTTTCCAAAATGGACCCTGCCCATGCCTTTGGCTCTCACTTCTAACTTTTCTGACGCGTATTCGAAATAGGGTGCTTTGAATAGTCGAAATTGCAATTAAAAGTAACAAATAGGGTGCTTTGAATAGTCAAAATTGCACTCCATATCAACCATTTTCAATCCGCAAGTTGCAAGATAAACATATCTCCTGTAAACATATCTCCTATTTCAAATACTTCCGCAGAAAGCTCTCATCCCATTCCATCTTCCTTGCCTGTACTTCCCAGCTCTTGTTCTACACCGCTGCCTGCACTAGTAGACTCACAAGTGCTCCCTGGTTTTAGTCAGCCGATTGAGGAGGAGGCTGCTCTCCTGGACAATCTCAGGCCCTCATCACCTTCGACTAGATACTTGAACTCCATCCCTCCCCTTCCTATTTTTCGTGGTAAAGAAATCATCTCTGCTCCTTCTGATGCTGGCACATCAAATACAAATTTAGTGGATTCAAAGAATTTTGCTTGGTCTAGAGGTATTGCTTCCGAGATCTCCCCACTACAAACTCAGAGTTCCAAGAAAAAGAAGGAGGTTCTTAGTTCTCAACAGCCGGATACAAACTTGCCCACTCTGGATGGCAAGGCCCTTAGAGCAATGAAGGCCTTGGCTAGATCAAAGTAATGATCGTGCTCACCTTGAACATTCGAGGGATAGGAGGCCCCCTGAAGACTGCCTCATTCCGGAGATTTCTGGCGCGTACGAAGCCCGATCTCATCCTCCTACAAGAGACACTCTCAGCAGACCACAAAGCTAGAGAATTTATTAATCAGTTCCGACCGTCCTGGTTTTCAGCGGCGGTAAGCTCCATTGGTTCTTCCGGAGGCTTGCTGGTGGCTTGGGACCCTAGTCTCTATACATTAAAACCTGCCCTGTCATGTGGAGGTATACTGTTACGGGGTTCCTGTTTAGCCATTAATTTGGATTTCGCCCTACTCAACCTTTATGGTCCCTGTACAGCAAAGTCGTCCTTTTGGTCGCAGCTAGAGGATAGTGGACTTCTCTCTTTGCCAAATTTCATTATAGGTGGCGACCTGAATCTCTTCTTTGAAACAGATGAATGTTGGGGAGATGTAAACTTGCCGGAGCCTTCTGGTGTCCGTTATAAACAGATCTTTGCCAACAATAATCTCTTGGACATTCGACCGACTGTTCTTTCTCCTACCTGGAGGAATGGTAGGTCGGGTCAAAATGCCATTGCAAGAAGGCTGGACCGCTTTTATGTGTCTGCAAATTTTTTGGCTACTATTGGTCAGGCCTCTTCGTGGGTAGAGTTCCCCTATATCTCTGACCACGCCCCGGTGTTTTTAAAACTGGAACTGTCCGAGCTTCCCAAGCCATCCCCTTTTAAATTTAATCATTCTTGGCTATCATTGGCAGATTATATTGAGCTTGTTAAAGAAACCTGGACATATCCACTCTTCAATTCCGAGATCAATCCTCAGACTCGACTCATATGGAAACTAAAGATCCTCAAGTCCAAGACCAAGCATTGGTTCCTTTTGAAACAGATTAAAGACCAGGGCTGCTTACTCACGCTGGAGGAGGATATTTCCAAACTTAATCATAGATCTACAAACCATCCCTGGACGGTGGTGGAGACGGATAGATTAAAGTGACTTGAGGACAGCAGAGATACTTTATTAAGGGAGGAGGAATTTGCCTGGAGGCTCCGTAGTCGGGCTACATGGCTAAAGAATGGAGATTCAAATACCAAGTTCTTCCACAAAGTTGCAAGCCACAACAGACACAAAAAGCTGATATGGACTATTAATAATGGTGGTTTAGAGATTCGGGGACAGGAAGCCATAAAGAACGAGGTTGTCTTACATTTTTCCCAACAGTTTAAAGCTACAGGTGAGCGCTACCTTCAGGACAAAGGGACAACTGCTGGTCTCTTCCCTAGATTGGTTTCAGGTGTTGAAGCTGATGCTCTGTTTAAGCCTGTTACTATTTCTGAGATTAAAGATATATTGACTCATTTTAATTCTGAGCATAGTCCAGGGCCAGACGGCTGGACTTCAGAATTTTTTTGCTTCTTTTTTGATCTGGTAGGAGAGGAGCTCCTACAAATGGTGGAGGACACCCGCTTAAAAGGGAAGATTGTTGGAGGTATAAATTCAACTTTCCTGGTCCTGATTCCGAAAGACAGCAGCCCTATTTCTTTTTACGACTTCCGTCCAATCTCGCTTTGCAATCTCATTTACAAGATCATTTCTAAGGTTATCTCCAACAGGATTAAGCCCATTCTCGGTAGGAGTCTCTCGGCGGAACAATTAGGATTCTTGAAGGGCAGAAGAATCCACGATGCTATCGGAGCTGCGCATGAATGCTTACACAGTATTAAACAGAAAAAACTAAAGGCACTTATCATGAAGCTTGACCTCAAAAAAGCCTTCGACTGCATCGATTGGGATTTTCTAAGGCTTGTTCTTCATGCGGTGGGATTTGGAGACAAGTTTATAAATTGGACTCTATCATGTGTTACAAGTGCAAACATGGCAGTGATGATTAATGGTGATCCTTCTAATTTCTTCAAGAGCGAGAGAGGACTCCGCCAGGGATGTCCACTCTCCCCTTATCTCTTCATCTTGATAATGGAAGGACTCAGTATTCTTCTCTCAAGAAGCTTCTCTGAGCATAAAATTTCGGGCATTAAGGTATCCAAACTGATTAAGATTGTCCATTTGATGTTCGTTGATGATGTACTGCTTATGTCCCTGGCCGATCCTGTGGAATGGCATTGCATTCTAGAAGTTCTGCAGAGATTATGTTTGGTTTCTGGTCTATCGATTAATCTAGCTAAGTCTACTGTTCATCATTGGGGTGTTTCTGTTTCCGAACTACAACTACTCAAAGCCACTATTCCTCTCACCTTTAAGAATCTGAGTGAAGGTTTCAACTATTTGGGATTCCATCTGAAGATGAGTGCTTCATCCTCTGGTGACTGGAGCTGGTTGGTGGCCTCTTTCAAAAGGAAAATCAACTTCTGGTGCAATAAGTGGCTGTCGTTAGGTGGCAGACTTATTCTGGTTCAATCTGTTCTTCAGAGCAAGGTTGTCTATTGGATGATGTTGGAGCGGGTTCCTTCATCAATTATCCATTCTCTGCGTAGATTAGTTTTCAACTTTCTGTGGGGAGGGAACGCAGACAAAAATCGTATACACCTTTGTAAATGGCAAGCTATTTCAAGATCAAAACGGGATGGGGGATGGGGCCTCAAAGACCTCACCACATTCAATGTAGCCCTCTTGGCCAGCTCATTCTGGAGAGTTGTCTCCACTGTCAGTATCTGGCACACTATAATCATGGATAAGTACCTGGACTCAAAATTGCTCCTACATTGGCTCCGTAAACAAAATGTCCAGCTGCCGAGAGCCTCATCCTTTTGGAAGGGACTTGTGGACTCATCACCAGTTATATTACACTGGCTCTGCTGGAAGCCGGGGGAGGGTCGTGAGATTCTACTTGGCAGAGATGTAATTCTTGGACTGGGGGATCGATCATTTCTTTCTTTAGCGATGCAGCTCCACCTTCGGGCTTTAAATTTTAAAACTCTTGACCAGATCAGAAATGTGGCAGCTGCGTCCTTGCTGCCAGATGTTTGGTTGTCATCTGGTGATCTCCATCTGAGCGAGTCGCTCACAACAGAATGGAATCGATTTACTTCAGCACTTAAAGGCGCCGATATTTCTCTGCGGGCAGAGCCGGATGTCTTGTTATGGGCCGGCGGTGATGGATCGGGGTTGATTACAGCAAAAAACTTATATAGCACCCTTCAGAACCGATTCTGCACCGAACCGAGTTTGTCGTGGACAAACAAACTTTGGAAACTACAGCTGCCCCTAAAATTTAAACTATTCTCCTGGCTGGTTGGCAAAGACAAGCTTCTCACCTGGGAAGCTTTACAAAGGCGTGGCTGGGTGGGGCCGAGTATTTGTTTACTTTGCAAAGCAGCCCCTGAGGACCTTCTTCATCTCCTGATGCATTGTCCTTTCTCCAAAGAAGTCTGGCACCGTACTTCAGCGCATTTTAATATTCAGTCATCCTGGAGTGGCTCCTCCATATCAGATAGCTTTCCTCGTTGGCTCACCAGTAATTCGAGCCCGCCTTGCCTGGTGATCCATTACTGCTGGCAAATCTGGTTGGAGAGAAACAGAGTACTTTTCGAGGATGCCAGGCCTTCTTTGCCAAGGGCGTATTTCAAGATACTGGCCTCATTCAACTGGAATTCGCCCAGGGTCAGCGACCACCCTCACCGAGCTATGACCATCGACTTGGCCGAGGGACACTCTATTGCCTTTTTCGACGGAGCTGCTCTGTCCAATGGCTCCAGTTGCGGCGCTGGAGGTTTTTTCAAGTCTCATAAGTCCAGAATCACAAGCTGGTTCATAAACTGTGGCTCTGGCACAAATACAAAACCAGAGCTTTTGGGATTATGGACCACGCTCACTCTTGTTGCTCTCTGGTCTCTCGATGCTCTCCACGTCCAGGGTGACTCCAAGGTGATTATTGACTGGATCTCAAACAAGGGCAGGCTCAACTCCATACATTTGGCAGGCTGGATGCAAAAAACGAGAGATCTAATTCAGCGCTTCTCCAATATCTATTTTCTCCATGTTTCTCGTGCTCATAATAGGGCTGCTGATGCTCTCTCCAAGAGGGCTCTATCCGAGGTCACTGGAAGGCTCTCGATCTATCACTGTGATAATGGGAATGAGAGCTCCATTACCTCCTTAAACCTTTTTGAATGATGCTGTCATACAAAGCACCTACCAGAAGCACTGAATCATCTGGACTTGTCCACAGTTGTGGCTGGGCAGTCAACGTCCTCTTGTATTTTGTCTCTCAAGCTCTCAAGTATGGATGCCTACTCTCTTGCGGTGCTTTGTAGGCTTGGTTCTGCTTTGGCATGAGCACGCAGATCAAACTGTCTATAGTCCTCCCGTGTAAATGAATTTATAAGCAATATAAATTCGAGCTAATTTTTTTTTGGAAAAAAAGTTGCAAGATTCCTTACCAAAAGATAAGGCGATACACGTGTTACGTATATAGCCTTATCTTTTCAGCGATAGTCAAAGCATAAAACATTTAGAATACGGCAAAGAAAAATCATTTGATCCAACGTTTAAACTACAGTTGAAATAAACATAAAGATATTATCAAAGAAAAGTCTTTTGATAAAACATTTATATTATAGAAATAAAAATTATTTGATAAAAACTTTAAACTAAGGTTAAAACAAAATAAAAATATTATCCAAAGAAAAGTCATTTCATAATAAAAATATTATCAAAAGAAAAGTCATTTCATAACAAGTTTAGACTACGGCAAAGAAAAGTCATACATAAGAAAAGTCATACATTTAATAGAAAGTTTAGACTACAATTAAAACAAAAAAACTACAGGTAAAACAAAGACAAAGAAAGATTTGGTTTCCAAAAAGATCCCGCCTGCTGATTCAAGGAAGACGGGTACAAGAGACCCCGCGATAAATTGAGAGATAGAGCCATAGTGGGGTCGTGCATGAATTAATATAGATAGAGACAGGGATTTGGTGCATGCATGGTGCTTAATGTTAGCAGTTTCCTCTCAGCATCTGCACTTTAAAAAAAATTCCAAATAAATAAAAAATTAAAATTGAACATAAATCACTGCTCGGAGCCTGGAGGGACCCCGTTTCCATAGTCATTTGTAAGGATGACTCGACAGCTTTCAAATCAGAAACTTTCTGTGTAATAAATAATAAAGTTAATAATAAATAAATATAAAGTTAAAATATATGTTAATTGTAAGGGTGCAGGATTTCGCGGGGACCCCGTTTCCACAGTCACAGTCATTTGTAAGGATGACTCGACAGCTTTCAAATCATGGTGACCTGCCAAGAAACTTTCCCCACACCATACCGATCCGTCCCACCATTCAAAAATATCTTAAATAAGAAAGGGTACAGGATCCTGTGACCTGTGAATCCTTCGCTTCCATTCAAAAATATCTTAAATGAGAAAGGGTACAGGATCCTGTGACCTGTGAATCCTTCGCTTCCAATCTGCTGTTACAACTGCGAAGCACCTTTTTATGAATATGAGTGGAACCATGTACAAAATTAGCTGTGCCAAATGGGGCGGTTGGAGAGCACCACTAGGCGTACTTTTGTGTTTCGTGGCTGCAGTTACAGCTCAACCAGGTCATTCAACTTTCTATATTCAAGAAATAGGAGTAATTTTTAGAATCATCATTTGAATTACGGGGCTCATTGTTTATTTGTTTTTCTATTTGGTTCACAAGATATTGTTTTACTAATTAATGTCTCGACGTATAGCAGGATTTCTGAGTATTGATTGCGGCGGTAAAACAGATTACACGGACGGAAATAATATAAGATGGGTCAGTGATGCTGATTACATAGACCACCTGGGTGAGACAGCAGACATAGGGAATGTCACTGATGAGTATGGTGCTCATTTGAGTAGTCTACGCTTCTTTCCAAAGCCTCTCAATAAGTCTTGCTATCACTTGCCTGTGGATCCTCATGTGCCTTATCTCTTAAGATTATGGTTTGCTGTTGGAAATTACAGTGGATTTCAACAAATGCCAAGCTTTGCTGTCTCTTTTGAGACAATGGGTACGTTGTATATGAGAAACATAACAATAGCAGATAGAGATCCATATTACGTTGAAAGAATATTGGCTAGTTCTGGCACAGTGCTATACATTTGCTTGATCAGAACCTTGGAGTCTGATGATCCTTTTATCACTGCTATCGAATCGAGGAAGCTCCAAGATGGCATGTATGGACACGCTAAGCCAGGAACAATATTGAAAATCATATGGAGAACTGATGTTGGTGGTGGAGATTCGATAATTAGGTGAACATTTTGAACTCTATATGTTTATCCCTCATAATTGTCTAGCTAGCGGTGTTGATATTCATTGTAATTAGTTTATAGCAATAAATTTATACCAGAAAATATATCTTTATACCATCGATACCATATGCTGAAAAGAGCGTTTATATGGGACACCAAATTTTGATGCAGTACGGCCAATTTTTGTAATGATTTATTTTAATGGCTTTGTATGGTTAATTATGCAGGTATCCTCAAGACTACTTCGACCGCATCTGGACACCATATGTACCTTTAAATGTCTCAAGCTTAGGCA
>JZKD02S0053738.1:0-10482 GCA_000966675.3 Picea glauca | reverse complement strand
ACTGACCGCTAAGACAAAGACCCAAAAACCTGAGAGGTAAAGCTCTTGTCAAAGGAAAGGATGACTGCCTCACCTTCAACAAAAATCTTCTCCTCAAGCACACTGTTGATAGTTCAATAGAAAGCATGTGCACACGAGCTGTGTAAAGTCTGAGCACGTGTACACGCGTGCTGGCCTTAGACAGGCCGTGTGTATCTTTGAAACTATGAGACAAATAAAAATCCAAGAAAGCCATCCTAGGCAGAGACTGTTGGTACTGAGAACCAGAATCTGTTGAAGACTCAGACACTTACTTTAATAGAAAAAAGAAAACAATTCAAGGAAACTTTCATAAAACAAACCAATCTGAGGTGAAACCTAAGCTATAGACTGCAAACAACAAAGACTAGAAACATGGATGATTTTAAGGATGGAAATTTATATTAAAATGTAGAAACCTAGGCTAATCTTACTAGTCCTTAATATGCAAAATATAAAATGTTTGGTGATAGTTTTATAAAAATATTCAAATTTCTAAGGATTTTATATGGTTTCTATAAAATTTTGGCGATTTTTAAGGTAAAATAATTTCATTCTACGGAATTTGGGCGAATTTGTTTTAGAAAAAATGGACACTGATGAATCTTTTTTGGGGAAAAACCATGGAAAATTAGCCCATTTGCGAAATTTAGCCCCTAAAATCATCTATGACTAGAAAGAGTTCCAGAAAACCCCTGAGAAGGTCTACTTCTGACAGGGAAGAGGTTGATTGCCTCTCTAAAAGAAATTCTTGGAATCATGCACGCAACTGACACTTCTTCAGCTCGCATGTACATGTGGGCCGTGAGAATGTAGGGTGCGGGTACATGCATTCAGACCTTGTACAGGCCGCGTGTACCTTTGTGGGTCTCGGAAAAAAAAAATACAGTCAAGCAAAGAAACAAGGATAATTGGTATGGAAGACCAGAATCTCTGTTAGCTCAGACTTTTGCAGAAAATTTAAAAACAGGAAATGAAACAAGTTCTTAAAAATACCCAACAATTATTCCCAGGCACTCTAGATCATCCCCAGTATGGTCGCCAATTCTGTTGTGAGTGGGAAATCCCTCTACGGACTATCACTTAGGGTTTTATCATGCATGCAGAAAAGACCTAAAGATTCCTACTTTCTACTATCGTCCCGGACCTAATCCCCATTATTCTTAATCAAATACGTAGTTTAGAAGATCAAGTGAGCATACCTTATTTTGGGCGTTTGATGTCGATCCTTCTTTACGCTTGATCGCTCTTTGACTACAGCTCTCCTCCCAAGGCTGACCTGCATTCACACAAGACAAAAAAAGAACTCCACATGCATTTGATATATAGATTAATGGATTAGAGACTTAATCAACATATGTGCAATAAACCATGAAAACCTCATATGGTGGGATGGGAAAAGTATCTCTTTATTATTAACTTCAACAAATCAACTTACAATGGTGAAGCCGACCACTGCTCCATGAAACTTGGTCCTGGGCTCCTCTTCAACTGTTCTCTAACTTCTTTGCTCTATATTGCTCTTTGCACAAGGAAGACTAAAGGTTGGGACAAAGGGAATGTGCAATCGGATATAGTTTCTTTACTAAGATTCTCCTCCTCCAAATGGGACCCCTAACCCTTCTTTTATAGGCTAGAATAAGCTAGGTATTTGGTTGAACCCTCGGCCATGCATGGCCAGAAGGTTTAGTTAACTTACCCAAAGCTGTGTGTTCCATCAACAACTTTCCTTTTTTTGTGCTTTTGTAGGTACACGCGGGTTGTTTTGGGTCAGCTAGCGTGTACACGCATGCAGTAATGGAGTAGGGCACATGGGACTTTATAAAAGAGGTTTTTAAGAAGAGTTGTTCAACAATGTTTTGGCAAAGAAGGAATTTGAGATGGCCTGATGCCAGGTAAGTGTGTCTGGTGCAAATTAGGGTTATAACAGATGGCTCCTATACTCCTTTTTCATTTTGTGGGGGTCATATCCCTCAACCAAATCCTCCTTCCTTTGGACCCAGTCCTAGCTACACTTTTCCAAGATCGAATGCTCAAATGGGCAGTCCTTCTACTTCTTATATCCCATCCATTCATCCTTCTTCCTCTATACATGTTCCTATGAACTCTTTTATCATGGAAAACCTCCCCTTAAAATATGGTGTTTCATTAGCAAGGAGTCAGTTTTATAGTATTGGAAACCCCCCACACGAAGTTCCTTAATCAGGAGGAAACATATATCCTCACATGAGTTATCCTTATCATGTCACTTTCTCCTCGCAAGTGGCCTCCTTGATGATGATGATGCCCTTACAACTGTTTATGAATCATTTGGGAGGAGGATACTATCCTACTGGGTAGGGACATGGTGCATACCAAAACCTTTCTTGTCCCACGATATGTCAAAACTAGTCTTTCCCAAGAGCATGGTCTCAGATGCCATAACCATCTGCTGCAAGTCATGCTGGGAGCATGTCATCGACCACTGCAAGTCATGCTGGGGGAATTGATATGATTGAGAAGCCTAAACATATAGGATGTAAGCCCAAGTTCCTTTGTAGACTTTGAAAAGGAGATCACATAACTCATGTGTGCCTTGCTATTGCAGTGGTATGAGAAGCACAGTCCTTGTCTGGTAGCCCTTCGGGTTCTGAGTCGTCTTTTGTTTCCCAACAATCTAATCCTTCTTTGGTTGATACAATGATTGTGTTGATGAAATCTTCAGCTGATACCACTCTTGTTTTGGGGGGTGATGCATCTCTTGACCATGTTGTCTCACATCTTGTTCAACTAGTGGCCGTTCCAATGCAATCTTCAGTCAATACTGCTCCTATTTTTGGGGGTGATGCATCTCTTGACCATGTTGTCTCACATCTTGTTAAACCAACAGTCGTGCCGATGCAATATTTGGCCGAAACCACTCCTATTTTGGGGAGTGATGCGTCTCTGGACCATGTTGTCTCGCATCTTATTCAACCAACGGTTGAAGAATTGGTCGTGTCGATGCAATATTTGATCAATCCCACTCTTCTCTTGGAGAGTGACAAGTCTAAGGAAGTGACATTTCTGATGCAATCTCTAGCCAATCCCACTCTTCTTTTGGTGGGTGATGCATCTTTTGACCATGTCCTTATGATTTCCAGTTCTGTACCTTCTAAACAAGGGAGCATTCCACCCTCTCCGAGTATGCTCCCTTCAAGTCCTAGGATGATTTCCTTTGATTGGAATGATATTGTAGAGCCTCACCTTCCTTCTTTTGCACCCTTACAGATAATGGGCGTTCTTCGATATATTGTAGATGAAGGATCCTATGCAAGTATTTTATCCTCCTTGGCTTGGAAATTTTTGGGTTCTCCCAAGCTTGTGTCAGCTACCATTGAGTTGTTGTATTTCGATAGAAGACCTACATGGAATCCCTGGCCTCCCCCTATGGTCACGAGTAATCTGATGTTTCCTCTAGAGTATGATATTATTGTTTATGAGACCTCGAGCCCTGGTATTTTTGATCTATGGAGGCCCTGAATTCTTGGATATTAAGTTACCTTTAGATGAGTCTATCCTCGAAGCTATGATTTTGGATCTTTGACCTCTCCTTGAACTGGAAACTTTACAAGTTGATTACCAAAAAATCCCTTGGCCTAGTCCTAGCAATGGGCTCTACCTGGGGAACTACTATGCATCAGTTGTAAGGTTATGCGGTCCTCTGTACATATTGTACTTATAGTTTTTTCTTGTTTCCAAGTTTCGTATCCCTTAAAACATATTTTATCAGAGGTTTCTATATTGGAATTATTAACTTTTGGGTTAGTGTTTTTGGTATTATATATTGGACTTTGGAGACATTTTCTTTGGTATATTTCTTTATGTCGATCCATTATGACAGGTCATGATATCGAAACTGGAATATAGGTTAGATTTTCCCCTCCATGCATTTTTTCATTATCCGTTCCTTGTATCATTTTACCTTAAGATCGACCCCACTGAGTTGTGATGCAAAACCTTCTCTGTTGTTTAGAAGCATTGTAATTCATGTGGTAGAGCCTACATTTCATGGGTGTCCTAGCTTAGCTCCTATTTTTCCATTTGGTTCCCATGTAGAAGTTACTACATAGGTCTAGGAGTCCCCTATAGTCCCGATATGAATTTGCACCTCATTACTCTTACTCAATCACATTCTGACCACTACCTATGGGACTCTCGTCGAGTCTTAGTTAAGATCTTTTCCGACTCTCGAAAAAAAAAATATTGTCGAGTGAACTTGTCTCTTTCACACTCGTTAAAAGGATTTGAAAGGACGTCTATTTTGGTATAATTTTAACCCTTTTCCGGATCAAGTAGACTACTTATGAAAAATAAATACTCTAGTCACCATTGGCTAGAAGAGTTCTCCTGGGTATTATTTTATACTTTTTCGGGCCTAGGGGACTAACATCTATGAAAAATGATGCTCTTTGAGTGAAGTTGTAGTTGCATCCCACTATCCTGCTTGCATTGTTGAGCCTAATTTTGGCTCCTTCTTTCTCGTTATAAGCCTCTTTCCCCAACAATTCTCAACATTATCCAAGTAGTGTTTTCCATATATCCTTTACAGCATGACAACCCTTTACCCATAGAGGAAACATTCCCCCCAATGTCCATGTACCGCATGCATTCCCTTGCATTGAGCATAAGCATGTTTCAGTACTTGGAACTAGTTGCTTACTCATGAAACTCGTTTCCTCTCCTATATCATATCATTTCTTTTACTATGAAAAAAAAAAAAACAAATACGGGTGGAAAAGGAATATTATCTCATATCGGCAGTAGTTGTGTCGCCTTTGAACAAAGCACAAACTCTTGAGTCCATTTCATCCAAGGTTTGGGTTTAGATGGGCCTTAGGAAGCTAAACTCGTTACTTAGAGTCTACTCCTTTGACTGGCTATTCTTCTAGTCCATATGGAGAGTTTGTTGATGCCTCCTGCATCACAGACTTTTGTCAATGACTAGTGTTAAGTCTATGTTGCTTGCGTTATCCATATATATCATGCTCTTGTTCAAATGAAGCATAAGCATGTGTCGGACATTCCTCAGAACTCTTGACTTTGCATGTCGGCCATCCCCTTACAAGTTAATCTCATAATCACATGAAGTTGTTGTCCTACCTTGAACCCAACAGATGACATCTTCTCATTGGTCACTGAATGGGGGGTTTCCCTTGTGTTCGACGATAATAAATCTATTCACACATTGGGATTTGTGTAGTGTCTTGGATTCCATTATCCCTATTGGTGGTTTCCTCCCCTTTTTCGACATTTTTCATTATTGAATGCTAGTAAGAGGGTATATTTCATGTACTACTTGCATCTGGTGCATGCGAGAGACACAAATGGTCATTGGTTCGTGAACATCCTATTCGTCCGAGCTCCTCCTAATCATCAAGCTATTGATTTGTGCCTCGCACTAGATGATGAGAGATGCTTTAATTCGCTCCTTTCAATGGGTTTCCTTCCATCGAATTCAGCTCATCTATTCTGGAATCGAGATCTAGAGTCCTATGAGTACTCTGAGGCTTGCTATGTCATTGGTCGGTTCTCCCGCCATCGACAGTTGGGAATACATCAATGTCCTCTAATCGATGGATTCTTCAAGTGTTCGACCTCAACACCCTTATTCACACTTGTTGAATGTACTCTATGCCTTGACACCTAATTTCATTATCGATGGGTTGTCTCGCGTTTGTTAACGAAATACCTCAATGACCGGTAATCAAACGAAGTCTCATTATGTTCGACTTCAACTCCTTTGTAACCATAATCTAGACTTGCACCTTTGACGGATAGTGTATAAGACCTCCATTTTACAGTAGCAACACTCCATATATGCTTTTGTATTTCATCTTACCAGTACCTATATGACTTCAGTGATCATGGAAGATCAGATTGTACTCCATTGTATTCAAATATCTTCAGTTGATTTTGAGACTGGACTCCACTATGTCTTGTTCGTGACTATGATATCCTATGGAATATGTCCATTTTTTATTTCCTATTCATGGCCATGAACAACTATTTTTTATATATCCACATGGATATGTAGTGTAATTCATATTGGCATCCATGTGTACAAATTCAATATGAATTGTAATATTCTCATGGGTAACTAGTTCTTCCAGATGAGTCCTCATTACTCCACTTTTGGGAATTATAATTTATTTAGGCCATCGCAATTTCTCCTCTGACCTCACACATTAGGGGTCATCTGTTATAGAAAAATTTTCCACACTCCATTCATCTTGCTTTGGTGGCCTTCCACTTCCCTCTGTAGACTCAAATCCCCCATTTTGCTCACTCCAAAGTAAAAAATCCAATTTTTTTTTCCATATACGTGAGCCACAGTTAGACAACTCACATATACGTGAGTTTCTCCATTATAGCCCACATACATCAGGTTTTTTGCTAAAAAAATAAAAAATATGTCGGGTTTCCATGCCATGTCATGAGATCCATGATCCTTGACCTTCCATATACTGGAAATGCTCTGACTCAACCCTTCAATTCCATTTGAAGGCTATAAATTGAGCCATATACAAGCCTTTGAGACATTCATCATTGAGAGAAAAGACACTCTGGAGAAATTTCACCTCATATTGAGTCTGCATCCCTTTGTCCTTGAAATTCTGAAATTCTTGCGTTTAGCCCCAAGATCTTCCTATCTTGAGATGGAGAAACTCATTGACTCCTACTACTTGTGAGTTTTCCTTTGTGGAGGACTGAAGTGGTGAAGGCCCAGTTGGAGGGACTTATTTTCTCGGTTCCGATATGTGCCATTACAAAAAAATTTCACCTATGAACTTCTGTTGATTACATTAATAGAAATACTCTTTTCTCGTCCAATTATATGTCGCAAATATTGTGTTACTTTCCATGGGCATATTTGTTATGCATGTTAATGGATTATGCTAGTTTATATGCTAGCATTCTATATAATTTCCACATGCTTTCGTATCTTGGTTGTTGAGGACAAGTTCCAGGTATAAAGATTTGGGCGTGAGCTCAACCGTGGTCTTCTTTGAATGTCCGGATGAGGTACGCTTCTAGCCTTCTCTTGTTAGCATTTTGATTTATCTAGCATACTTAATATTAGAGTTGATTTTTGGGTGTCATTCCATATGTTGTGGTTTATCCCTAGCCATAGAGATATTTTCCCCATAAAAAAATCATAGGGATCCAATGGTTCTTAGGTGATGGAATCAACAACTCTGATCCCGTCGGTGCCTCGAACCACCTGACAATTACTCTCCACTTAAATTCCCATTCCACATACTAACGAATGAGACCCATGAAATATGCGAATGAGATTAGATCTTTCCCACACACCAATCAATAGTCCTTCTGTATTTTTGGAGTCCCTCCCCCTCATAGCACTTTCTCTCTGGTGTCATAGACCACTCCAACCAACTCTTTCCAAACAAACACACACTGATGGATCAAACGATCCATGTTCATCCCATATGATGGTTACCATGTGTTTTAGGGTTTACAACTATTCTCCAGTTCATGTTCCTGAATCATTCTCCTCAGAACGACTCACACACAATCCAATGGTTGAGAATCCCACTGGGTGTCTCCCTCCAGATGAATGGACCTCATACTCCCAAGTCATCGAGCTTCTTCGCAACCTTCCATCTGATGAACCCACATCTCATATCAATGGTCCAAGACTCATTGATATTACTCTCTGACATATCAATCATTGAAGTTGACTCAAAACTTTCCCTGTCAGAATCTGAACACAACCTTGTGATAGATCATCTCGATGACCACATCCCTGGAACAATGGTCAGGATCTCTCAGATAATCCAATCTAACGAATGTGAATCCTTTTGTCTTGAAATGATAAATTATTTATGACGTCAATCTGAATTAGGACTTAACTCGCTCATGGTTCCTCCTCTGGTCTTTTCTAAGGTTCTACCAGACTCCTAAGAGCTTTGGGGATCTAGGTTTAAACTGTCTAAGGTGTTCCATTAGGGACTTTGATGAAGAATTTCATGTCCTACAAGATTTCCATTTAAGACGAGTGAATCCTTTAGGACTTAAAATTCCTAAACCTACACAGGGCTTCTCTAAACACCATGGCTCTCCTGTCACTATCCAAATGAAGGATTCGTCCATATCCTATAAAATTTCCTCTCAAGACTTACATGCTTAACTAGGTTACATGTCATTCATGCCTTACTAAATTTTTAAGAAATATTGGATTTGCAATGAAAAAATACAAGCATGTCCCATTTTACTCAGGAATTCAACCATTTCTTCACATATTCACAGTTTCAATTAAACCAGAAAACAACAAGTTTACATTACTAAATTTTCATCACACACACACACATTGAGCTGAAATAATTATTTGTTCGGTAAATATCAACAACTAGTCGACTGAGAGAGGACACATTTCCTCCCAACCTTAGGCCATACTGCAGAGTGCCTTCCTATGGTACCCCACCCTTGTGCCAAGCCATGATATCACAAGGGAATGATTCAGCTAGTTTCCAAATTTAGGATGATATAGGAAGGTTAATCTTGTTCCTCCATCGACAACAACATAAGTTTCCCCCTTCCCACATATCAACCATTTCCTAAATTATACATAATCAAATAAAATGTATATTTAAAGATGAAGAAATGAAACATCCTCTATGTTTATTTCAAAAACATAAATGCATGCATGGTGCATCCTCTTCATTATATACACATTATTTATGATTTAATTGTGCATCCTCTAGTGAGCCAATGATTGAATCAATGCATGGTGCTTAATGTTTCCCTTTCATAAGTGTCTCACTTGTTTTCATTCTTTGTTAGCTCTCCATTTTACCAAACTTTCTCATTAATGTTTAGCATAGCTCATGAATCTTGCTACTTGATAGCACATGGTTAGAGTTTCATCCCCGTGATAGGAACTTTGTCCATGGAACTTTGGTTTTAGAGGTTTTGACCAATTTCAAGACCATGTTTTCTAAAAAATTGATCAAAACACATAAAAAATTGACTCGTTGGAAATGGAAGGATTTCAGTACGCCCGACTTAATTTGGTAAAGCAGAAGTTTAAATGCATAAATCAACAAATAGGTATTATGAGTGATTCATTGAGTGCATGGTGCTTAATATTTCCCCTTGTCAAACCTCACAAAGCAACACACCAAATGAAATTTACCGCATAGACCCAACCCAGCCCATAATAGGTCTCCACTAATATCATCTCATAGCCCCACCCTAGGCTTCAAATCCCAAAGAAAGAGTAAATTGTATGGGACATCATAATATTTCCTTCTCATATAATTACTATAACTACAGTCTAGTTTAAATATGTTATTTTTTGAATTTTTTCTGTTCATCATTTTTTTCAAAATTTAGTAAAACATTTAGAAGAATTGTTGGAAGTACAAATATCAATGGTTGAGCTTGCACAATCCAAGTGTAATAGAGGTACATCTTTTTCAATAAGTTGAGTCCATTTATGTAGTCAAAAATGCAATTTCAACCATAAAAAATTGTAATTTCACAAAACATTACATAACCAAATTCCAATGATAATTATAGAAAAAATCCAAAAAGAATTGGTGAATATCACTTTCCATCCAATTCACCATATCATTCATGCATTTTAATGTAGTGATTAATGAATTGGTTAAGATAAATTATGAAGAAATTGTTATTAAATCTAGGTATATAAGTTTTGATGAAATTACAATTTTTATGCATGTGATATTCACAAAAAAAACATTACCAGTAATTGGTAGTATGTCATTTTCATCCTATTTATTAAATGATAAATAATATAATATCCAACTAGAAAACACATACACTACCAATCATGAGTAATGTTGATTAAGGTTGGTTGTCATTGATGTCAACCCTTGAAGAAAGCCCCATAGCACAAAGGTCTGGGTAATGGAACCAATATTGTTTGATGTAAATATGACTCATTATTGTTTTTTCATGGTTGATAAGAAGTAAATATGGATGAAATCCAAAGTGTTCCCCTTATGGTGAAAGCCCTCATGGGAAGATGCTTTGCAAAGTAAGAGAACCCATGCTTAATTTTGGAATAATGAGATGAAGGACAATGAATTTGTCAGGGAAACTATCCTAGGTGGATAGTGCTTATCATGCCATTTCCGGTGGTATGTTGAACGTCACATAACTCCTCATGGTTAGAGAGTTATGGCCATGAGAAGTTGGAGACCCCAGGTTTGGGTAATGGACCCAAGTTTGTTTGATGCATAACGATATGAGTTATGATATATTTTCAGATAATACTATTCTATATGGATAGTACATGTCATTTCATTTTTGGTGGTATGTGGAACATCACATAACTACTCACAGTTTGAGAGTTATGGCCTTACGAAGTTCGAGGACCCTCATATGTCATCTAGAAGCCCCAAAAGGTCAAAGTAGTCAAAGTGGTTTAAGAGATTTTAAAAGGTAAATAATAAAGTG
>JZKD02S0053705.1:7484-25871 GCA_000966675.3 Picea glauca | reverse complement strand
AATCAAGAAATGATAAAGTAAGGTGACAAAATCAAGAAGGAATATTTAAATATTGGAGAACTTTCTATTTATGGAAAGTGGTTAACTCTATATAAGGAAAATAGGTTAAGTGACCCAGAAATGGGTTAAGTGACCTAAAAATGGGTTAAGTGACCTAAAGGATAAAAGTATAAATAAGATGGCAATGGTCTCTTGTAGATCATCCTTTTTCTGGATCAATGGAGAGCTCCTTTTGGGAATATATTTTGGAGTATTGATGGAGAACTTCTTGTGAGAGCTTCTTGAGCATTTTTGGTGTGGAACACTTGAGGATATTGAATATCTATACGTGACTGAGGTAACCAAGGATATATAAGCCGAAATTCTGAGTAAAGTGAAGGAAAGAAGGCCGAAATGCAAGGAAGGATAAATTCTTTTGATGGTGCTTTCTAAGGTATGTTATTTATAGGTCATCTCACCATTTTCGCTATAATTTTTTTTCTATAATGATTTTGATCCTGAAATTGCTATGAAAGTGAGAAAACATAGCCAAGTATATATGGTTACAAATTTAGCTTGTGGGTCGTATTTTGGGAGTTACACTCCGTGGAAAATAGGGTTTGTGGCTAGTCATGAAACTAGTCAAAATCAGGTGTTTTGGGTAAAAACATCATAAATTACTCATAACAAATCCAAATTTGGTGAGATCAATTGTGTTGGTTATATAATAGTCTTTCTTAGGATCTATAATATTTTCAGATCTATTTATCAAATATTTTGTGCGGGGCATGCTCTACAATGTCTCTGTCAAGAATAAGCCAGAATTCAACAAGGAAAGCCATTTTTGCTATAACTCCCTTTCTAAGAGGTTCCAAGTAGTTCAACTTGGAGGAATTGCATAAAACACACTGACGAAAATTTTGTATCAATTTCATATCTTTATTTAGTATAGGTACAAAGTTATGATTATTGCAAGTTAGGGTTGTTGACTAATCCAAAACTAGTCATGGTTGAGACAAACAGTTGATGAGTTGGCACATACATGAGGAGTATAGTTGATGTTGTTGGTACATATTGATGATTAATTTTTGATGAGTAGTTGACACATGATTGGTATATACATGGTACATGGTTGGATGCACTTGTTTATGGTACAGGTTGATTACAGGTTGTTTGGCACAGGTTGGTGCATGGTTGATGCTCTTGTTTATGGTACAGATTGATATCTGTTGAGGTTTGTTGCATCATCTCAGTTGGTGTTGAAAATGCAATCTAGGTATTGCATATAGAACTGGTTCTCTTGTAGAGTTGTACTCTATTCAATTTTTGCTAATAAACCCCAAGGATTGTAGTCTGTAATAAAAAGAAAATTGTATATACACCTTGTGTTCTTTGTGTTCATTGTGGTGATGACTTGTTGATGATATATTGTTGATATATGTTGCTAATATGTGATCACATCTAACTAATTATAAATGACAACGATGGGTAATGAATAAATGTTGAATGCTAATTGATGAGTTTTTGTGCAAGAGGGAAGTTTTGGGAAAAAGATCCCCACACTCATTCATCCCCCCTCTAAGTGTGGTAGGTGTGTCCAACAATTGGTATCAGAGCGGGCCTTCAATACAAGCCTTGGCAATATTGAAGGAGATCCATAGACACACAAATCGATGATGAAGTTCTAATCCTTGATGAGGAAAACTATTCTACTTGGAGAATAGAGATGAGAGTGTATTTGAAGACAATGGGAGCAACTATTTGGAAGGCAACCATGGGTGGATATGTTCCATTGAAGAACAAATCAAAGTTTGTAGCTCAAAGGGAAGGAAAGAAGAATGATGCATTTTCTCTCAATACAATTCTTAGTGGACTCTCAAGCCCTATCAAAGAGAGCATGGGACAATGCACTTCCACTAAGGATCTATGGCTAAAGCTAGAGGATACATATCAAAGCAAGGAAGAGAAACAAGAAATTGAAGACCACTCCACCAAGATCATAAAAGTTAAAGAATCATCAAAAACTCTTGAATGCATTATTTATAAATGTGATTTTGAAAACATTTCAAGTGAAGATAAATAATCNTTGAATGCAATGATGATGAGGATGGATTTTTCTCTACAAGTGAAGAAGACGATGTAGATATAGTTTGTGTAAAGTTTGATGGTATTTATCCCATGAAAATAATAGAAGGAAATCTGTTAAAACTTCAAAAGGAAATTGAAGAGGGTTTATACATGTATAGGAGTGATCATTTTTATACACACTATAACTATCTTTCAAATAACACTAAGAAGTTTCTTAGGATGAGTCAAAGGCACATCTTGAAGTTAAAGGGAATGCTCAAAGAACAAGAAGAGATTTCTAGATTAGAAGAAAAGGAAGAGTCATGTTGTAAGTTAGAAGCTGAAAATTTTGACCTTAGAAAGAAGGTGGAAAAGTCAAACAAATTGTTGAATAGCTCACGAATCTTGGATGAGATCTTGTAAAGTCAAATATAATCATGTGATAAATCAGGTCTTGCATACAAAGGAGAAGATACACATGCTAAAGCAAGCACCTCAAAGAAGATTAAGGTAAACCTATCAAAGAAGGAAGACAATGTTGCAAAGCAACCATCTACACAAGAAAAAAAAAACTTCAAAATAATAAAGCAAGGAAGACATCAAGAAGCTATTCTTGGGACACCAAAGCAAAGGTATGAAAGTATTTTTCATGGGCATTGTTATTCATGTAATGGATATGGTCACAAAGNTAAAACTTCAAAAGGAAATTGAAGAGGGTTTATACATGTATAGGAGTGATCATTTTTATACACACTATAACTATCTTTCAAATAACACTAAGAAGTTTCTTAGGAGGAGTCAAAGTCACATATTGAAGTTAAAGGGAATGCTCAAAGAACAAGAAGAGATTTCTAGATTAGAAGAAAAGGAAGAGTCATGTTGTAAGTTAGAAGCTGAAATTGTTGACCTTAGAAAGAAGGTGGAAAAGTTAAACAAATTGCTGAATAGCTCACGAATCTTGGATGAGATCTTGTAAAGTCAAAGATAATCATGTGATAAATCAGGTCTTGCATACAAAGGAGAAGATACACATGCTAAAGCAAGCACCTCAAAGAATATTAAGGTAAACCTATCAAAGAAGGAAGACAATGTTGCAAAGCAACCATCTACACAAGAAAAAGAAAACTTCAAAATAATAAAGCAAGGAAGACATCAAGAAGCTACTCTTGGGACACCAAAGCAAAGGTATGAAAGTCTTTTTCATGGGCATTGTTATTCATGTAATGGATATGGTCACAAAGCTTTTGAATGTAGATCTTATGAAAGAAGATATAATGGAAGATTTTATAACACCACAAGGTGTTGGAGATGTGATCAAATAGGACATATTTCTGTTCACTGTAACTCTATGAGATGCTACAACTGTAGTGGATTTGGCCAAAAATCCAAGGAGTTCTGGAACATAAGAAGAAATTCCATGATGAGGACTTCACATAGCATGGCTACAAGAATGAATTAAGTAAGAAAGGGAGACATCTTTGAAAAGATGGATACTCAGAGCTCAAGTTTTGAAGAGAAGGGTCATCTACAAAAGTGGGTGAAGAAGACAGAGCAGCCATATCAGAATGAAATATTAAAGAGAAGTTCAAATGTGCCATTTACTAAGGCACACGCAGGTAACAGTGGTGATAGTCACATGTCCACGCGTTCTGACCTTGAATAGTTCGCGTACACATGCACTCATTTGTGCAGCAGGCCGCATGTCTGTTGTAAAGCCTTGCGAAAAAGGCAATGCACATGGCTTGGAGTTTGATGTGATGGTATAACTCNTATAATGGAAGATTCTATAACACCACAAGGTGTTGGAGATGTGATCAAATAGGACATATTTCTGTTCACTGTAACTCTATGAGATGCTACAACTGTAGTGGATTTGGCCAAAAATCCCAGGAGTGTTGGAACATAAGAAGAAAGTCCATGATGAGGACTTCACATAGCATGGCTAAAAGAATGAATTAAGTAAGATAGGGAGACATCTTTGAAAAGATGGATACTCAGAGCTCAAGTTTTGAAGAGAAGGGTCATCTACAAAAGTGGGTGAAGAAGACAGAGCAGCCAGATCAGAATGAAATATTAAAGGGAAGTTCAAATGTGCCATTTACTAAGGCACATGCAGGTAACAGTGGTGATAGTCACATGTCCACGCGTTCTGACCTTGAATAGTTCGCGTACACATGCACTCATTTGTGCAGCAGGCTGCATGTCTGTTGTAAAGCCTTTTGAAAAAGGCAATGCACATGGCTTGGAGTTTGATGTGATGGTATAACTCTATTGTAGGGTCTGACATTGTTTGTTGCAGGTTCTGACACTATTTGTTGCAGGTTTAAGTGTTCATCTATTGGATTATGTAAAATAAAATCTTGAGTGCATGACACTAACCCATGAGTATGGTTTGATGTTGATCTGTTGGAGTACATGGTTGGTACTTTTTGAAGTTTCATTGATATATCTTATGATGTATTATTGGAAGCAAATGGTATTATTGGATATCATGGTGCATGCATTTCTCATGTGGATGGGATACACATTGAGACATGTAGTTGATAGTCATGTTGTATATCATTGGGGAGTCTTAGATTATTGACGCATGGTTGATATACTTGCTTGGTGCAAGTAATGATGCATGATGGTACACTCATGGATGGTATTTGTTTAGCATATTGATAGATGCGCATTGTTTGGCATGCTGGTAGATGCACATGTTGGCATATTGGTAGATGCACATGTTGGAATATGNTTGGCACAGGTTGGTGCATGGTTGATGCTCTTGTTTATGGTACAGATTGATATCTGTTGAGGATTATTGTCTCATCTCAGTTGGTGCTGATAATGCAAGCTGATTCTTGCATATAGAGATGGTGCTCTTGTAGATTTGTACTCTATTCAGTTGTTGCTGATAAACCCCAAGGATTGTAGTCCGTAATAAAAAGAAAATTGTACATACGTCTTGTGTTTTTTGTGTTCATTGTGGTGATGGCTTGTTGATGATATATTGCTGATATATGTTGCTGATATGTGCTTACATATAACTGTTTATAAATGACAACAATGGGTAATGAATAAATGTTGAATGCTAATTGATGAGTTTTTGTGCAAGAGGGAAGTTTTGGGAAAAAGAGCCCCACACTCATTCATCCCCCCTCTAAGTGTGGTAGGTGTGTCCAACAGCTATGACAAAGAAAAAAAACCCTGAGAGTTATAACTCTTGACAAAGGAAAGGATGACTACCCCTCCTTAAAAATTAATTTTCTCAACAGGAAGTTTGTTGAAAGTTCGATAGCTAGCGTGTGCACACGAGCTGTGTAAGGTTAGATCATGTGTACACGTGTGAAGACCTTCTACAGGCCGCGTCTACCTCTACAAATCTTCAAAAAATGAAAATAAAAGAAATCTAGCACTGGCAGAGACTAGTGGTATTGAGGACCATACACTCTTGAAGACTCATAAACTCTCTTAGACAGAAAAAAAAAGAAAGAAAACAATTCAAAGTAAATTTCATAGCACAAACCAATCTGAGGTGAAACTGAAGCTATAAACTGCAAACAACAAAGACTAGAATGAGTTCCAGAAAACCCCTGAGAAGAATTACTTATGACAGGGGAAAGGATGACTACCTCTCTAAAATAAATTTTCTGAAATCATACACGTGACTGACACTCCCTCAGGTAGTGTGTACATGTGGGCTATGTGAAGGTAGGGTGCGGGTACACACGTTCAAACCTTATACAGGCCACGTGTACCTCTATAAGTCTTGAAGAAAAAAAAAATGCAGTCAAGCAAAGAAATAGAGATAACTGGTATGGAAGACCAAAATCTCTTCTACCTCAAACTTTTGCAAAAACTTTAAAAACAAGGAATGAAACCAGTTTTTAAAAATACCCAAGAATTTTTTTCCCCAGAAACCCTACGGTTCCCTGGTACGGTCGCCAATTCTATTGTCGGTGGGAATCCCTCCTATGAACTTGCACTTAGGGTTTTATCATGCATGCAGAAAATACCTAAAGATTCCTACTTTTTACCATCACCCCTTACCTAATCCCCATTATTCTTAAGCAAATACATAGTTAAGAAGATCAAGTGAACATACCTTATTTCCAGTGTTTGATATCGATCCTTCTTCATGCTTGGTCTCTCTTTGACTACAAATCTCCTCCCAATTCTGACCTGCATTCACAAAAGACAAACAAAGAACTCCACATGCATTTGATCTATGGATTAATGGGTTAGATATTTAATCAACATGTATGCAATAAACAATGAAAACCTCATATGGTGGGATAGGAAAAGTACTTATTTATTATTAATTTCACTAAAGAAACTTACAATGATGAAGCTGACCACTGCTCCACGAAATTGGTCCTGGGCTCCTCTTCAACTGTCCTCCAACTGCTTTTCTTTATACATCTCTTTGCACAAGGATGGCTAAAGGTTGGGACAAGGGGGATGCTCAATTGGGTATAGTCTCTTTACTATGATTTTCCTCCTTTCAAATGGGACCCTTACCCCTTGTTTTATAGGCTAGAAGGAGCTAGGTATTTGGTCGAATGATTGCCCATGCATGGCCAAAAGGTTTAGTTAACTTTCCCAAAGCTGTGTGTTTCGTCAAAAACTTTCCTTTTTCTGTGCTTTTGTAGGTACATGTGGGTTGTATTGGAGCATCTAGCGTGTACACACTTGCAATAATGGAGCAGGGCACATGGGCCTTTATAAAGATGGTTTTTTAACCATATTTGTTTAGTACTTGCTTGGTAAAGAAGGCATATGGGATGGCTTGATGTCAAGTAATTATGTTTGGTGAAAATTAGGGTTATAAAAGATGCCACCTAATGTGTGAGGTTATAAGAGCATCTGATGGCTGAAATGCACTACCAATATTTATCAACGTACCAAACCGGTGAGCCCAGGGACCAGAATTCGGGAGGTGTCATCTGCAAAATAACAATTGTCTCACCGAGGTGGGCATACCCATGCTCAAAATGAAATAAAATCATGGCTACCAATCAAATACACTGTAGATCCATGTCATATAAATATATAAAGTGTAGCCAATACACAACGGATCTACATCTCAAAATAAAAAAGATATACATGTATAATATCCATTTTCTAGAAGTTGATAAGGCCTAATGGTTGGAGATGAGGTCTTCAGAGCTCGAGAAACAACTTCAAAATCTTCAAAACTCAGGTAGGAGTGTAATATGAGTGTACGAATTCACTACCCAGAGGTCTTCAACGGCTCATCGATCATGGACTAGAGAATCTTGATGATCAGACTGAAGGCTTCATTGATTTCAAACAAATAATCAATTGGAATTTCAGGATAGCCGAGCATAAGGGCAAGAGACAAACTATAGTGGGGCTGAATCAGGCTTGAAAAAAAATCCCTTGGACAATAGTACGACAAATGATGAGACTCAGGTAGCATGGCATTAACATAAGTTCATGAGGCAGGGGGCCACACAAACTCTCCATATGTTTGGAAGAATAACCGAATGGAGGAGGACACAGCTCAATGTAGTGGGAACAACTTCCTAAGGTCATATTAAATCCCAGGGCTTGACAAACAAACAAAAGGATGTGTTTTATCCAAGGGTGACTCATTGTGTTGCCAACACAAAGAAAATACTTNAATGAATAAATGTTGAATGCTAATTGATGAGTTTTTGTGCAAGAGGGAAGTTTTGGGAAAAAGAGCCCCACACTCATTCAGCCCCCCTCTAAGTGTGGTAGGTGTGTCCAACAGCTATGACAGAGAAAAAAAACCCTGAGAGTTATAACTCTTGACAAAGGAAAGGATGACTACCCCTCCTTAAAAATTAATTTTCTCAACAGGAAGGTTGTTGAAAGTTCGATAGCTAGCGTGTGCACACGAGCTGTGTAAGGTTAGAGCACGTGTACACGTGTGAAGACCTTCTACAGGTCGCGTCTACCTCTACAAATCTTCAAAAAATGAAAATAAAAGAAATCTAGCACTGGCAGAGACTAGTGGTATTGAGGACCATACACTCTTGAAGACTCAGAAACTCTCTTAGACAGAAAAAGAAAGAAAGAAAACAATTCAAAGTAAATTTCATAGCACAAACCAATCTGAGGTGAAACTGAAGCTATAAACTGCAAACAACAAAGACTAGAATGAGTTCCAGAAAACCCCTGAGAAGAATTACTTATGACAGGGGAAAGGATGACTACCTCTCTAAAATAAATTTTCTGAAATCATACACGTGACTGACACTCCCTCAGGTAGTGTGTACATGTGGGCTATGTGAAGGTAGGGTGCGGGTACACACGTTCAAACCTTATACAGGCCACGTGTACCTCTATAAGTCTTGAAGAAAAAAAAAATGCAGTCAAGCAAAGAAATAGAGATAACTGGTATGGAAGACCAAAATCTCTTCTACCTCAAACTTTTGCAAAAACTTTAAAAACAAGGAATGAAACCAGTTTTTAAAAATACCCAAGAATTTTTTTCCCCAGAAACCCTACGGTTCCCTGGTACGGTCGCCAATTCTATTGTCGGTGGGAATCCCTCCTATGAACTTGCACTTAGGGTTTTATCATGCATGCAGAAAATACCTAAAGATTCCTACTTTTTACCATCACCCCTTACCTAATCCCCATTATTCTTAAGCAAATACATAGTTAAGAAGATCAAGTGAACATACCTTATTTCCAGTGTTTGATATCGATCCTTCTTCATGCTTGGTCTCTCTTTGACTACAAATCTCCTCCCAATTCTGACCTGCATTCACAAAAGACAAACAAAGAACTCCACATGCATTTGATCTATGGATTAATGGGTTAGATATTTAATCAACATGTATGCAATAAACAATGAAAACCTCATATGGTGGGATAGGAAAAGTACTTATTTATTATTAATTTCACTAAAGAAACTTACAATGATGAAGCTGACCACTGCTCCACGAAATTGGTCCTGGGCTCCTCTTCAACTGTCCTCCAACTGCTTTTCTTTATACATCTCTTTGCACAAGGATGGCTAAAGGTTGGGACAAGGGGGATGCTCAATTGGGTATAGTCTCTTTACTATGATTTTCCTCCTTTCAAATGGGACCCTTACCCCTTGTTTTATAGGCTAGAAGGAGCTAGGTATTTGGTCGAATGATTGCCCATGCATGGCCAAAAGGTTTAGTTAACTTTCCCAAAGCTGTGTGTTTCGTCAAAAACTTTCCTTTTTCTGTGCTTTTGTAGGTACATGTGGGTTGTATTGGAGCATCTAGCGTGTACACACTTGCAATAATGGAGCAGGGCACATGGGCCTTTATAAAGATGGTTTTTTAACCATATTTGTTTAGTACTTGCTTGGTAAAGAAGGCATATGGGATGGCTTGATGTCAAGTAATTATGTTTGGTGAAAATTAGGGTTATAAAAGATGCCACCTAATGTGTGAGGTTATAAGAGCATCTGATGGCTGAAATGCACTACCAATATTTATCAACGTACCAAACCGGTGAGCCCAGGGACCAGAATTCGGGAGGTGTCATCTGCAAAATAACAATTGTCTCACCGAGGTGGGCATACCCATGCTCAAAATGAAATAAAATCATGGCTACCAATCAAATACACTGTAGATCCATGTCATATAAATATATAAAGTGTAGCCAATACACAACGGATCTACATCTCAAAATAAAAAAGATATACATGTATAATATCCATTTTCTAGAAGTTGATAAGGCCTAATGGTTGGAGATGAGGTCTTCAGAGCTCGAGAAACAACTTCAAAATCTTCAAAACTCAGGTAGGAGTGTAATATGAGTGTACGAATTCACTACCCAGAGGTCTTCAACGGCTCATCGATCATGGACTAGAGAATCTTGATGATCAGACTGAAGGCTTCATTGATTTCAAACAAATAATCAATTGGAATTTCAGGATAGCCGAGCATAAGGGCAAGAGACAAACTATAGTGGGGCTGAATCAGGCTTGAAAAAAAATCCCTTGGACAATAGTACGACAAATGATGAGACTCAGGTAGCATGGCATTAACATAAGTTCATGAGGCAGGGGGCCACACAAACTCTCCATATGTTTGGAAGAATAACCGAATGGAGGAGGACACAGCTCAATGTAGTGGGAACAACTTCCTAAGGTCATATTAAATCCCAGGGCTTGACAAACAAACAAAAGGATGTGTTTTATCCAAGGGTGACTCATTGTGTTGCCAACACAAAGAAAATACTTTTACCTTCCTCTTTTTGGGGTATATATATATTTGGTCTTTTTCAATAATTTTGGAAAAAGAATGTTAGGTTACAAAGGAGGGATGAGTGTCACAAACATATGAGTTCGAGGCTCAAGGACAAGACTGATGTTCAAAGTAAGGACACTTGGGAAAAATCCCTCCTGGGGCCAAAGGTGTCAAGACGTAGAGGCAAAGTGCTACAGGGCTTGCGTATAAGGTATGCTTCATATGGTTCAGTTGAGAGAAACATGGAGCCGACATTAGACCAAAGACGCAGGTATGAAAACACAGTTAACAAAACACACAATGGTAACGTCCTTCAATGTAATTTTAACGAGCCCAGAGAAGGTAAGCTTGGCAGTTTTTCATATTTAGAGAATCTAAAAAATGTAAAAGGAGACTCCAATGGGGTACCTTTTTCGAAGGTAGTCTAGTCGGTTCAAAAAAGGGGTAAACTAGAACTGACAAGATGACTATTCAAAACCATTTTAACGAGTGTGATAAAGACAAGATCACTCAATGATTTTTTCATTTTTAAGGAGTCTGAAAAAATCTTAACTATGGACTTCGTCAGGAATGTTCTTCTGGACCATTTTAATGAGTAAGGTCACTCGACGATCTTTTCAATTTTAGGGAGTCTAAAAAGATCTTAAAGATCTTAACTATGGACTCTATGGGGGTTCCTTTTTCATAAATTTAGTCCCTCAGGCCCGAAAAAGGGTTAAAATTATACATGAGAATACTCTTCTAGAGATCCGAAGCCTCTAGAGTATACCTTTGTTCATATAGTTGACCATATGTACCAAAAAAGGGGTAAAATACCACCGGATAGATGTGACTTCAAATTTCAATTTAATGAGCGTGAAAGGACAAAAGATCACTCGGAAATCTTTTCATGTTTAGAGGGTCTGAAAAGAGTTTAAAAGAAGACCTATTATATTTTGGGAGTCTCGAGGGTGAGGTCAAGAGTGATAAGGAATCATGAAAATGAGTCTCAAACTCATAATCAGGGGAAAATATACAAAGGACTCCCGAGCCTATAGTCATTAGTGACACCATGGACACCATCATGCAACCAGGATCTACCTAGGACATCCATGTTATGGTAAGCTCTACCACCAAATTACGACACTTCTAAAGAAATGACGAGGGTTCTATGTCGCAACTCAGTGGGATCGATCCTATGGAAAAGTGGAAAATACATTGAGATGTAGAAAGTGGAGGTGGAATCCTGACTTAAATGCAATGAGTCAGAGAAAATGACTTTTTACCAAAGGACCTTCAAAATGCCCCAACTCTCAATTTTTTTTCCAAATACCCAAAGTAATATTTCCCGTGATCATCCTGAGAAAACTCCTAAACCATCTTAAATGAGTTTTAGTTTAGAAAAAATGACAAAAGGGGCCTAAAATACCTAAAAAAGGGCCAAAGACCTCTATAAATAGAAGCTCGAAGCTCATTATCACCATTGTTAATTCAGAAATTGACTAAAATCCAAAACGGCCCCTTTGTGAAAAGAATTGATTCCGGGAGCTTTGATGGATGAAATGACCATCTGTTTAGGCCAAGTAAGTATAAACTCTCTCCTCTTGCAAATTAAATCTATCTTTATGCATTTTATTTCATGTTTTGGGGGGGCATCAACCCTCAAAAGGTCGGCCCTAGGTCCACGCAGGTTGTCCAATGATAGACTGTGTTTACACTCAGGTAGAGTAAAAATTGCATGCATGTACATGCAACTGTCATCATTACAGCCCACGTGGACCTTTCATTTAATGGAAAAAAAAATTAAAAGCAAGGGTTAACCCTCCTAAACTTGGTTTTTTGCAGGATGTATGTTCACTGGAGGGAAAGAGAGCATGAGGATATTAGTGCATTGGTTGGGGAAGACCCCAATGTTGTTGTTGCCTTAATGCAATGTGGGTTGCTAAAATTCTTTCTATGTCATTTTATGCGAGCAAAACCTAGGCTATTGAATGCCTTGGTTGATTATTGGCATCCCGACGCATAGGCCTTTATGTTGGAGGGGCATTTGCTGGTGCCAACGATCGAGGACATATACTTTTTGACTAGCCTCTCTCGGCGAGGGGAACCAGTCAACTTCTGTATGTTTCCCTCGAGGCCGCATAACATATTAGAGTTGATTGGACTCTACTATGAGGTAGGTACAGTTAGGATGAGCTCACAAGTGTCGATAAGTAAGATCTCTGACTTAGAATTTCAAGCTATAGTGTTTCTTATTGGGAGGATTACAGGGTCTGTCACTTTGCATTAGGCTTCCCGTGCACAGATGAACTGTGCAGTTCAGTCCTTGAATGCACAGATTTTTTATTGGAGCACCACATTGTTGGAATATATGAAGAGACAACTGACAGACTTCCATTCATAGACTCATAGGAACTTTGGGTTTGGAACCATTCTTTTCTCTTTCTTCTTTGAAAGAGTGCCCAATTTCAGTCCTCAAGAGGTGGTACGGGTACATTAGGCTTCTCTTCCTGCGAGATGCAGATGGGCAATGTTACTGCCACAACAAGGGGGAGGAAGGACTAATGAGTCCTTTGATGATAAATTTTTTGCTTGGTTATCACGATAGATCCCAGTCATAGAGGATTACCCCTATTCTAGGATTTATTTCTTGAGAGACCCTAAGATACCGGTACCTCTTGGCAAGGAGCGAGGAGAGATGGGTAAGTTTGCATCATTTTTTTGTTTGTGAAACATATGCAATTTTTATGTTGTTTTTGATATATATAATTTTTTTGTAACAGAGTATTTGAAAGATACGTGTCTATTATGTGCAGATGTGGGACCAGTGTGACCTGTGGATTATGCGAGGAACAAGTTTCATCCTCAGCCAGGGGCCGCATCTGCCGCCGCAGGGGACCAACAACAGTAGGAGAGCTTCCATCCGGAGAGGTTGAGAGGGTTTTGAGATGAGTTGAGCGAAATTTTACCTCGCTTACTCGCACAGTCCCCATGGAAGAGATTGAGGATCTTCCACCATTTATGCAACCTCATGTAGTGGGGGCAGCACGAACATGGGTCAGACTATTTCGGTGTTTGGAAAACACTATTGATCATTACAACATGGACCATAGGCCCTGACCTTAGTTATTCTAGACTTTTCACATGATGAGAGAACTACTTGTATATATTGTTTGAGGTCATAAGCCCCATGACTCGTTACTGGTCATATTTTTGAGGTGCTTGCATCCACCTATGTACTCTGATGATTAATATATGGATTTTTATGTCTTTTTATATCTTATGGATCATATTTTCCTTTAAAAATGTATTTACATGTTCATGTGTATGTCTTTTTATGTGTGTGAGATGCCAATCTAAGATTTGATTAGCTAGAGTATCTGTAACTTGGTTTAATCTCCTAGGAACATCAAAATATGTAATATAATCAAAGCTTCATTCTAAGAGATGTACCCTAAGGAATCGTCGGTGTAAATTCAGATCATGAACACGGTAGACTCTATTTAACTGAGACATAGACAACTGAGCATCTAAATAGACTTGAAGATGAGAGATACCAAATGACAGGGTGTCATGAAGCAACTCAATAACTGCATTGTATTCGGTGACATTGTTTGTGGTGTTGCCTAAACATATACCTCCTGAAGATAATAACTGGCCCTAAGGTGAAAAAATTACCCAAGCTGCGGAGGCAAGCCTCTGAGTGTGCCGGCTAGCATCGTCTGCGTACCCAATGAAAACCTCTAATTCACTTGACATCTTCCACAGTGACAAAAGATAACATCAAAAAATGACAAGTCCATAAAACCAAAGAAACCAGAAAGTAATAATACAAAGACTATACATATGTTACAAAAAGTTACCTAAGGTGACCTACCTATGAGTAATACTTCTTGAGGTAGAGCCCATTTCTAGGCTCTGCCAAATCATTTCCCTCAAAGTCTACCAGACGATAAGCGGCCTTTTTTAGAATATCTTTTATGATGAAAGGTACGAACAACATGCATTTGAATTTGTCTGCCTCTAGGGAGTCCTTATCTTGGTCATAGATTAGGACAAGGTTTCCCTAAAAAAAAATCTAAGGACGAATGGACTGATCATACTGACACTTGACTTTTTTTTTGTGAGCCTCGTTGGCCAGAGCCACATCAAAACGCTTCTCATTGAGCTGCTCCAAGTATAATAACTACTCTTCTAGTGGAGAAGTGTCTGGCAGTAAATGTACTACCAAATTTAGGGACGGGATTTGACATTCTATAGGCAAGACTTCTTCCAGCCCATAAACGAGTTGAAAAGGTGAGAAACTGGTTGCAGTCTTAACAGATGTTTGGTAAGCCCATAATGTCAAGTATAACATCAAATGCCAATTTGACTTGGCTGAATTGATCGTTCGCTGTAGGATGGTCTTAAGAGATTTATTTATAGCTTCCACCTGACCATTTTCTTGGGGGTAGTAGGGTGACAAATGTTCTTGCCGCAACCAAAGATTTGATGTTAATTCGGTCATCATTTAGTTTTGATAGTGACTGCCATGGTCAGTAAAAATATCTCTCGGGACATCGAACCTTGAGATTATCTGGTTGAACAAAAAGAGAGTTGCAGTCTCTCCATCATCTTTAAACGTTGGCATAGCTTCGACCCACTTTGTAAAGTAGTCTACAGATACAATGACATAACGGTGCCCCCTTGCTGAAGGAGGGTTGCATGTAGTGTAAAAGATCCCCCCATTTTGTAAAGGGACCAACTGTGATGACAGGAAACATAGGAGTGGGATGTGCCCTCATCTTCTGAGAGAAGATTTGACATGGGTGGCACTTCTTGAATGATTCGATACAATATTTGATTAGTGTCGGCCACAAGTAATCGGCTCGTAAAATATTTTTGGTTGTTTACAACCTAGACAAATGACCACCACATGCTCTAGTATGGAAATCATTAAGCACAATTCCTGCTTCTTCATGAGTGAGGCATCAGCTAAGAACGCAATCTACACCTCGACGATAGAGGGTGTCCTTGAGGATGAGATAATTATCGGCCTGATGACGTATACAGTGACATTAATCATGAGAAGCAGAGGTGGGGAACTTCAAATTCTGGAGAAAGACAAGAATATCCCCATACTAGGGGTCTGAAGATGCTAGAAAAAACATATCACCTCGAATAGGCGATTCTTCGGGCACAACATCACTTGACTCAACTGAAAGTTCTGAAATAAGTTCTGCAAAGACTAGTGACTTTTTGGATTTTGCCGAAACAAAATCTAAGTCAAATTCCTGGAAGATGACTATCCATCTACTGATATTTCTGTCGATTAACCATCGTGTCAACACGTATTGAAACGGATTCACAACAGTAATGACGGTGGACTTGCGAAACAAAACATAATTATGGAACCGTTGGACAGCATGGACTATTACCAACACAAGTTTTTCGATAGGAGAATAATTGAGTTCTGGTCTGACGAGGCCTCGAATCAGGTAATAGATCACATATTATGAGAGAAAATAATCTTTCTGAACTAAGACCATGCCGATGGTTGACTCTACTACAACCAAGTATAATAAGAAATCTTTTTTATAATTGGGTGGTCAAAGCAGAGGGGCAGTTGTGAAGGCATGTTTCAACTCTTCGAAGGAGCATTGAGCAACATCGTCCCAATGAAAAGGAATGTCTTTCTTTAGTAGGTGCATAAATCCCTTTTTGATCTCGGCATAGTTGGTAATGAAACACCTCAAAAAGTTCGCCTTTCCTTGTAGACTCTAAAGTTGAAGGATTGTGCGTCGGGGAGGCAACTGAACTATTGCCTCAACCTTGAGAGGATCAACCATGATCCCTATTGTTGAGACTATGAAACCTAACAAACGTACTGATGTTATGCAAAAGTTGCATTTGTTTGGATTCAAGCGAATCTGGAAGTAGTGACATCGCTCAAATATAAGTCAGAGGTGTGTGGGATGATATGTTCTCTTGCGAGATCGAGATGCTAAATCATCTAAATAGGCTTTGACTATATGCTTGAGATCATGGAAAGCAAAAGACATGGCCCGCTGGAAGGTATCTCCAACATTTTTGATACCAAAAGGCATCTTACGATAGGCAGATGTACCCCATGGACAAATGAATGAAATTTTATGTTGGTATTCGGGTTTGATTTGTATCTGATTATATCCCAAAAAACCATCCATGAAAGAAAAGGCCTCCCAACCTGCACATTCATCAATTATCTAGTCAATGAATGGCGTGGGAAAATTATCTTTTGGACAGGCCTTGTTAAAATCACATAAGTCCGTACATACACTAATCGTGCACTGTTTCTTGTTGATTGGCACAGGATTTGACACCCATTGGTTCAAATGGATCAGATAGACAAAACTGGCTTTGAGCAATTTCTCAACTTTAACCTTAATGGTTGCTGCTTTCCTGGGATTAACTAGATGAAGCTTCTACCCAACTGGCTTGGCATCAAGATAAGTTGTGATTTCATGCTCGACTATTTTTGGATCGATGCCTAGCATTTCCTCATAAGACCAAGAAAAAACGTCATGAAATTCTTTAAATAAGTATGTGTAGATTTGAATCTCTTTGGGGGAATAGTCAGCTCCAACGAAAACATTGTCCATGACGCCATGGGTTCTGGAGATATTAATTGGTATAGTTTCAGCAATAGTTTCTATATTACCCTCGGTATAAAACTCATGTGTAGCCAAGGGATTGATAGGGCAAGACCTATCTCCAGTCATAGTCAAGGTGAATTCATTTGCTTTGATTCTTCTTAACTTTAGGAAGAAGTATGATCTATGATGGAGATCGTCCCAGGGTTTGTCTGGACTAGTCATTGCTTCAATGATTGCTTCGTTTGAGGGAAAGACTAAGTCTAACGAATCGATACCAGTGAGGGAACCTTGAGCCAAAATAGGCTCTGGGATCGGATCTAAATCTTGTGCAGGAGTCGAATCGGTGTCGGTTGAAGCTTGCCTGACTAAAGAGTACGTTGCCTCTACTGCAGACAAGGGCATGGAAATACCATGGTGCCCTATCCCTTCCATCGTGGCCAATGGGGAAGGAAGAATCCACAGATCGTTGAAGTAAGTCATGTGAAACGACGAAACTTGGAAAATCTCAACCTTATGGTGGTCTGATACAAACTTGACATCGCCTTGAGGAGGCGGGTAATCAAAATTACCCATCAAATATGGGCACAAACCAACCCCTACGTTAATGACATCCGGTTTGGGATTATCAATCATCAGGACCATGGATGCCCCCAATGAAGGATCGGGTCTAGAGAAGGATAATTGATCAATGGTCATGATCCGACCTTATTGCGGAAACAAAAATACCTAGAAAACTGTAGAAACCACTGCTTTCATGGCATATGTCCAACTCTGACCTAACAACAAATTGTAGTTGCGGGATGTGTTGACTACTTCTACTTTGACACACATGGTCTTCCCTCCTAACTGGACGAGAAAAGAGGGAATGATGCCATGTGGTCGAAATGAACGACCGTCAAAAGTGGTAAGAAGAGTAGGTGACGAAGAAAAAATGGGCTGGCCAATGGCCTTCCAACACGCCAATGACATGATGCATGTCGAGGCGCCCTCATCAACCACCCTGCGGAAAATGTTCTGAGTAAAATTTGTCGTGGGGTAAGCCACTACTATCTGAAATGGTACGTGGTAAGGGAGATTTTTTTAAGTCGGTTGTATCCAGCATGATTTTTCCTGAATTACAAGTCTTGATAGGTCCTAAAGCGGCTAGCAAAGCTTTCGTCTAGGAAGGGAAGCTCTGGAGGACCTCCAAAGCGGACATCGCACAAGGGGTTTGAGATAAATCCTCCACCACTGAATAGTTCTGGGTGGCCCTTGCATTTGTGTTGTGAGAAGATTTCTTGAAAGAACCTTTTCGGATGTGTGTCATTGTTTTTCCCAAAGTATTCTCAATCTGGAGAGGAAGAGATGGGATTTCATCTTCTTTGCCTTTCTCAGAGGGGCTTGTCCTAATATAGTTGTTATCACTGAAATTTCTTCCACACATGGTTACAAGAATTCAGCATCATCAAATAGTGATGAACTCATCCATGGACCTAAATTAACACCAAAGCATTCATAAAGGGTCAAAAACTATACAAAGTAGTGAAAAATTGAAGGGT
>JZKD02S0053672.1:0-12231 GCA_000966675.3 Picea glauca | reverse complement strand
TATTCATATATTTCCATAAATTTCTTAAGTGTGTTTTGTTGTTTTTGGATGTTTTAGTTTGTTTTTTGTCTCTTATTGACTGCTATGAGAGTGCCTTTTGTTTGTGTGATTATTAATTCCCATAGATTAAATTCGTAATAATGAAATCCTTTTTATCATTGGCATCAGAAGCATTAAACCAAATCATTTCACATTTATAATCAAACGAAAGGATGCTTTTTACGATTGGTTTTTGGATATCGTAAATATTTTCTATATGATTTAGCACTGAAATGGATTCTTGTTGAAAACAAATTGCATGATAATTTTTCATTATTGTGTTTGGTAGTGAAATAAAGAAAACTCTTCTCCTTACCGTAAATAGAATTTCATCGAAAGGAACGTTTGCTTATCATTCTTTTACTTCTTTGGTATTCGAGTCGTAACATCATTAGTTTCACTCTCATTCACCTCTATGTAAAGAACAACCACTAAAATCAATGCTAATTGAAAACCGATCTAGAAACTTTTTCTTTTTAGATTCTTCCACCAACAGTAGACTAGGATTAGCACTTTGGATTAGGTTGTGAGTATAACTCTCCAAAGAACTCAGGACAAAATTATCATCTTGTGATAGGGAGAGTAAATCCAATTTTCATATAAGCATAGCTGGGATCCCCCTCTCACATAGGAGTTACAAACGAGGTCATGTTCGGGAGAGAAACAAAGATTATCACTCCAAGGTTTAACCATTCGTAGTAGTCAGATCATATTTTGGTGGTTCTTCTTGAGGTACAATTGTCTTCATTTGGTCTCAGTGCTTTGTGAATTCTGAATCCATTCAGGGTCCTCTGGAGTTCTACCGTTCCACTTGTCCTCAGTTCTCTTGAATGATTTGAGACTTGTTATCCTGCCCATATGTTCGGATTGGACTGTCGACTGTACCCACCCAGAGGCTGACTGAAAGTTGATGTCCTTAGTAGCCATAATATTTAGGGTCCTCACACAAGGTAATGGTTAAGGGAAGTCTTCATTGTACCTGGAACAAACATTCGTCAAACTCACTCGGGCGCCTTGGAGGTTAAATCCACAATTATTTTGTGGAAGATTGCACCAAGGCATAAGTCCATTAAGAGGGTCTCCAATTTAACTAATCCACCCACTCATATCCTAACCCCTTATCAATTTGATCACATGATGTTGGATTTCATCATCGATTAGTACGGTCATTGAGAGAAGGTTTTGTTTGCTTGTTGGTTCTTATAGATTTTTAGCGAGTGCTATTTATTTAATTAATTGTTTTTCAAGATTGAGACTGTAGATGATAAAGGTATTCATAGATCACGTAGGATGCAAGGGATTCCTCCAGGAGGCTATGAACCCTTACCTCCTAATTTACCTGAAGATTTTTACCGTGAAGAGGTAGAAAATCTCTCGGATGTTGGGAGTGCTGCTACTCCTTTGTTAGAAAATCCAGAAAGCACCTTGGTTATGGTTGAGGATCCCATTTCTCATAGTACCTCTATGTCAGAAGTTATTATCGAACCACTTATTATTCAATTGGAATATTTTGGTAACGTCATAGAAGAAGAGTATACACGACTATCGTTGAGGCCATACACTGAGACACAAATGGAAAAAACACAAAACGATTATGATGAGTATAGGACTCCTATCCGATCTACTGGCATGGAAAATCCACAACAGACACATGTTTGTTCCATATGGATAACTCCATCGAGAAATGATATTTACAAACATTTCAAATTTAGTCAACCACCTCTTGAACCTCTTACCTCTGCTAGTGTCAAGGAAGGACTGTCTGGTCAGACTATTGACCGTCCCATCGAACAAGTAGTCAATCCTGCTACTACATCAGTAAAAATCTAGAGTAATGTTGGAGTCATAATACCTAGTCATACACAAGCTACTTTGACCGTTACTCCCACCACCCCACCTTTTCAATCTACAATTCCTCATGTTCTGCAGAATCATGTTGGAACACCTATCCATCACTGAATGCAAAACCTTGTCACTCAAGCTATGGTAGGGGTACAACCCTATTTTACTGCAAACCCTTCACATTCATGGGGAGCACCCCAAGGAGGTACATTTCATCAATCTTATCAAGGGAGGTCATCATACTCTAACCCAAAAGGAGGCATACCAAATCCTATTCCTTCTGGATTATATTTTGGACAACCTTATCTGGGTGTCTCGAATCCCACTTGGGGTCCTCAAGGACAAAAATCTTATCCTCCCCAAGGGTCAAATATATATCCTCCGTAGGGAAAAATTGTTTAACCCCTCAAGGGAAAATTGTTTATCCCCCACAACCTAACCAAACAACCTATCCTCCTCAGAACATATCGGGTTTCCCTCCTTTCGTGAACGTTCCTCAACAACAATTGAATCATGCCTATACCAGTCAACAACCATCGTATATGGGAGGGCCTACTGGATACAATTATTCACCTCAACCAGTTTATGGCCCTACTAGTGTCCCCATGCCACACCGGTATCACCCTTAGGTTAATTGACAACTATTGTTTCTCACCACGTTGGATCTACCAGACTTATCCCGGTTGACAAATGATCCCATACTACATTTTCCTTTCTGGTTGGTAATTCCTGCTAAATTACCTTTTGACATACCCAAATTTGATGATAAACCTAACTAAGACCCAAAGAACCATGTTATGACATTTCATCTATGGTGTTCCTCAAACTCATTGATGGATGATTTTATTTGGTTACGTATTTTCCAGAACACATTCATGGGCTCAACAACCAAATGGTACATTGAACTCCAATGAGATACCTTTCAAGATTTCAACTCCCTAACTATGGATTTTCTCACACATTTTCAATTACCCATCTGTTATAAGACTGGTACACAAATCTTGAATTCACTTAATCAGACAAACTCCGTACATATCTCTAATCACATTCATGAGTGGAGACGACGACAAAGGTTGATTAAAGAGACCATACCTGGCCAATTATTGGCAGAATGGTTTACTAAATCTATTTTACCCCCAATTTCTTGTGACGTCACCATGGGTGGTGTTGTCACTGAGGAAGAATCCATTGCTCGTGCTCAATACCTAGATTTGGTTTATTCCCAATTCGGTACATTGTATGAGTTGATACCAAATTCTCCCTGCACATCCATTGATCCATCCAAACCATCTTCCATGGCTCATGCAGATGGATTTATCAGTGTTGTCAAAACCCAATATTCACCACAGTCAGTCAGGTCATCTAGTCATTCTGTCTCTATGCCCAACACTGGTTCGACCTCACTCTCCTCTACCCCCCGCCCGACTCAAATCTTTGAGGTGAATGAAGTCCAGTATGTCTCTTCACAAAAATCGAGGGGAAAGAAGAAAATGAAAAATAAACCTAAAAATAATAATGATAATAATTAAAATACAAAAACAAAAAATCAACCGCCTACTCCTGAAAAAAATGACAGAGAAAACTGAAAATCACATGTCTCATATGTGGTGATGATCATTACACCTAATACAGTCCTCATCGCAACGACGCTGCAAAATTTTTCAAAAGGAATTCCCAACCCATTGTGTTGACACAACCTTTTCCTCAACATCAGTCCATGGTTTCTCAAGCCCTTTCCCCTCTGGCAGGGGGCAATCCTAGTCATCCTCCTAGCGAGGAAGCCTCGTCAATTGCCCATATTGATATGTTTAATGGGATTGATTTAACCACTCGTATTACAATGTATGACACATTGGATACACCTGATAAAGAGAAGGTCCCTAACGGTTCTACATCAGATCCATATCCTGCCACCATTAGTCCTCCATCTAGATCACTTCAGATTGAGAAACCCACTTTTGACTCTATTTTATGCCCTCCCAAGAGCACTATTCGCAAATCGACTTTTAATCCTATTTCACGTGCCACCCAAAACTACAACATTGTTGAAGATTTGGATCAAGCACTGTGTGCTATGTCTACTCTTGAATTTCTATAACATATTCCAAGTCAACTTAGAAAACTATTGGTGGCCATCGATGCAATCGATCCCGAGTCGTCGAATAATATCATGTTTAACCTTGATAACTTCAAGTCACGAATTTCTCACCAAATTTCTTTTCAGATCAATGTTGTTGTTCATAACCAAGAAATTCATCATACCATACTGGATGAGGGAGATTCCACTTGCGTCATGTCATTATCTTGTTGGAAAGTATTGAAATCACATGTTCTTAATCAATCCCCTACAATGTTATAGGCATTCGATGGGTAAGGTTTTCTCCCTCACGGACTCTTGTAGTCCTTAGTTGTTCAGTTGGGAGGCAAGACTGTCTCTGTCGATGTAGAGGTAGTCGATGCTCCCCTTGATTACAAATTGTTGTTAGGAATAAGTTGGTTTTATGCCATGAATTTCATCATTTCATTGGTGTTATGATGTGTACAATTCCCTTATCAAGGCAAAATTTTCACTATCGATCAGTTAGATTACTGCACCCCCGACACTCTCACTCCCTCCACAAACAATATTGATTTCTTAGGATATACTAAAATCACTTATGAAAGTCTTGGTGTAGGTATTTTAAAAGACTCTTCCCTTATGGGTACTTTCCCTGCACCACTTCCTCCCACCTCGCCACATATTTCTGTGATCAATATGATCTCGAATATGGCATATCAATCTTATGAATCATATGATCCTTGGATTGTTCCTAGTCCTTTGAAATTCGATGCACTAGGTGATGTTATGCCACTTAGTCCTACCGAGGCTTCATACCATTCCATCCAATCTGCCTCTCCCTCATTGGACAAATGAAATTTGTTGGAATCTAACACTTAATTGTTGTCATCTTGGTTAGATTCCCTATCCTCTGCTTTTGACTACATCCTATGGGTTTTTCCATCAGACGAATCCATTATGGAAATGCTTAGTATAGAAGAGGTACCTTGGGATGACAACCATCATCGTACATATTTTCTCCCTAGTATGGATGAAATATAAAAAGATATACACTCTATATTTCTTGTTGGTGTTTTCGATTCTCCCCAATCTCCCATACTTACACAAGACACTACTTATGAGGGGAATTTAGGAAACATATATTCTATGATCACTATCGACATCTTGATCAAAGAAGGTATCATGGAAAATGTTCATCTCAACCCCAATTGTTCGCTCGAGGAAGTGGAAGCTTACACTGTTTTGTTCAAAGATTTTTTTGATGTCTTCACTTGGAGTTACGAAGAAATGCCAGGGATCGATCCATCAATTTTTTTGCATGAGATAAAAACTTACCCAGGTGTTAAAACACGACCATAAAGGGAAATTTTGAAAAAATATTGAAGTCTAGATTTATTTATCCTGTCCCCTTGATGGAATGGGTTTCTAACATCGTTCTGCTTGCTAAGAAACAAGTAACCATTTGTGTATGTGTCAATTATAGGGATCTCAACAAGGCTTGTCCAAAAGACAATTATTGAACACCCTTTATCGACCAAATCATTGATAATTGCACCGAGAGAATTATATTTTCCTTCATGTATGGTTTCTCAGGGTATAACCAGATCAATATTCTATCGACTAATCAACATAATACAACCTTCATCTTCCCTTGGGGGATGTTCACTTATCGAAAGCTACCCTTTGGTCTTAAAAATGCTGGTGCTAATTTCTAGTGGGACATGTCGTATGATTTCCACGATATCAAACATATTATGGAACCTTACCTCGATGATTTACTCGCTCATTTGTCTACTTGAAGAGACCATATTGGTCATTTACAGGCCATTTTCCTTTGTTGTCCATTTTACCATATTCGTTTGAACCCTCACAAATGCATCTTTGTTGTTGAATCAGGTTGACTCCTAGGATTCGTTGTCTCCAAATTTGGGATTAGGGTGGATACCTTAAAAGTGAAAGATATTCTTGCTTTACCCCGTCCCAACAATCTGACCCAACTAAAAATTTTGCAAGGGAAAGCAAACTTTCTTCATCATTTTATCTGTAATTACATCGAAATCACTAAAGGATTTATGAGATTGTTGCAGAAAGACACTCCTTTCATTTGGGATGACACTACTCAATGCTCTCAATCATGCATTAACACACACACCTCTCTTGCATCCTCTGAATTATGTGCGAGACTATATCCTTTATTTGGATGCCTCTACTTCCACTATTTCTATGGTGTTAGTTCAAGAGGATACAAACGGTGATGAACATGTGATCTACTATTTGAGCAAGAGTCTATTTGGTCCCGAGCTCCGATATTCACACGTTGAGAAGTTGTCTTTGGAAGCCATCATTGTCGTCCAAAGATTTCTCCATTACATCCTGTTACACACTACCACGTTCATTTCTGACTCGAACCCCATGTACCATATCCTTACATGTTAAGTCCTTGGGGCCAAGTATTCCAAATGGATCATCATTCTTCAAGAATTTGATCTCAAGTTTGCCAAATCAAAAGCTAAAAAATCGTTAGTTTTTGCAGAACTCATCTGTGATCTTCCCCATGCTGATGAAGATACTGAGCCTGGTGATTCTATTCTAGATGAATATTTGTTCCTCATTATCACATCATACCCTTGTTATGTAGATATTCTTCTCTATCTTCAAACCCAATGTTTCCAGCCTAATATTTCCTGCGATGAATTTTGTCGTATCCACCACCATTCTAAACACTACCTTATCATCGATGAAACTTTGTATCGCCGTGGTATTGATACTATCCTACGACGTTGTTTAACCCATGATGAGGATGAATGCGTTTTGAATGATTGTCACCTTGGAGCTCATGGAATTCATCTTTCTTGGATGGCTACAACCTAGAAAATATTACGTGCTAGTTATTTTTGTCCCTCCATCTTCAAATATTGTATCGAGGCTGTCAAACGATTCCCACCCTATCAAATGTTTCAGAAAAAGGCATGTACCCACCCTGCTCCGCTGCATCCCATTATAGCCGTCGTCCCCTTTTCCAAATTGGGCATTGATTTTATGCAATGTAATCCTCCCTCATCCTGGGGGCATAGTTATATCATCGTTGCCATTGATTATTTCACTAAATGGGATGAGGCTATGCCTACATTTCTTAATGATGCTTGCACTACAATAGTCTTTGTTTTTAACCACATCATCACTCGTTTTGGTGTCCCACAATCCATTGTCACTGGTCATAGCTCACATTTTCAGAACCATATGATGAGTCAATTGCACATGAAGTTGGGTTTTCTCCATGAAAACTCATCCTTCTACTATCCTCAAGAAAACAGACAAGTTGAATATATCAACAAAGTCGTAAAGACCATACTCCAACGCATGGTGGGGACATACAAAACCTCTTGGCACCTGCAATTTTTCTCCGCACTCCGAGCCTACCACACTTCAGTTAAAACCACAACTAGATCCACTACATTCCAGTTGGTATATGGCGTAGAAGGAGTGTTACCAATTGAGTGTGAGATCCCTTCATTGAAACTCACCATGGAACTCCTGCCTCATACCACTGCTGAAGAGGAACGTTTCATGCATTTAACCAAGTTGGACGAAACACGTCGCAATGTTGTTCTCGTTAATGATACATATCAAAAAAGAATGAAGAGTCAATATGAAAAATCCATCCAACCTCGTGCTTTTGCAGAAGGAGACTTAGTCCTCGTTTATGACCAAGCTCATGATAAGTTGGGGATAGGGAATTTAGAACCTCTGTGGCATGGACCATATATCATAAAAATTGTATTACATAGAGGTGCTTATGAGTTAGTCGACTACGATGGAATATCTCTCGATGATCCCCGAAACAGGATTTACCTCAAGAAGTACTATGCATAAAACATCTAGCATGCATGCTTTGTACATTATTGTACTTTAGCTTTTGATTTTCTTATACTTTGTCTTATGTTTGCGTGCACATATGAAATCTCCCTTTCCCATCTTTGTCGGGTTTGCAGATGGTGCTAGTCGGCACACCTAAAACATTTATTCTATAGCTTGGCTCATTTATCACTCTGACGAGTTGGTGAGTTCAGGAGGAATTTACCTAGGATCAACAACCAATAACGTGGAAGAATTGTAGAAATTTTGAAACAAATTAATGTATTCCTATGATTCTCCTGATATAACAAGTTCTGCCTTTGTTAAATACAGAATCACTTCTACTATTACTTTTGCGGAAGCAATTAAACCACGATCACAACCACAATGCACAAAGTGAAATATCAATAACACACAACACAAAAATTTTACCGGGAAAGCGTAAAGCTAAAAACCCCACTATCATATATTATGTATATCATGAATCATGAAACAATCTCATACAAAACTCTAATCCAAGAGCTCTCAATACAATACAATCGTCTCACACTGTCATACACAAATTAGCAAATGCATGCACCAATTCCTGTGTCCAGACAGCCTGCCTCCTCTGCACAAACTCTGCAATTCGAATTCTCACAATGAATGGAATGAATACCATTGCCTCATTTGCACATGCTCATAAGCATATCCATTGCATGTGTGAACAAATCACAACTGATAGCCAACTGTCCCTTTCACCTATTATCTCAACTGGTGTCCATTGGAATGACATGCATGTAGTTAACCGTGGCGAATCTTTAGTTGCATGTGAGTTAATTGATTGTGAATTAATGAATAATTAATTCACTAAACTCACACTAATACAACTAAGCTTAACTCACTTAACTACACCTGCAATTCTGTTACAATTCCAAATCACTTAGTTATGAATGAGATAATAGATTAATATTTATTGTCTAATTTAATTAAGGGAAAACTAAATTAGACACATGTTTCTTGTTGACTTTTCAACACTCCCTGTCAACAAGAAAGGGATTATCCTTCACTCCAATCCTGTCTCTATGATATTAGAATTTTCTCTTGGTGAGCGCCTTCATCAGAATGTCCACATCCTGATCTTCCGTAGGAATGTATTGAAGCAACATGATCTTCCGTTGCACACAATCTCTGAGATAATGATACCTGATATCTATATGCTTAGATCTGTCATGAAACACATGATTAATCGAGAGTTTAATGAAACTCTGATTATCACAATAAATCATTGTCGGATCTAAGTGAGAACCAAACAAACCAACCAAGATCTTCCTCATCCAGATAGCCTCACATGCATCTTGGCTCATTGCCATGTATTCCGCTTCCGCTGAACTAAGTGCCACGGATCTCTGTTTCCTGCTCTACCAAGAAACAACTGTAGATCCGATACTAAAGATCCCTCCTGATGTGCTCTTTCTGTTCGTTGGGCTGCCCGCCCAATCTGCATCCATGAAGCCATGCAACTTCACCTCATATATCTGTCTGTACCATAATCCATACTCAAATGTGCCCTTCAGATATCTCAAGACATGCTTCCCCGCCTTCCAAAAGAGTTTGGTAGGCTTAACCATCGCTTGACTTAGCTGGTTAACCGCATAGCAAATGTCTGGCCTCGTATTCACTAAATACATTAGCGAACCTACTAACTATCGATAGACAGTAGCATCCACTAATTCTCCAGAAGTAACATCCTCTTTCCTCCAGTTTCCTGTAAGAGGAGTATCCATGGGTTTGCATCCCTCCATGTGAAACTTACCCAGTATCTCTCTTGTATACTTTCCTTGAGACACAAAAATTTCACCATCTCGCTGCCATATTTCCAAACCAAGGAAATAATGAAGAAGGCACAAATCCTTCATCTCAAACTCCTTTGCAAGGTCCTCCTTGCATGAGTGTATCAGCTTCTCATCACCAGTAAGTATTAAATCATCAACATAAAGCACAATGATCAAAATCTTAACCTCCACCACAAACTGGTATAGGTTTGCATCTGCTTCACTTTTGGTGAAGCCCAATCCAGTGAAATAGCTATCTATCCGAGTGTACCAAGAACGGGGTGCTTGTTTCAGCCCATACAGTGCTCTCTTGAGTCTGCACACATGTGAATCTCTGTCAAAGGTCTCAAAACCTTGTGGCTGCTCAATGTACACTTCTTCTTCAATGATCCCATTGAGGAATGCAGTTTTTTCATCCATCTGATGAATACGCCAGCCCATCTGCGCTGAGAATGCAAGGATGGATCTTATGGAAGAGTACCTTGCGACAGGTGCAAAGGTCTCACCATAATATATCCCCTCGATCTGTGAAAATCCCTAGGCCACAAACCTGGCCTTGTATTTCTCCACACTCCCATCAGCAGCTTTCTTTACCTTGTAGATCCATCTCGAACCTACCACTGATTTATCAATCGGTCTTGGGACAATATCCCATACACTGTTTTTAACAATGGAGTCATACTCCTCTACCATAGCATCAACCCAAGTGGGGTCCTGCACTGCTTCCTGAAAGGAAGATGGTTCAGTCACAATAGATTTGCTCATAAGAGCCATGTATCCATCAAATCGATCAGGAGATTGTCTCTGCCTGCGCTGTGAAATAGGGGCTCCTATATTCTGTGCAACATCTAGTCTCAATCTATCAGCTTCCGTGGTGCGCTTTCTGCCATTTCTGATGGATGGTTCTGCTTGAGTGGTTTCCTCCACTCTATGAACCTCTTCATGTTGCTGATCCACATATTGAGACTCATCCTTGGGAACCAACAACTCCTCTTCTGCATGCAAGTCTAGCTCCCTCTCAAGCGACAATTGCATGGCTTTCCCCTCATCGAATTTTATATCCCGTCGCATAACAATCATCTTACTGTTCGGAAAAAACAAACGATAATTATGGGGTGTTTTTGTGTACCCCACAAATATCCCAACTCCAGCAGTCGGTTCCAGCTTCTTCCTGGCATCCTTGTTTACATGCACATAAACAGATGAACCAAATTTTTTTAAATGTGAAACATCAGGTTTCTTACTAGTAAAAGCTTCTTCAGGTGTACTCATTCCAAGTACTCTATGAGGACAATGGTTCTGCACATAAACCACAGTATTGCATGCTTCTGCCCACAAATGCAATGGTAGGCCTTGATCATGAAACATCGCTAGTGATGCACCCACGATCGTTCTGTTCTTTCTCTCCGCGACCCCATTTTGCTGTGGGTTATGAGGCGCTATGATTTCTCTTCAAATTCCTTCTCTGCTGTAGAATTCTTTGAATTCATTAGAGATGTATTCTCCACCATTATCGCTCCTTAGAGCCTTCACTTGCTTCCCCGAATATTTCTCCACCAATGCTTTAAACTCACAGAACTTTGAGAATGTTTGATCCTTCTTCTGCATGAAGAATATCCAACATTTACGAGAAAATTCATCAACAAAAATAACATAATACCTGTGTTTTGTTGTTGAAGCAACCGAGAATGGTCCACACACGTCCGTGTGAACTCTCTCCAGGATTACCGAAGCATGGTTCTCCTTTTCATGAAAGGTGGACTTTGCATACTTCCCCAGGGTGCACCCCTTGCACTAATCTGACTGAGCAAGCATTCCCCTTGGAAGTCCAGTAGATATTTGCTGCATGATCTTCAAGGCTCCATGATGAAGATGGCCTAATCTCTTGTGCCATAATTCGCCCTCATCCCGACTCACCACTGTTTCTGCCTTGCCTATCATGGCACCACAACCATCTACCTGCAGCATGTAGAGATTCTTAACTCGAATCCCTATCTTCTTGACTTGACCTTTTTCTTTATGTCGCAGGTAGGCTATACCACTGCTAAAAAAAACATCATAGCCTTTGTCCTCCAACATTGCGACTGAGACCAAGTTTTTCTTTAGACCTGGAACATGCATAACATTTTTCAATTGAAATGGTTTACCTGACTCTCTCTGAAAGGTAATGGTACCAATACCAGTTGCACTGTATTTTCCATCATCGCCCATCTCTATATGCATTCTGATATCTCTCTCCTCCAAGTCAATGAAAGACTCTTTATCTCCCGTCATGTGGAAGGAAGAGCCACTATCCAAATACCACACTGATCCCGATGCACTTGATGCCATGCATGCGATCAAAGGGAAGTCAAGCTCAAATTGTGAGACAAGAGCCTCACCAGTTGCAATTCCAACAACCATCTTGTTCTTCTTCTTCTGCGGAAAGTTAGTAGTGAGATGCCCACATTCGTGATAGTGAAAACACTTCACTTTGGACAAATCCAACTTCTTGGCTTTAGACTCGAAATTTGATTGGAATTTCTTCCCTTTCCCTTTCCTTGCCTTGGCAGTCAAAGCACAATCCTCTTCATCATCACGCTTTGATGAAGATCCATCTCTGGTGTTCCGCCTGAACTCCTC
>JZKD02S0053650.1:15663-25872 GCA_000966675.3 Picea glauca | reverse complement strand
TAAAAGTGTGTTTTCTAGTGTTTTCTTTAATATGCATTAGTATGTATTTGTAGTTAGGAAATCCGACGGTCACGATATGTTCCCGACATAGAGTGATCTAACGGTTCATACTCTCCTCGATCTTAATGGTCATTGATCCATGGATCAACACCAGATTGGTCCATGATCTCTATTTAAATAGCATGGAGTGTCATTTTCCGATGATCGATTGTGAGAAACTCTCTTGTAAAATCTCTCTCTAATCTTTTTCTTTGCATTAATAAACTGCTCCAAGTGGTCGTGTTGGTTGGGGCTGTGGATGTTTCCCCGTAGGGGTTTTACCACGTGAAAACATTGGTGTGTTGATCTTCGATATGGTTATGTGAGTAGTTATTGAAGGTGTTCATCCTCTATTAGAATACCTGTGTTGTCGAACATGGTATCAGAGCCAGGTTGAAGACCCGCTCCTGTTGTAGATCGAGATCGTGAAGCCGAGTTGCCTCATATCCATTTTCTATCATTTCCATACATTTATGGGCTTAGAGGACTGTTCCATTACGTTCAAAACACTCATTTTAGTCAGGAACACTTTTTGTTTCACTCGAAAAGGTTTATGTTTTCCCAAGATAAGACCATTACAGTCAGATCTGGAGGTATAAAGCTTGAATACGCATTTTTTCAAAAAAAATTGTAGAGTAGTATTTTGGTTTTATTTATTTATGGGTTGCTACTCTTTTAGATCTACATATTCTCTTTGCCTCACATCTCGTGCGATCTCGGAAAATTAGAAATAGATAGGAAAAGGTGCATCTTCCGGGTAAGCTAACCGAGATCTAACCCTTATTGTCATCAAGAAGCAAAATTTTTTTCTTGTGTGAAAAGAGTTTTTTTTTTAGCACGCTCTCCAAGGCCATATTCAACAACAACAACAATCCTCCTTATGAACATTACAATATGTTTTGCTAGATCATTTGGTTAAAATTTGCCTTATTAAGTAAGAGGTCTTGAGTTCAAGTCTCTCTTTTGTTACATTTTTTTTTTTTAAAGTTCATGCTAAAATTGTAAAGTGTATTTCACTTCAAGTATAAAAGTGAATCATTATAAGTAGCTTTAACATTTTATTTTAGAGTTATTTATTTTTCATGCATCTTTTCTATTATAAAGTAACTTCATTGTAAAAGTGATCCCCACTTCTCTTTATAAAAGTGGGTCACTTCATAAAGCAACTTACACAATCACATGGTCAGTTGGTTACCATTTATGCCTTTTTTTAAAAGGGCATAACTCTCACATCGGAAGTCCGTTTTCAGTTTTTTTTTTTTTTTAAACCGCATAATTTTTCGAGCTATTTCCATCCAGATCATCAGTTTCAGTTTTTAAATCCATATTGTCTGCATATTTAATATGGATTCTACAAGTAATGTCTTTCTTACCAGCAACAACTACTTCCAATGGAAATCTCATATGGAAGATTTATTAAGAAGTAAAGGCTTGTACCGGATTACCTTGGGAAAGGAAAACGAACCCATTGATGCTGATAAGAAAGCCAAGTGGGATAATAGGAACGACGAAGCATGAGGACTACTTGGGATGTCCATATCTCTTGATTTAAGGTACCACCTTCAAGAAATTGATGACCCGAAGAATCTTGGGACAAGATTGAATCTGTGTTTGGTAAACTCAATATTATTCGAGCACAATAGTTAGAAAATAAAATATTGATCTTGAGTCCAAGTGATTTTTCTTGCCTTGGAGACTATTTATCTAAGTTTAAAACACTCAGAATTTTACGTGAAGAATGTAAGATAAAAATGGAGGAAGAGTGTTGCATTTATCTTATTCTTTATAAGCTAGGTAGTGCATATTTTGTGTTTGTATCTACCTTTTATTCCATGATAGAGGCTTTAGGGAAAGCTTATGAAAAACCCACTCTTGAGTCCTTTTGTTATTCTTTGATTAGAGAGGAAGATAAGCTTGTACAAATTGGAGTGATCAACACTGCAGGTACCTCCAACAAAGCCTTAGTTGCCCAGCAGAAAGATAAACCCAAGTATCCCAAGAAGCAACATCCTCACTACAACAAAAAACAACATAAGGGCCCCAAACCTACTCAGAAAACTTCAACTCCTAATGGTGACAAAGGAGAAAAATATAAAAATAAGAATACTAACTAACATTGCAACTTTTGTGATAAAGATGGTCATGATGAGTCCAAATGTTTCAAGAAGATGGAAACTTTACAAGCAACAATGAAGAATCACAAGATCAGTATTGATTCTACTTCTTCTTCTTCTTCTCATGGGCATGCACTTTTTTCTTTTGGTTTCTCCTTCAATTCAAATTCTACTTCTACTTCTACTTCTGATGAGTGGCTTATTGATTCTGGAGAATCTTATCATATGGCTAAGGATAGAGCCATATTTTCCACTCTNTGATTTGTGTGGTCCACTTTCTTCTCCTTATTTTTCTGGGTGCAAGTATTTCTTAACTTTCATTGATGACTTTTCCATACGTACTTGGGTTTACTTCTTAAAACTTAAGAGTGAATTTTTTGGCCTACAAGGCCCTTGTAGAAAAGCAATTTGGACATCAAATTCAAAGGTTAAGAACAGATAATGGAGGCAAATATGTGAACAATAATTTTACAAGTTGCTGCACTACACAGGGAATCCAAATGCAACGCACCGTTCCATATACACCACAACAAAATGGTGTAACTGAGAGAAAGAACCACACATTAAAAGAAATGGTTGATTGTGTGATCCAATCTAAGGGATTAAGTCTAAAGTATTGGGTGGAAGCCATTAACTGTGAAAATTACATAGTAAATCACACTCCCACAAAGGCTCTTAAAAATATAACACCGGAAGAAGGTTGGACTAAAATTAAACCAGATGTAAGTCACTTCTGTGTATTTGGCAGTATAGCATGGGCTCACATTCCTGATGAGAAAAGGAAAGCATTGCAGCCTAAAAGTGAGAAGTTTATATTTGTTGGTTATTATGAAGATGTCAAAGGTTAATGGCAATAAGAAAGATGTCCATTTTGGCATACCAAGCTCGGGGAGCTTGCTTGAGGCCATAAAGAGATTTCTTGAGGTGACAAATAAGGCTAGAGTCATTCTGGACATAGCCAGGAGGTTGTTCCATGTAGATTTCTTCTTTCAAATCACCATGCAAGAAGGTAGATTTAACATCCATATGATGGACCTCCCATTTATTTGAGGCGGAAAGGGAAAGAACAAGGTGGATGGAATTCATTTTGGCTACAGGGGAAAAGGTTTCATTATAGTCAATTCCTTCAACTTGGGAAAATCCTTTGGAAACTAACCGAGCCTTGTGTCTTTCAACACTTCCATATGATGCATACTTAGTTCCATTTACATATGACAAGTTTTCTTCCTTTTGGAAGGGGTACAAGATCCCAAGTATCATTTTCCATTAAAGAACGATACTCTTCATTCATTGTTATATCCCAATCTGGACGACTTGAAGATTCTGCAAATGTTTCTAGAGCAGGAGTCTCTGAAAATTGAGCCAAAAGAGAAGAGGCTCGCTGGAACTGTGAACGTGTTCGACATTGATCTAAGGGATCACCGAAAAAACCACCAGTTTCTTCTTGTGTTGAATGGACCCATCTAGGAAGCGGTGGAACTAGTGCTAGTTCAAGTTCAAAGGACTCATCTGGAAGAGGGTGAGTAGGCAGAGGTGGATTTTAATCCTCACTATCATCATCTGAAGAAGGCACAAACTCCGAATATGGCTCACAAGCTAAAGAAGGCACAACCGCCGAATTAGGCTCGCAGGCCAAAGAAGGCACAAATGACGAATTGGGATTGCAGGCCAAGAGATTTTCATCAAATTTAACATCTCTTCTAATAATAATTTCATTACAATGTGATTGAAGAAGTCTGTAACCTTTGACATCTTTAGAATAACCAACAAATATACACTTCTCACTTTTAGGCTGCAATGCTTTCCTTTTCTCATCAGGAATGTGAGTCCATGCTATACTGCCAAATACATAGAAGTGACTTACATCTGGTTTAATTTTAGTCCAAGTTTCTTCTTGTGTTATATTTTTAAGAGCCTTTGTGGGAGTGTGATTTACTATGTAATTTGCACAGTTAATGGCTTCCGCCCAATACTTTAGACTTAATCCCTTAGATTGGATCATACAATTAGCCATTTATTTTAATGTGAAGTTCTTTCTCTCAACAACACCATTTTGTTGTGGTGTATATGGAATAGTGTGTTTCATTTGGATTTAGTGCAGTAACTTGTAAAATTATTTTTCACATNCGGGGAGCTTGCTTGAGACCATAAAGAGATTTCTTGAGGTGACAAATAAGGCTAGAGTCATTCTGGACATAGCCAGGAGGTTGTTCCATGTAGATTTCTTCTTTCAAATCACCATGCAAGAAGGTATATTTAACATCCATATGATGGACCTTCCATTTATTTGAGGCGGAAAGGGAAAGAACCAGGTGGCTGGAATTCATTTTGGCTACAGGGGAAAAGGTTTCATTATAGTCAATTCCTTCAACTTGGGAAAATCCTTTGGAAACTAACCGAGCCTTGTGTCTTTCAAAACTTCCATATGATGCATACTTAGTTCCATTTACATCTGACAAGTTTTCTTCCTTTTGGAAGAGGTACAAGATCCCAAGTATCATTTTCCATTAAAGAACGATGCTCTTCATTCATTGTTATATCCCAATCTGGACAACTTGAAGATTCTGCAAATGTTTCTAGAGAAGGAGTCTCTAAAAATTGAGCCAAAAGAGAAGAGGCTCGCTGGAACTGTGAACGTGTTCGACACTGATCTAAGGGATCATCGAAAAAACCACCAGTTTCTTCTTGTGTTGAATGGACCCATCTAGGAAGCAGTGGAACTAGTGCTAGTTCAAGTTCAAAGGACTCATCTGGAAGAGGGTGAGTAGGCAGAGGTGGATTTTAATCCTCACTATCATCATCTAAAGAAGGCACAAACGTCGAATATGGCTCACAAGATAAAGAAGGCACAACCGCCGAATTAGGCTCGCAGGCCAAAGAAGGCACACATGACGAATTGGGCTTGCAGGCCAATAGATTTTCATCAAATTTAACATCTCTTCTAATAATAATTTCATTACAATGTGATTGAAGAAGTTTGTAACCTTTGACATCTTTAGAATAACCAACAAATATACACTTCTCACTTTTAGGCTGCAATGCTTTCCTTTTCTCATCAGGAATGTGAGTCCATGCTATACTGCCAAATACACAGAAGTGAATTACATCTGGTTTAATTTTAGTCCAAGTTTCTTCTGGTGTTATATTTTTAAGAGCCTTTGTGGGAGTGTGATTTACTATGTAATTTGCACAGTTAATGGCTTCTGCCCAATACTTTAGACTTAATCCCTTAGATTGGATCATACAATTAGTCATTTATTTTAATGTGAAGTTCTTTCTCTCAACAACACCATTTTGTTGTGGTGTATATGGAATAGTGTGTTTCATTTGGATTTAGTGCAGTAACTTGTAAAATTATTTTTCACATATTTGCCTCCATTATCTGTTCTTAACCATTGAAGTTGATGCCACTCTATACCATCAGTTAGTTGGTATCCTATTATACTTGACTCATACTCATCCTGATCTTTCCTTTGTTGTTGGTATTGTTGCCCGATATATGCAAACACCCCATGAAATCCATTGGAAAGCAGCTAAAAGGATACTTCACTATGTCTGTGGTACAGTTCACTTTGAGATACATTATAGTTCAGGGCGACCTCCTTTATTGGTTGGTTGCACTGATTCAGATTGGGCTAGCGACCCTGATGATTGGAAGTCTACTGCACGTTATGTTTTCAGCTTTGGTTCAAGACCTATCACTTGGGCCTATAAGAAACAACAAGCTATTACACTTTCTTCAGTAGAAGCAGAGTACCGAGTAGTGGTAAATGCAAGTCAGGAAGCCTTGTGGCTTCGACAGATTCTTTCAGAGTTTGGATTCCAGCAACATCATCCGACCAGCCTTTGGTGTGACAATCAGAGTGACATCAAGCTCACCAAAGACCCATTTCAACATCAACGCAGCAAACACATCGAGCTACACATGCACTTCATCAGAAAGCTCATTCATGATCAAGTTATTGAATTGCTCTTTTTCCCTATAGAAGATCAAGTTGCAGACATTTTCACAAAGTCTCTTACATAAGCGAAGTTTTCCAAACTTTGATCTATGTTAGGAGTTCAAGAAGTTGTCATTAAGGGGGGATATGCTCTAATGACTCCTTCCTTCTCCTATTGTGTCACTATTATAAATCCTTCAATCCTATCCCAAGTTGTTCTTAAGGGGGGATGTTAGGATATTTAGACACTTAGGAGTTAGTTAAGATCTACTTGGTCTATTGTGTCGTTAGGTAAAAGTGTGTTTTCTAGTGTGTTTCTTTGGTATGCATTAGTATGAATTTGTAGTTAGGAAATCCAACGGTCACAATATGTTCCCGACATAGAGTGATCCGACGGTTCATACTCTCCTCGATCTTAATGGCCATTGATCCGTGGATTAGCACTCGATTGGTCCATGATCTCTATTTAAAGAGCATGGAGGGTCATTTGCCGATGATCGATTGTGATAAAATCTCTTGTAAAATATCTCTGTAATAGTTTTCTTTGCATTAATAAACTTCTCCAAGTGGCCGCATTGGTTGGGGCCGTGGATGTTTCCCCATAAGGGGTTTTACCATGTGAAAACATCGGTGTGTTGATCTTTGATCTGGTTATGTGAGTGATTACTGAAGGTGTTTGTCCTATGTTGGAATACCTGTGTTGTCGAACATTATATACATTGCTTCTTATGTTTGTCTTAGTTCCGAATAACTGTCATCCTATCAGTGCACTTGTAAGCTTAAGCTACAAGTATTTACTTATTATGTCTGGCCATCTACTATATACAAATCTTATATAAGTTTATGCTAGTATGAAGAAGTATCTTACCTATAATTATTGGCCATTCACATAAGCCTCTATGTAGGTATTTCTTGCTAGCATAATGATTCTTATCCATGTTTTCACACATTGATTAAAACCTTATGAGCAGCATAGTTGAAAGCCTTGGTCTTTCAAGTGACCCATGTCTTTCTAAATGGATGTGAGTTTATAATGTCATCTGATTTGATCCTTTTTCCTCCATAGTTTATTAATCTATTTAAGTTACCAAGCTTACACCCTTCTATAGTCAGGGAGTGATTTATTAGAGAGATAACACTTTTATTATGTACTTGGGAGCTGGCACTAGAGTCAACCCCCTAATGGTCAATACCAATGATCCAATTTACCTTGTCATTTCTAGATGTAAGCACCACTGTGATGAGTCTCAATCCATGCTAGGGGATTTAATATCGAGCCTCAAATTGTTGAAGGTGAATCTAGAGCATTGGGTGGAGGATATTTCACAACANTAAGATCTACTTGGTCTATTGTGTCGTTAGGTAAAAGTGTGTTTTCTAGTGTGTTTCTTTAGTATGCATTAGTATGAATTTGTAGTTAGGAAATCCAACGGTCACGATATGTTCCTGACATAGAGTGATCCAACGGTTCATACTCTCCTCGATCTTAATGGCCATTGATCCGTGGATTAGCACCCGATTGGTCCATGATCTCTATTTAAAGAGCATGGAGGGTCATTTGCCGATGATCGATTGTGATAAACTCTCTTGTAAAATATATCTATAATAGTTTTCTTTGCATTAATAAACTTCTCCAAGTGGCCGCGTTGGTTGGGGCCGTGGATGTTTCCCCATAAGGGGTTTTACCATGTGAAAACATCGGTGTGTTGATCTTTGATCTGGTTATGTGAGAGATTACTGAAGGTGTTTGTCCTATGTTGGAATACCTGTGTTGTCGAACATTATATACATTGCTTCTTATGTTTGTCTTAGTTCCAAATAACTGTCATCCTATCAGTGCACTTGTAAGCTTAAGCTACAAGTATTTACTTATTATGTCTGGCCATCTACTATATACAAATCTTATATAAGTTTATGCTAGTATGAAGAAGTATCTTACCTATAATTATTGGCCATTCACATAAGCCTCTATGTAGGTATTTCTTGCTAGCATAATGATTCTTATCCATGTTTTCACACATTGATTAAAACCTTATGAGCAGCATAGTTGAAAGCCTTGGTCTTTCAAGTGACCCATGTCTTTCTAAATGGATGTGAGTTTATAATGTCATCTGATTTGATCCTTTTTCCTCCATAGTTTATTAATCTATTTAAGTTACCAAGCTTACACCCTTCTATAGTCAGGGAGTGATTTATTAGAGAGATAACACTTTTATTATGTACTTGGGAGCTGGCACTAGAGTCAACCCCCTAATGGTCAATACCAATGATCCAATTTACCTTGTCATTTCTAGATGTAAGCACCACTGTGATGAGTCTCAATCCATGCTAGGGGATTTAATATCGAGCCTCAAATTGTTGAAGGTGAATCTAGAGCATTGGGTGGAGGATATTTCACAACANTTAGGAAATGGAATTGGTGTTGTCCTAATGCAAGAAGGAAGGCCCCTGGATTTTGAAAGTTGACCACTCAAGGGAAAGGACTTACACAAACCCATTTATGAGAAGGAAATGATGGAAGTAGTACATGCATTGAAGAAATGGCGTCCTTACCTAATAGGTAGGAACTTCAAGGTGAAAAAAGATCATGATAGTCATAAATACTTCTTGGAATAAAGACTATCTTCAGAAGAACAACAAAAATGGGTAACCAAGATATTGGGTTATGATTTTGAAATCGTCTATAAAAAGGGGAAGAAAAATGTTGTTGCATATGCACTCTCAAGAAAGGCTGAAGATGTTGAGGCCTTTATCTATGCTATCTCGATCATCCAACCCGATTGGATAATAGAATCAAGGGATGAATGGAAGAATGGCAAAAAAGTGTGGACTCTCATTCAAAGGTTGCAACAAGATTCCAGTGCATCAAATACATTTACATGGAAAAATGATTCACTATGGTACACAGATTTCTTATATTTATGTAAGAACTCCCAACTCAACAAAAGGTACTATTGGAATTGCACACCTCTCCAGTAGGAGGGCACTCAATATTTTTGAAAACATACCATAGAGTCAAGAAGGATTTGTTTTGGGATGGCATTAAAACTGATGTTCAAAGGTTTGTGGCAGAATGTTTGGTTTTCCAACAAAATAAGGTGGAAACAATTAAGACCTCGGATCTTTTACAACCATTATCCATCCCAAGTCAGCGCCGGGAGGAGGTTTTCATGGATTTCATCACAGGGTTACCTAAGTCTGAAGGAAAGAGTGTCATCATGGTGATTGTTGATAGACTAACCAAGTACGCACACTTTTGTGCACTCTCTCATCCCTTCAAAGCTAGTACAATTGCCACCGCATTCATGGGGACAGTTCAAAAGCTACATGGCAACCCAAAGATTATTGTAAGTGATAGAGATCCCATCTTCACTGGACATTTTTGGAAAGAATTATTTTCTTGTTTGGGTACTTAATTGGCTCATAGCTCATCCTATCATCCTCAATCTGATGGACAAACTGAGAGAGTGAACAAATGTCTGGAAGGCTACCTTCGTTGCTTTGTCTCTAATAAACAAACACAATAGTTCAAATGGTTACCCTTTGCAAAATGGTGGTATAACACTTCCTTTCATACTACAACAAAAATGACACCATTTATGGCACTTTANTCATGATTAAATAAGGTTATAGGCGACAAGATCCCAGTTCAAACTATATTGCCAGAACTTGACGAGGAAGGAAAAATCATATTGGAGCCTGAAACCATCACTGACACAAGAATTCACTAGCTAAGGAATAGATCCATTTCAGATTATCTCATTAAATGGAGGAAACTACCGGCTGAAGATTCCCCTTGGGAAGATGAGTCTTTTATACAGAAGCATCCAGAGTTACTCAATCGTTGAATACAACACTTGTCTCAAGGGGAGGGGCATGTTAAGCCTTCATATTGGCTCATTACCCCTTAATTGGGGCATATTAGATTAGTAATGTTATTTTATTTATGTTGGCTTTATTCCATTAGTTGTAATTATACCTCCTATCTCCTATATATACTAAGGAGACATTTTCATTTGGAATCATCTTGTACTTGAACATTTAAGTGGGGTAAAAGGAGGTTTCCCCCTTGAAGAGGCTTATTATCTGAAATTATCTCTTTTTCAAGGCGTTGA
>JZKD02S0053639.1:0-15057 GCA_000966675.3 Picea glauca | reverse complement strand
TGATGTATACAAGGAGGTGTCCAATTGTCATGAATGTTATATCTTTGATGGAAAAAGGAAGTTGTTTCCCTTACCTTTGAAACCAATTTTAGTTGAAGCACCATTTAGGAAATGGGGCCTTGATTTTATATGTGAGATTCATCCATCATCTTTAGCTTAACACAAATGGATATTGACAGCTACATACCAGTTCACTAAGTGGATTGAAGCAGTGCTAACAAGACAAGCCATTGTTGTTGTCATTATTCAATTTTTGGAAAGTAATATTATGTCTAGGTTTGGCTGCCCAATAAAAATAATAATTGATAATGCAGCAGCTTTCAAGTCTAAGATGATGGAAAATTTTTGCAATGATTACAATATAACTCTTGTCCATTCCATAGCCTATTACCCATAGGGTAATGGATTAGTTGAGTCATCCAACAAGAGTCTAACAAGAATTATCAAAAACCTATTGCAGGAAAAAAAAAAGGCTTGGCAAAAGAAACCCATATATGCACTATGGGTTGATAGGATTACTACAAAGAGATCTATTGCTACATCGCCTTTTCAGATAGTGTATGTTACATAGGTAGTTTTTCCTACCTCATTAGGGATTCCAGTTATGAAATTGCTGCAAGAAAAGGAGGATAATCCAAATTACATTCAAAGAAGAATTAATCAAATTATTCATGTACAACAAATGAGAGAGGAAGTATGCAATAACACACAATTGCATTAGGATAAAATGAAAAAAGTGTTTGATAAGAGAACAAGGGTTGATAATTTTAAGGTAGATGATCTAGTGTTGAAATGGGATGCAAGGAATGAAGATAAAGGAAATCATGGAAAGTTTGATCACATGTATTTGGGACCGTATAGAATTACATCTTATCATGGAAGCAATGCTTAGCTATTAATACAAGAAATTAATGGAGATGTCATTGGTGGAGGGCCTGTGAATGGAAGGTTTCTCAAACACTACATTACTTGAAGAAATTTGGTTTTTCATTCCATTTTAAATAACCATTTTACTTTTAGATGTCGCAGATGAGGACATCATTCAGTATAAAATGAATCCCGAGGTGAAGTCCCTAAGGTTATGATGAATGTTGCCAGTGTATGTCAAGTTTGTAAAAGCTCATTCAGACTAGTTTTCAAAAGTTGGAGTTTGTTTTGAGTCAAGATTCAAAAGTAAATAAAGCCCAATGGTCAGGCACATGGTCTGCTGTTATTTGTTGCCTCACAGGGAGGACAACATCCCCATTGGAGCCAATGTTAGTGTCCTTGATTTTAAGGTATTTTCATGTTATCACTCCAGGAAACTCTCCTAGGCTGTAAGTCAGAGATGCCTGGTAACTTAATATTTTGGTAATTGTTTTCTCAATAAAAAGTATGGGTTTGGATCAAGTTGGAGGACTGAATCATGTCTCACTCAAAACATGCATGAACACATCTAGATGCACAAGGCTTTCAACCACAAATGTTCAGAGAGTTTACAAATAAAGGGATGTATGGAGAAAAAACTATTATATCAGCAAAATCACATATAAAGCATACATGAATGGCCAATTACAATAATCATCGGAATACTTGCAAAGTTTAACTTATGAATGCAATGATAAGATGACAGTTATCAGGCATAAACAAGCATAACAGTATGAATATAATATCCAGGTGCAAGTACAAAATAGATAAGAAGATGAAACCTAAACAATTTATGGCAAAAGAAGCTTGTATTACTTAATATGAAAATGAGAAGTTGAGTACATAACATGAAAAAGTCTCCAAAGTCGAACCCCTAGTTCCTATCTTTGATCTTGTCATGCTTCTCTTTGAGGGTTAGGTTTATTTTGAAAAGCTCTGCATTTCTTTCAGTCAAGTCTATATTAGCTTTTTTAATAACTCTTTCCAAGACTTCCATTTCATAGACTTGTTGCAGGATTTTATTGATTTTCCGTGCCCTATATGTTTTAGGCTTACTTGAAGGGGCTTATGCCACTGGTGGACTATGTGCCTCTGGAGGAGTTGGTGAAGGTAAATTGGAACAATAGTCTGCACCTTGTCTAGCCTGTACATTACCCTATGTCTTTGCTAACTCTTGTTCTGGCTCTGAATCACTATAGGGTAGTTTTAAAGGGTTACTTCCTGTAGTAGGGTCCTTGGACTGCTCACCCTCAAACTATAGTTTTCTTTTGATTCTTTTCTTCTTAATAGAGAATGATTCTATGGGATCTCTTGGTGGTGAGATACCTTTATGTTTTCTATGACTGCTTTTAGAAGTAATAGTCTTCTTAGTGGCATCCTTTTTACACTTCTCCTGTTGTTGCCAATCAATCTGGAATTCATTCCAGAAGAGGAAATAGTTCCAATCTACCTACCTTTTCTTGAATGACTCTTTGACAATAAGAGTAATGAGTCCTTGATGAGACAATCTGCTTGCCACCTTAGTGGGCTTGGCCTTGACCTATTTAGACATTTTCGTGAGGGCTTTGTGCAAGTAAAATGGTAAATTGATGGGAGATCTCCCGGTGAAATGATTTAAAAGCTTGAAGTGGTAGAACATGACTCTGTTGTATCTACCTTCACATGTGATATAGACAAAAATAGACTTCAAAAAAGATTGTCATTTAGGTTTCAGATAAGACATTGGTATTTCTTTTTTCCATGTAAGATATTTATGAAGAGGCTATAGGTAGGACCTAAACTCAATGTTTGAAGGTACCATTGATTTAAACCAACAATCACCTATTCTGGGAAGACCTGTGAACTTAGCTATGGCTGCCTCATCAACCACGAACTGTTCCTTTCCCACTATTGTTGTTCTTCCATCGTATGAGCTGGCAAAAGTCTCGGACACCTGTTGATGAAAATATGCTAGTTTTTCACAATAGGTATACACTCCAGTCTGCTTGAATAACTCGGCCACCTCAGGGTGCGCCTCAAGGTACCAAACTCCATCCACTTCAGACCTCAGAACTGGCCCTTCTTTCGACATTAGTCAATGTTGATTGTACCTGTGATTATGGAAAACTGAGTGCCAGGGAGACAAAGACTCTAGGATTTAGGATGACAGAGAGTATGACCCATGGAAGAGAAAATGGGACAGGGTGACATAGATTTCGGATCACCAAGCTCAAACACTAACCGAGTTTAGGCAACAAACTCACTGAGAGCATGCCGAAAATTTCAATTTTTGGTGGTATATTCATTTAAACTGAAACAAGATGGGTTTTGAACTTGCCTGATGAATCAACCTGGCTTAATTGGCTTGAGAGCGATTTTCTGGACTCTAATGGCGCTTGACGATCACCATGGGAAACGGGATTATAATCTTGGAAACACGTTTGATTGATGAAATCATGGACTCACGATTATCTTAATAACTCCAGAATTCAAATTGATAATGAATGAGGATTAAATGAGAGATTTAACGGGATCATGATGGATTGTGTACTCATGACTGGAAATGGTGAGAGGCTTCGTGACAACATGCATGAATTTTTGTATCATCGTCGTGTCTTCATTTTGAAAAGACAAATGCAGTTGAAAGGACAATAGGAACTCAATTTTTTGGATAGATACAATTAGAACGTGCATACCTTACCACCTTTATGAGCTTTTGGCTGTTACATTTCCATCATTGTGCCAACTGACAGTTGGCTCGTGCGAAATCACGGGCTTTCCATTTTTCCCGTTGAAATGTTTTCGGTGGTTAACCATATTTTTGCTTTGCCCTCTTAACTACCGAGAACAAAGGCTTTCGGTGGTTAATGAGCGCGTTTCAGGCTCGCCTAAACCACCGAAACTTGAGATTCTGACTTTTGCTTGACCAAACCAAATCAAAAATTTCTTCTAAGCTTATTTATAGAAAACAGACTCTCTAACCTACCTACAAAAATTTAGGAATAAAATTTGGACCACAACCTATCACCTCAAAAGAAAAATTTCCACCAATTTATTTGAGGAGATAACATGTCGTATGTGTGTTAAGAGTTTGCAAAGTCATGCCTTGGTCTTGGGAATACCAATGCATTCCTATCTTGAGTTATTAAGTGTGTGATAGTCAATCATGCTTTTAAAGGCTTTAGTCTCATGAAATTTTTTAAGTGTATGCATAATTCATTAGTCATGAGTCTAAGATTGTTTCCATAAGATTTGATGTGGTATGTCATAAAATAGTCAAGTCATAAATCAAAGGTCTAGGGGAAGTGTTTTAAAATGATATCATGAATCATAATGACATGTTATGATAAATATGGAGCCATCATAATTCATCATGTTCTATGTACTAATATTCCAAAGTGATTTTGATATTCGTCTTGTAAAGGATCACATGTTGTGTAAGTTCATTGTGCAAAGATTGGCGCTACCCAAACTATCAAAACATTTCAATAGTCTAATCATGCTTTCAAATCAGGTTTGATTGATATCTGAAATTCTTTCCCTTCCCTTTTTTCCATGCCAAATCTCTCTCTCATCAGTTACACTCCTCTACCATAGAAAATTTCAGAAGACTCGTGCGCTATGCAAGCCATGTTCATCTGCTACGCTGGCCTTGTTAATACACTGCACATCACCTGTCTTGCATAATTTCCATGTTTTAAAGGTTGAGGAGTCCTGGTTTTTACCAGATAGCATTCTAATTTAATATGATATGATACTTAATGACTGGATTTAACCATGGTGAGTTCCTTTGATCCCATTTGTTGAAAACCCTAGCTTTGTTTCTCTCTATGTAAAGTTCCCTGTCAAAACCCTATCCATCAAAATTCTTTTTCTCCATAGTCACAGTGTTTTCATCATATATCTACAGTATGGAAACTCAACAGAAGAAGAAATACAATAAGGGATGGAGCGTTATAAGATTTGAGCCACAGAACTTGTAATTAGTAAACTCTGATCTAGCAATTAGGGTTTCTTTTGAGCAAGCTAGATGCATGAGATTTTGTGAGAAAATTTAGGGATATAATGTGCAGTTGACAAAGGATTTTTCCCTCAACTTCAATGGTGTCCAAACAAAGATTGTTGATCTTACTTTCCAGGTGTCAGAGGAGACAGTAGTTGTTGCAACTGAAATTCCATCTCAAGGGGAGAAATGGTTCAAAGGTATGCCCCTTGATTCCATCTTCTACACTGATTTCTTGAATCCTAAGTATAAAAAATAGAATTTTGGTTCTACCATTCCAAGAGAGTACATATTGGAACACTATGAAAATATATTAAGACTGATTCAAAGATTTTTCACCTGTGAGGGCAAGTTTGACAGAGTATATCAATACCATATTAGTCTTTTAATGCTTTTCATTGGAAAAATCCCTTTGAATTTACCTTTTTACCTATACATAAGCCTAGGTAAAATGTTAGACAAAGTGCAGGATAAGGTTGATCGGGTTAAATCCGATTTATTTCATTTCTCTCTAGTGAAATTATTTGTGTTGGAAGAACTTAAGAAATTGAGCCGAGATTGGGATTCTTTCCTATATTCAACAAGGATTGCTTTAGACCCCAAAGGAGATACTCCCTTATCAGCTGAAAAAACATCTCCTTTAGTCCCTAAGGAGTCTAATAGGAGGGAGAAAAGGTTTGGAGAACAGTATCGTGGGAAAGGAAAACAAGTTGAAGATTCTTCACCAAGCCAACAAGCTAAAAAGAAAGGCATAAAATTACACTTTGTTGATGAGGTTGTTGAAACATCAAAACTTAGCAGTCCAATTAGAAGATCAACAGCCAAAAGATTACCTACCCTACACACACAATATGTTGAGAATACAACTCAAGGTATTGGTAAAGATCAATTTTAGTTAGGTGAAAAGGATGAAATAATTGGATAATTGCAAGAATAGCTTAAGAAAGCTCATCATGCCATAGCACAGTTCCATTATGAAAACAGGGAAAATGAAGAAGAATCTTGCTAAAAGGGTTTATAGCATTTCAACACCAAAAGATGTATCAGTGTCAAAAAATAATCGACATCAATAGTTCCAGAAATTTCTAAGGGAAAAGGTAAAGAGAGAATAGTTGAATAAAGTCCAAAAACAATGGAGCTTCCCAAGCCTACAACTCCTTTGACAAGATCTTCAGCGAGAAAATTGATTTCAGAACACAAGCCTGTAGAAGAAGCACATGCAAAGGACCAGCCCATAGCAACTGAAAATATCCATACCTCACCTAGAGAAGGTGAGAGAAATTTCAAAAGGATTAACAAACAATTAAGAGAAGCATAGGATTTGATCATTCAAATCGGGGAAGAGAACATAACAACAAAGAAAAAATTTGATAAACACCTTCATGAGTGTGGACCAGCCATATCCAATGCCTATGCAACTATTTCCAATGCCCAGACAAGGTTAAGAAGAAATGTACCTTTTCATAAGCAAGTGAAGAATCTGAACAGACAAAATTTGTCATTGAAGAAAGAAAATAGGGCCCTGAAACTAAGGATGAAACAAACAGAAGTTGATGATGAACCTAGGGGAAAGTTAGACTTGCTTGCAGAGGTGGCTGAAGTATCAAATCCATGAGTCACATTTTCTATTTTTGTTTTTTTATGAGTAAAGGGATAAAATGTTTTGAGATATTTTTTGTCTGGAAAAGAACGATGAACATAAATTGTGTAGCGATCTCACACTACGCAAGTGTTGTAAGGATACATTTGATGCAGAAATGGGTTTCTCACTATGATAAATGCAGTTTTGATGCTCAGGATGGTTCGAAAAAAATACAATAGATTCATCAAAAACATATATTATGTATACTATTCACTGGATGACAAGATTAAAATTTTATGGCTTTGAAAAAAGTTTTGAGTTTTTTAAGTTTGGAGTAAAGGGTAATGTTTGGAATGGAGGTTTATGTTTCTATAGTTCATCATATCATTTGGAATGATAGAATGGTCAGTGTCAGCCTCCAGATACCTTGTAGCAACCAACTGTGTGAATACAACTGAAGAAAACACTCGTGTAAACTCGCTACACAACTATTGTAACTCACAGTTACACAGCGAGTTGCAACAACATGCTACACAAATATGCTAGGGAGCCAGGTCAACATTCGAATCTGCCTCAGATCATCTCCATCTATATTAAGTGAATCACATCAGACCTAAAGTTCGAAAGCACGATGAAGACTGTTCATTTTTTAAAATATTGTTATGTATTTAATATGGTCAAAACAAACTTCTATTTTTAGCAGGCAGTTTTGAGTTTGTTCCTATTTTAATGTAACTAGATCCAAAAATGAAGGAAAGTGGTTAAAACACGACTTCTTTATCTTAGGGATGGATTTTACCTTTATATTGCATCTTTTTGAATGTACAAAGGGTTGGCAGAAGCGCAGAGGACATTTCTCTTGAACATTTTATAATCTTTCTGGAGTTCAATGGAATATTAGTGCAGAAGTACAGTGTTATTCATACCAAAGATCCTTGTCATGGTGATCTGAAGTGTGTGTTTCTTTCTTATGTATGTATTTCCCATTTTCTCTTTTCATTTCATCTGTAACCTTCATATACTTAAATTGGAAATTTATGGTATGGAATTCATCTGATATTGATGCTCTAGATTAAACAATTAAGTACTGTAATTTCTTCTTAACTTAATCAGAATCTATCCAAGTTGGTGCTTTTATTGTAGTTATTTGTTTTCTCTTTCTTCCTTATATAACAACAATATTTTCACTGAAATATTATCATCTATCTAGCCTCTGCTTCTTTGATAGTTCTACAAACCAGTCACCGATAGTTCCATTTGCTTCAAAGTTGACTCCATTTCCCAATGGATTCCTCCTCCTTCCTGCCAGCAAATTTATAAATCTCTTTTTTTATTGAATACCTAGCCATTGATCTTCCATAGACTAAGTGACAAGAGAGATCCCTCTCTGAACTGAAAGGGATAGTTTCATTTCTAAAGTGGTTTTGTGGTTACCTTTGTGATTTGCTTCCTCAACCAAGAAATTTACAGAGAGATAACACATTGCATATTGACTTGACCTCTGCACTCAAACTTTGACATTCTTATATCGAATCCTCAATGAATTTCGTTGTAGAAATTGTAGCTTTTTCCCAATTTCCCCCAATTTCACCATGGGCTACCCTATATTGTCCAAAATGAGACCAAAATTTCAGATTTAGAGATTAAAATTGGGGATTTTTCAATCCCTGAACTCAAATTCACCAAAGTTACGCATAATATCCTCACACTTTTTCCTGGAAAAATCGGACAACCACATTGCAAACATACTTTGAGCTTTAAATCTACAATTTTAGCTTTTGTGTGTTGATTCTAGCCCATGCAATCTCAATGCTAAACCTATGGCTCTGATACCAATCTGTAACATTCTCCACCTTAACAAAGGAACATTACTTCGATAAAATGTAAATATATTGAAAATTTCTTCTTCTAATTAATTCTTGTAGCTTACCAGCTCCAAATTAAACACATATTTAACTAGATTATGATACCCATAATTAAATGCATCAAAAAAAATCTAAATGAGCATAATGCAGCCAAATAATGATCTACAATATCACATAAAAAAAAATCTCATGCACAAGGTAAAAACATAGTCATAAAACTCATATGAAAACTCAGAAAATAGATAAACAATTATCTTTTTTTTTTAAGTTTGTGCAACTAGTTGTTTAGGAAGGATTTTCCAACCAACCATCAATTCACCCCTGAGATGGGGCTAGGAATCCACAAGAGAAGGGTGCCTCTCATAGTCCACTCAAAACTCAAAATTCCCCAACCCATTGGTATTCTCCTACAACTATCCTGAATTTCCTGCAGCTCTCTTCCTCTTGTCTTGCCCAACCCAAGGAATGTACCCCTTCACTAATCTCAATCTATCAAGTGTCCCATTCATTTATCAAGGTCTCTCTGGAACAGGTAACTAGGAATCTCTATTATGAACTCAAGGGAACTCACTTCTAGGAAAACTGTCAGAAAATCAATAACAACACTTGTTGTTATAGTGCAACTCACACAAGATTTCACTCTTCAGTCCTGACAACCAGGATCTTCAGTCCTCAAATACAAAATGCTCCAAAAATGCTCCATCATGATATATAATTCACTCATGTTTCTTGTTCTAGCTCCAATGTTCCTTTTTCCTTGCCCATCCTTGTTGTTCATGCAAAACACAATGTGAAAAATTGTCTATTCTCCCCATATGAATTTTCTTTATTTTCCCGAGATAGTTGACTTCTCACTCTGCCCAATGTTGGTTTTACTTCAACCCCATGATTCCAATAACTATGGGATGTGACTTCTGCACCCACCCCTTAACAAGTATTTGATGATTGGTCTCTCATACACTCAACCAGAAAATAGAAGGTTGTCCCAATGATAATAAAATTACGAAATTTGGGTTTGGATTAATACCCACAATTAATTCCCTCAATGGACCCCTCTTAGACACTCCTAGACATTCCCCTCTTTGATGGATTAATCAGCCCTCATCTCTGTCTATAATCCCAATAGTTGGTATCACATTATATTTATTAAAATCAGAAATTATGATTCACATATTACATTAGTGGTCATAGCCATATTCATATCTACATTATGCATTAATTAAACTAGGGATTATAGTGGGGATGTTACATTTCCCAATAGTGAAATCTTGAGTGGCCAAGGGTCATTGATCTATTAAGGAATCAATCCAATAAGATATCAGTCATAGACTTTGCAGTGGACCCCACCTATTGAGCGATTGCAGGATATTGGGTGAGACTGTTAACTGTCGTGTGGAATAGGGGTTTCAAGTGCATTGGGACCGTTCACTATCCTAATTCATGCCCATTGGATCAAGCGGACTATGGGGGATTAATTAATCACCTTGATCTTTGATGAACCCATGAAGATCTCATCCGTTGGATGAGATCCACCAAAATCGTTGGATCTGTGGGGAGAAAGGAGGTAGAAAATAAACATTCGAAACGAGAGGGTTGGGGTTGCACAACCTGTGTTCTGAAGAGGGAAATTCCTACATGTCGTCATTCCTAGATTAATATGAATCCGAGTAAAAAAAATATGTTGATATGGACGAGTTGATTCCTTGGATGCGTAAAAGCTTCCTTCCAATGGATTGCTAATTAGAATGTGTCATGTCCAAAGGCATGTCACCACCACACCAATGCAAACACCTACCTATCTGTCTGAGCTAGTGACAAGGAGAATTCCATGTGGTATCCATGTCAGACCCGGGGCGTGGTGAAAAGGAAAAGCTACAAGGCTTGGGAAAACCATCCATACCAGTCAAAAATCTAGTTTTCAACTGTGGGGATAGTCGATGGAAAGCTTGAGGTGAGTAGGTTTTCAGTCAATGGGGTGAGAACCTGAGTAAAGAGTCACGTAGAGAAGAGGGATTTTGGCGTCCCACCATCCTAAGTAGGGTTTAGGGGGTCGAATGTGATACAGAGTGGTATCAGAGCAGAGTTCAAACTCTAGGCCTGAATTGGACCAGCAAGGATGAATGTATTTTGTAATATCTTGCATGGTCAAAGATTATATATTTACTATTGAATAATTTAACTATGTTAATGTGTGCTAACAACAGTTTCTAAATAGGATTGACAGCAGGAACAAAGTCCTAGTTTGGGACTATTAAGGCAAATTGAATCCTTGATAAGGCCAAGAGTCTTTTCACATATTATTTGAATGTGAATTTCTAATAGTGGCTCAGTGTTTCAACATGTAGGAGATATTGAGAAGAAAAATAAAACATAAGTGAATGGTATAGATCAACATGGAAGAGGCCTCACATTTTCGAGATGAGGAATATGATGGAAGGAGGGCTAGAGAAACCCCTATATACTTGGTAGCAACAGTGAGGAGCCTGAAATTATACATTGAAAGGCTCATGAAAGCTCAAGTCGAGCATGGAGAATTAAATGTAATACTACTGCAAACTCTGTCCAAGATCCAAAAGCACTTACAACAAGGTCCAACTTCTAGTAATATGGGATGATAAAAATCTAAGAGGTTGCAGATCCCATCAGATATTTAGAAGCATGGGCCACCTCACAGTAATGTGGGGAGGATTTCCTCTAGGAAAAGACATAGGGATGCTAAGAGAAACAGAGCTAGTGGAGACTCTTCCACAGAGTCATATAGTGGAAATACCACTACAAAATAGTTTTCTAGTAGTGACACTGGGTCAAGTATTCCCAAGAAGAAGAAGAAGAAGAGACACTCTCAGATTTCCCTGATAGGGAAATTCAAGGAAGAAAATCCACCTACCTTAGATGGAGAAATCGGGAAATAAGAGCAGGTCGAGGCCTGGTTGCTAGGATTAAGGAAATATTTTTGAGTACATAATTACATAGAAAATACAAAGGAAAATATAGCCATTTTCAATATGAATGGAGGACTTCCATATGGTGAGAAGACCTCAAGGATGTTAAAGGATTAAAGGAAAGTAAGCTAACATGGAAACAATTCAAAAAATATTTTAGGAAAGCATATTTATCAGAGAAGTACTATGATGGTAAGATTAAAGAGTTCCATGAACATAAGTTAGGGAAACTTACCATGGAGTATTATGAGAAGAGGTTCTTAGACATGTTAAGGTATGTCCCTTATCTCAAAGATGAGAAAGTGAGGATACAATGCTTCCTCAATGGAGTACCATTGTCCTATCATGATGGGATTGAGTTTGACGAGTCTAAGACACTAGAGGACACCATTAGAAAGGAAAAATGTTGTTATGATCAATTTAAGTATAGACAGGAGCCTCTTAAGGATTGGAAAAGGAAGGATAAGCATGGATTTCATAGGAAGGGATTTAAACCATTCCAGCATAAAAATACAAAAATAAGCGCTCATCCCAATCATCTGACTAGAAGTATGCACCAGCAGAATTTTCCATCTCAAAGTGGGAACATGCTAACATAGAAAGTAAGGGAGAAAGTAGAGGATCAAATAAATTACCTCTACAATATTTAGGTTGTGGAGAAGCACATATATTGAGGGACTTCCCTCACAAGCAGCATGATAGCAAGAGAATTTACAATGTTCAATAGGATACTATTGTTAATGATGTGGCCAGGAATGTCCCACGAATTAATGCAATCATTGAGAATCGGCGGGAATACCACCAAGATTCAATGGTGGAAATGGAAAGTATAATTTCCAAACAACCCATTTCCATTTTAATTAACCTTGGTTCTAGCCTTAGCTATATTTTGCCCCAAGTTGTTGAAGCATGTGCCTTACAAAGGAAAAAGAATGCAAAATCATGGTTAGTTTAGCTAGCCACAAGAACTAAGTGGAAGGTGACATAAATGATTGAAGCATGCCCAATTAAAATAAATGGACTACATACGCAAGAATGTTTAAATATCCTACCTTTGGGGTCATATGATGTACTGATAGGCATGGACTAGTTGGTTGTCCATAAAGAAAAATTGGACTGCTATGAAAAAACGTTAGAATGTGAATATCATGAAGGAAACGTGAGGGTGTTGCGGGGCATTCAAAAGACTGTATCGATGAGACAAATATCAACATTGAAACTAAAGAGATTTAGTTGAAAAGGGTGCCCCTTGTATGCAATATAAGTGCTAAATGCAAGAGAGAACGACAAGTTGAAGATTGAGGATCACCCAGTGTTGCATGAATTTAAAGATGTATTTCCAAAGGAGGTACCTAGAATTCCTCCTAAATGGGATATCGATTTTTCCATAGACATCAAGTACCAGGAGAAATATCTCATGTACTGGTCCTCATAGTTACCAACAAGGTAATATTGTTCCTTTATCACATCCACAAAAAAACCAAGTGGGCTCGACCCCATATATTCCAGACTCCTCTGTGGAGATTTTCTCCCAGTAAGTTTCCCACCAATGTTTGACATGGGGGAGAGCCTTAAGGAGTGTGAAGGTGATATTTTCCCTGTCAGAGAAATTATGAACAGAGAAATAACCTTCTAGCATATTTAACCATTTTTCTAAGGCATCTGCATCTATCTTGATCCGTATTATTTTCGGCACGAAATGAGAGCGGAGATATAACACAAAAATATCCAGAGATATTGCAAGAGAGACAAAAATATAACAGAGATATAGCGAAAATATAACAAGAGTCAAAGATATACAGTAATACACTATTTCTATTAATGAAATAAATGTACAAAGACTGTAAAATACAGAGTGAAAGACTCGCTAGAATGGTGGTAGCTTATCTTTGAGAAGAGATGTGATGGCTACTCGCATTCGCCAGAAGATCATTACAATGAGGCTCTGAAGGCCCTTTTACAATAAACGGGAATGCCAAAATTCCTAGACATCCAAAAACCTAACCCTAGGAGATGAATCACCAAAAGTCATGTGGGCCCCGTTTGGGTAAGTGAGTACATCAACTTCCCGAGGTCGTAACTTTTCCATACGATCTTCGTTTTAGGCGTGTGATAGCTCGTTGGAAAGGTATTGTCGAGGAGATTCATTTTGGGGGATCAATTATTCTTTTGGTTATTATTGAGAACCTTGATCTCGAAAAACATTCATTTGGACCCTCAAAATGGCCCCGAAAGTTAAAACCTGCTAAAAATAGTAAATTGCCAAAATGGACAGAAAACTGTTTTGAGCCATTTGGAAAAGGTGGGTGGCCACTGATATCCACCTGGATCGATCCTCCCTCCTTAGGAATCAATGGTCTCCATTGCGTTGAGTTCCCGGGGGAGAGGGAAAAGCATTTGTTGAATTTGCATCTTGGTGAGTTGTTTGTCTTGCTGGAGAAGTCACGCTGCTTAGTTTGTGGACATCTGTCACACACCTGTGGCTGGAAGGTTTGGACCTTTTTAACTAGTCTATTTATTTTAGATGACTGTGTGCAGAAGGAATCTTTGTGCTTTGCTGCAACCTTTTCGACCTGCTTCTGTTGGATAGAAGGTGCTTTGGCTGAAGCTGTCGTGGCTACAGTATCCTTCTATTCACCCTTTGAACAGATTGTGGAGAAGATGAATTTTGTAGTATGAGATACTACCTTGTGGCACTGTTTAGGTGGGGCAGTAGTTGGAACTACCTCTGGTATCCTGTAAAGATGACACCCCAGAGTAATAATGACACTACGGGGTCGAGACTCATAGATAGCATGGCGTTTCCACATATATGGATGGCCCAAGAGAACATCATAGACATCCAGTGGGGCAACATCACATAATACCTCATCCTTGAAGGGTTGGATTCCGTATGACAATCGACACTACTGGCTGACACGAAGATCCCATCCTTGGCGAAGCCACCCAATGTTGTATGGTTGCGGGTGTGGTGTTGTCGACAATCCCAATTGTTTGACGACCTCTGTTGATATGAGGTTCTTCTGGCTTCTGCTATCAACAATAAAATGCAGCGGGGTCCCCTTCACCCACATATGTAAATGAAAAAGGCGCTCCCCCTCTTCTAGATCTGTTGGTTCTTCTGGTTGAATTGTTGCGGTCGCGACAATAGCAGTGGGGTCTGCATCGATGATCTGTCTTTTATCAGTATTTTCAGAAACAGATTCTGAATCAGGGTTCGGCTCCTTGTCTTTGATCTTGGCCACCAATGACTATTTTGAGCGACATTCGTCAGTGTTGTGCCGGGGGATTTTGTGGAAATCGCACCATTTTCCAGTGTCCTTCTTTGTCTTCCCATGAACCTTCTTTTCCTGTGGCTTGGACTGGTTTTTGGGAGACTGTTTGTTAGGGTTGTCTTTGTCATACTTTGGTTGTGGATTTGCAGACCCAAACTCTCATTTTTTCTGGTGCTTAAATTTCTGCTCGATTTTAACAGCATATCGATAGGCAGCACCGAGTGATGAGATGTCCAGAAAATCCATTTCAGTTTGGATGTCTCTGTGTAGAACCCCACGGTATTTCAGAACCAAATGTCGTTCAAAGTATTTGATACCCAGCTTGGTGCACAAGGCATGGAAGATATTGGTGAACTCCGGAACTGATTGGCCCTTCTCTTACCGTAGTGTGGTCCATCTCATGTACTGGTCCTCATAGTTTCCAATAGGGTAGTACTGTTCCTTTACCACATCCACAAAAAATTCCCAAGTGGGCTCGGCCCCATATATTCCAGAATCCTCTGTG
>JZKD02S0053625.1:344155-356222 GCA_000966675.3 Picea glauca | reverse complement strand
GTTTTTCTAACAATACCATATTCACTACAATGTTATATGCACCCAAAATAAATCAAATGAAATCGCATAGCCACTAACCAACCATATAATAGTTAGGACTAACCTCTTTTACCTTTTCATATGCATATAATCCTTAACATAACTCAAACATAGATCCTTTCCTTTTAGGATTTTTTTCATAAGATTCTTTTCTTTGTTTTGGTTATTTCATTACTAACATGTTTCTTGTGTGTATGTGGCCAGGTAGTAGATCACGATGATTTGTGACATGATCAAATCATAGAAACTATAAATATATGCCCATCATAACATAAAAATAATTCTTTGAATTGCAGAACATCCCATAAAATGCATCATCCACCTGTTACTATGTCAAAATTAAACCAAGGATGCATTGTCAACCATATAGGACTATGTAAGCAACATTGAAACAACAACATAAAATGTGTGATATGACTATATTCAAGACTCCATTCTACAAGGGTGTCCCACCTACTAGTATCATATTATTAACATAGTTTAAATAATAGGGATTTAGCAATACTTTGTGAGAAAAATTCCTCATTGTGATTTTAATCGTCAAGAAACTGGCGAATCCACAGGGAAATCTATTTCCAACATATTAAGAACTCAAAATGTATGGTTTCGTAGACCAAGTAACATCATATCAAGAAGATGTAAATAAAAATGATTATTCCATAGGGGGAAGTGAGCGGATTTAATGCAAAAATGACTGGGAATTTGGGATCAAGAAAGCAATAATCATTCAACCAGAATTTTCTCTTGACTTCAAGGAGAAAAATTTTCTGGACCTGCTCTTTTGAATCTCAAAATGGTTAAAGAAATGGAAAGCAGGAGCGGGATGTAACCAACTATCTCATAAAACAAAGGTGAAAGAAGATAACAAATTCAATGATGCCTTCAAGGGGAACATCGTAACAACCATGTAATCTTGATTGTTATTGACTAACAATACTTTGCAGGAGTGTCGCTGTGGTAGAACTGATCCAATATTCTATTCTTGACAAAAATTGAAATCAAAAGGACAAAAGAAAGAAATGTCACAACAAAAATGAAACTGCAAAATTGAAAACAACAGATATGGAAAGACAGAAATGCAAACAGCAGAAAGAAAACTACTAAAATGAAATCAGAATTGAAAACTACTAAAATACAGAATAATCCAAACATCGTTAAACTCTTCAAGTTGGTTCCATGTAGTGTTTTAAGTGAGAATCATTAGTGTTGTAGGAAAACAATCGCTCCTATAAATCCTTTAGAATGTAAGAGTTTTCACCCAGGACAAAAGCGATCTTGAAAGGACCCAACCATAATCTTTGAAACTTTGAGTGTCTTCCCCTATCATCATGAGTTGAATACCACAGCAGTACTTTCTCATTGACTTTAAATTTGATAGTTTTGAAACTCTTATTGAAATACTTCTTAACAGCCTATTGTCTCCTTTTTATATTACCCAAGGCAAACGTCCTTTGCTCCTCTAAAGCCAGGAGTGCATTCATCCTTTGTGAAACATCAGAAGAATTTAATTCTTCAACCTGTAGCATTAACATTAAGGAGGAAAGTTCCAAATCAATAGGGAAAATGGCTTCTTGACCATAAAAAAGATGGAAAGGAGTGAAACCAGTGCTCTCCTTGGTGGTGGTTCGATCTACCCAAAGGGCATAAGTGAGGAGAGTGTGCCAATGACGAGGCTTATCTTCAATGATCCTTTTGACAATTCTCACCAAATTCTTGTTGGTAGACTCGGCCTGCCCATTTCCTTGGGGGTAATAAGTTGATGAGGTGAAATGTTTAACTCCCAACTTAGCTAAAAATTGGGTCATCTTAGCATAAATAAAAGCAGGACCATTGTTTGTAATAATTTCCAAAGGAAGACCAAATATGGAAAATATGTTATTTTCAAGGAAAGAAATCACCTAATCATTTGTCGAATGTTTAAGCGGGAAAACTTTATCCAATTTTGTAAAATAGTCTGTGGTTTTCAAAATAAAGACTTGTCCTGTTGAATACGGAGGATTAATAGGACCAATAAAATCCAATCCCCACTTTGAAAAAATAAATTCCAAGAGGGCATGTTGTAATGACATGGCTGAAAGGCGTTCTTTCCCAAAAATAATTCTGGCACTTGTCACAAGATCTCGAAAAAACATAAGAATCACAAAAGATTGAAGGCCAATGGTATCCTTTTCTAATAATCTTAGAAGAAGTGGTTTTAGTAGAAAAATGATCTCCTACGTGAATAACATAATTTGAAGAACCATGAGTTTCTTGCAACAGTTTTTGTGCTTCCTGATTGTTTACACAACGAAGCAACATACAATCAACAAATCTTCTAAACAAGAAGTCTCCTATAATGACATATATAGGAGATTCAAGATGGAGCCTTCTTCTTTGGTGAGTGTCTAAGTTATCTAGACATCTTTGGTTTTGCAAATAGTAAAACAAATTCTTATACCAAGGATGTCCAGAGACAAGAAGGATCTTATTATCAATGTAGAACAGTGCTCATAGAGAACTATCATGTTCATAAATGTCTTCACTAGTTTCAGCATGTTGAGCTAAGTGAAGGGATAAGTCACGTCCCTTGATGGTGTTAGAAGTCACGATAGTTAAATCATGCTCCTGGATATTGGCAAGCCAATGCGCAAGATTCCCTGAAAGATAAGTCTGTGAGAGAAAAAACTTGATAGTAGGTAAAGAGAATTTTACCAACGTATGCTTACCTAAGATGAAGTGGAAAAAATTTTCAACAACCTTAAGAGATAAAGCATGTTTTTCAATAAAATAATATTTAAATTCATCATCAGACAAGCTTTGAATCATGTAAGCAACTGGTTTTGATTTACCTTGGTCATCACCTTGCATGAGGATAGCAGAAATTGCTTCCTCTTTGGCATTAGTATATATCATAAATTATTTCTCAAAATCTGGCTTTGCCAAAACCGGTGTGGAGGTGATTTCTTTCTTGATCCCTACAAAATAATCTTCGAAACCATGTTTCCAAGAGAAGGAACAATATTTCTTAAGAAGATTATGAATTGGTTTGACCATTAAAACAAAATCAGGAACAAACCTACAGACAAAGTTACTAACCCCCATAAAATCTTGGACCTCCTTCTTGGAAGTGGGAGAAGGAAGATTTAGGATATCAGCGATCCTTTCAGGATCAATGCTTATTCTTGAATCAGAGACAATGTTTCCAAGGAGATTTCCCTTGGTAACACCAAAAATAGACTTAGAAGGATTTAGAGAAATTCCAAATTTCCTGCATTGCATGAGAACTCTTTTAAGATGACCAAAATGATCTGATCGGTTTTTAGAGTACACAATTAAGTCATCAAGATAGATCTGAATAATCTTATCGATCAAACTATCAAAAGCTATTTGCATATCTCTTTGAAAAGTGGCACCTGCATTGGATAATCCAAAAGGCATACGTTCATAAGAAAAAGTGCCCCAACGAGTAATAAAGGTGGTTTTATATTTATCTGCCCTTTTTACCTTGATTTGATTGTAACTAGAGAAACCATCAAGTAAGGACATCATCTGTGACCATGCAACTTGCTGCAAAGTTATCTCCATATTAGGGAGAGGAAAGTGATCTTTAATTCTAGCCCAATTTAATGCGCGAAAATCTACACATAATTTGATTTGACCAGTTATTTTTCGAACCAGAACCAAATTAGAAACCCATTCTAAATACTTAACCGAAAAGATAATCCCAACCTTCAAGATTTTTTCCAACTCCTTTCGAATAGTTGCTTCCAGTGTAGGGTTAATAGGTCTTTGTTTTTTCCTAACTGTTTTTATGCCCTCCTTGATAGGAATAGCATGTTGTATTAGAGCGGGATCAAAACCACGAAGATCCTCATAAGACCAAGCAAAAACATCTTGAAATTCACCAAGCAGTCTGGAAAACTTCAATTTTTCTTCATCAGAACATTGGGCACCTATTTTAACATTCTTTGGAGACTCGGGTGTTCCAATGTTCAAGGAAATGGTTTCACCCACCTTCTTTTTCGACTCCTCTTATTTATGTTTCTCTTTGTTTCCTACATCACTCGATGAAAATGAACTCTTTAGAGGAGTCAAGCCCTTAGGAATCTTGTTATCTTCCATTGATATAATTTCCTTAGGCTTATAAGGCTCATATTGAATAAAATCACAGATGCTCTCATCACCAGGGAAGACCTACCATGATTCTATATTGTCAGGGATATGTAGAATATATATAGATTGAAAAGTATAATCAGGTCTTTGTGGTAGAAGTTGTCGATTAGGAGAGGCTACAAAAATAGCTAACCGATTAGCCATTGACTTCAATTCCCTCTTAACATGAGTAATGTTGAAAGATAGTAGGTTCGATATAAGTGACAAAATAGTTTGGGTGTAGATTTTCATAAAATTGTTGCTAGGAGAGTATATCTTACGTACAAGGTTCAAAACAAGCTCAGAATCCCTAAAAACTATAAGGTGACCACAACCCAGATTATAGGAATTTTCAATGCCTAATAGTAAAGCTTCAAATTTAGTGACATTGTTTGTGCAAGAAAACTCTAGCCTATAAGAAAAGTTATGAATTTTCCCCACAGGAGAGTACAAGATAATTCCAGCTTTGTTTCCTTCATTCGAGCATGAACAATCAAAGTGCATATGCCACATACCATCATCTAAGTCGATTTGTTCTAAGGGAGTGTTATCCTCCTTGACAAAGATGGAATATACTCCTAGGTCCTCCTAGATATAATTCACATTAGGTTGTGGAACACTTTCTATGTAAGGTCAAATCCTTACCTCTCTGAGGACTATAATGGTTTTACCATTCCGAGGAATGGATAAGTGAGTCCCGTCGAGTGAGAAGTATCCACCTGTCAAAGCTTTCCATTCTCTTCCTAGGATGATCGAGTAGTTTCTTACTGGCATATTGATTACTTGAATATTAAGGGTTGTCCTAATTTCAGGGTGTGCACACAACACCAAGATTGTTGGAATATTGGTTGCTGTCATTGATGTCAACCCTAGTCATTAGTTTTGGACTGCAATATTGATGAAGGTATTTGGACATGAAGGACAATGCACATGCATATACAACACCCATGGATGGATAGTATAAATCATATTTTTTTCCGGTGGTAGGTGGCACATCACGTGGATCCTCATGGTTGAGGAGAAATGAATTTTTGAATATGACAAAGTGAATTGAAGAAGGAAGCACAGGCCGGCCCTAAAGATAACTAAAGAAAAGAATTACAAAATAAGAAAGTTTCAGGTCGACCCTAATGTTAAAAGGAAGTGACATAAAGGGTATAAATACATCTCATTAAACATTCATTTGTCAATACACATAAGTTTTTTAATGAACAAGGAGATATGGGTCAAATTTAAGAGGAAATCTAAAGTAAAGAGGGTCGGATTTCAAGGGAGGATGAAGTCTTTTGGTGATGTGTTCTAAGGTATGTTATTTACAGGTCATTTTACCATTTTCACTATAACGTTTTTTCTAGACTGATTCAGATTATGAAATTGGTATGGTATTGAGAAGACATATCCAAGTAACTATGGTACAAAATTTATCTCTTATTCGCAAAAATGTTTTAGATACACTCTGTGGAAGATAGGGTTTTTGACTAGTCCTGAAGCTAGTCATAAACATGTGTTCTGGGTAAAATAGTCATAACGTCTTCATAGAGAATCCAATTGAAGTGAGACCAATTGAATTGGAAAGAGTACTAGTTGTAGTTTCCTGTGTAAACAATTTCAAAATATGATGTTAAAAATTGAGCACGGAGCATGCTGTACAAGTTCATTCTCCTGAATAAACCAGAATTGAATAAGGTCTACCATTTTCTCTATAACTCCTTTTCTGGGAGGATTCAAGGAGTGAAACTTGGAGGATTTTCAGAGAATACATTGATTTATATTATCTATAGGATCAGAGTATTATAAGAAGTGAAGAATTGCAGAAGTTGAAGTCTCAAGAAGCATTATCAGGTTCTATGTGATGGTTGGTTGATGGTGATTATTTAATGTAAAGTTTTATTATCTCTCATATATTCTTGGGTGGAAGGAAGGGGCAAGGATGGAGAGGTAAACCCTCTCTTGATATTGGAGGATTGTATATTCATTTTATATCTGTATACCTCCCTTTATATTTGGAAGTTGTAGCTACCTTTGGAATTCATTACTTCCCTTGAACAATAACTATTGGTTATTTCTCATATATTGTGTATGGTGTATTGTGGTGTATTGGTGTAACTCTTCTACTATTGTTCATTTCTCATTGGATATAATTGAATATATAATATGTTTGAAGTATAAGTTGAAAAATTTTCCAAATTTTACTTGATACTGATTCACCCCCCTCTTAGTATCAACAATTGGTATCAGATCAGGTTGCCTTCAAAACATTTTAACCACTGGAAGGAAAATACTGAGTAGAGATGGATGACCATGAGCACATTTCAATTGGGATTCGAAGATTTGATGGAAGAAATTATTCATACGGGAGTGATAGAGTGAAAACTTAACTAACATATTTGGGAGTAGACATTTGGTACTCTATTGTAAATGGCTATGTAATCTCAAATAATGCTTCAACCGATCCAAATGAGAAGAAGCTTGTGAGTTGTAATTCAAAAGCCAGACATGTTATTCTAGGAGCATTGGCACCAACCATTTCTAGAAAAGTGATGGGATGCAACACTGCTAAAGAGGTATGGGAAAAACTCAAGAGTATCTATGAAGGTGATCCAAAAGTTAAGCATGTCAATCTTCTAGAGTAAAATTTGAAAATTTGAAGATGGATGAAAAGGAAGATATTGCAACCTATTTTCTTGAAGTTGATGAAGTTGTTAATGCTATCAGATGATTAGGTGAAGAGCTCAATGAATCCTTGGTTGTACAAAATGTGTTGAGATCACTTCTCTTGAAGTATGATGCTAAGGTCCCCGCCATTGAAGAAAATAGGGACTTGACCAAAATGACAATGGATGAATTAAATGGGTCTCTTATAGCATATGANATATATTGTGTATGGTGTATTGTGGTGTATTGGTGTAACTCTTCTACTATTGTTCATTTCTCATTGCATATAATTGAATATATAATATGTTTGAAGTATAAGTTGAAAAAGTTTCCAAATTTTACTTGATACTAATTCACCCCCCTCTTAGTATCAACAATTGGTATCAGAGAAGGTTGCCTTCAAAACATTTTAACCACTGGAAGGAAAATACTGAGTAGAGATGGATGACCATGAGCACATTTCAATTGGGATTCGAAGATTTGATGGAAGAAATTATGCATACGGGAGTGATAGAGTGAAAACTTAACTAACATCTTTGGGAGTAGACATTTGGTACTCTGTTGTAAATGGCTATGTAATATCAAATAATGCTTCAACCGATCCAAATGAGAAGAAGCTTGTGAGTTGTAATTCAAAAGCCAGACATGTTATTCTAGGAGAATTGGCACCAACCATTTCTAGAAAAGTGATGGGATGCAACACTGCTAAAGAGGTATGGGACAAACTCAAGAGTATCTATGAAGGTGATCCAAAAGTTAAGCATGTCAATCTTCTAGAGTAAAATTTGAAAATTTGAAGATGGATGAAAAGGAAGATATTGCAACCTATTTTCTTAGAGTTGATGAAGTTGTTAATGCTATCATATGATTAGGTGAAGAGCTCAATGAATCCTTGGTTGTACAAAATGTGTTGAGATCACTTCTCTTGAAGTATGATGCTAAGGTCCCCACCATTGAAGAAAATAGGGACTTGACCAAAATGACAATGGATGAATTAAATGGGTCTCTTATAGCATATGAAATGAGAACGGGTACATAAAGTGACCAGCCAAACAATGAAGCAACCTTTAAATCCATAAATAAGACAAAAGACAAGGATAACGACCTTGATGAAGAAATAGAAAATTTCGTAAGAAGGTTCCAGAAGGGAAGTGGAAGATACAAAGGTAAGTCTCCTCTCAAATGCTTTAACCGTGGTAGAATAGGACATATTGTTGAAAACTGCTACTATAAAAAGAGAAGTCTCAACAATAAAAAGAGCTTCTACTCTAAGGATGATGGCATCTCTGAAGATGAGAGTGATGAAGAAGATAATGATGGAGGAGAAGTCCTCTTAATAACCCAAGAAAACTAGGATGATGATCACAAGAGTTCTAAAGAAGAAGAAGTCATTTCTGAAGAAGATTCAAATGAAGAAACCAACCTTGATTCCTACTGGGGATACAAAGACAATGCAGAGAGTGAACAAGAAGATGAGAATCTTGAAAAGTTGAAGCATGTTGAAACTGAAAATAGCAAGCTTAGAAACATAAACATAATACTAAAAGGTGAATTGAGTAGTTGTGAAGAAGAGAATTACAAGCTTGAAAATACCATTGATAGATTGAAGGAACAATTAGAAGATTATGAGAAATTAAAAGAAGAATTGGATCACACAAAAGGGGAGCTACTATTGACAATAGAAAAGTTGAAGAAGTTCGAAAAAAGCACTGACAAATTAGATGATATCCTTAGCAGTCAAAGATCTCCAAACGACAATACAAGACTAGGATACAATGACAGTTTCAAGACAAAAAAACAAGAGAAGGAAGATGAAAATGATGAAACCAATACTCCAGAACAAGTTGGACAACAAGATAGAAGACTAGAATTCAAAAGGAATGAGACATCAAGAATATCCTCTCCCATTAGTTATGAAAGAAATAATTATGAAGGAAACTATAGAAGAATAGATCGTGAACCCAGATGGACCATACCACAAAGAAGATCACTTACTCCCAAGTATCAAAATTTATTTCTTGGACATTGTTATACTTGTGGAAATTTTGGACACAAGGAAATCAATTTCATAATCAATGAAAGAAATAACTACGCAAGCTACATGAATGGTGCAAATAGTAGATATGGAAATGTTTGTAGACCTGTCAACATAAATTATAATCCATTTAACCCATTAATGGATCAAAATATTGTATGTTACAAGTGAAATAATNCTCCTCTCAAATGCTTTAACTGTGGTAGAATAGGACATATTGTTGAAAACTGCTACTATAAAAAGAGAAGTCTCAACAATAAAAAGAGCTTCTACTCCAAGGATGATGGCATCTCTTAAGATGAGAGTGATGAAGAAGATAATGATGGAGGAGAAGTCCTCTTAATAACCCAAGAAAACTAGGATGATGATCACAAGAGTTCTAAAGAAGAAGAAGCCATTTCTGAAGAAGATTCAAATGAAGAAACCAACCTTGATTCCTACTGGGGATACCAAGACAATGTAGAGAGTGAACAAGAAGATGAGAATCTTGAAAAGTTGAAGCATGTTGAAACTGAAAATAGCAAGCTTAGAAACATAAACATAATACTAAAAGGTGAATTGAGTAATTGTGAAGAAGAGAATTACAAGATTGAAAATACCATTGATAGATTGAAGGAACAATTAGAAGATTACGAGAAATTAAAAGCAGAATTGGATCACACAAAAGGGGAGCTACTATTGACAATAGAAAAGTTGAAGAAGTTCGAAAAAAGAATTGACAAATTAGATGAGATCCTTAGCAGTCAAAGATCTCCAAACGACAATACAAGACTAGGATACAATGACAGTTTCAAGACAAAAAAACAAGAGAAGGAAGATGAAAATGATGAAACCAATACTCCAGAACAAGTTGGACAACAAGATAGAAGACTAGAATTCAAAAGGAATGAGACATCAAGAATATCCTCTCCCATTAGTTATGAAAGAAATAATTATGAAGGAAACTATAGAAGAATAGATCGTGAACCCAGATGGACCATACCACAAAGAAGATCACTTACTCCCAAGTATCAAAATTTATTTCTTGGACATTGTTATACTTGTGGAAATTTTGGACACAAGGAAATCAATTTCATAATCAATGAAAGAAATAACTACGCAAGCTACATGAATGGTGCAAATAGTAGATATGGAAATGTTTGTAGACCTGTCAACATAAATTATAATCCATTTAACCCATTAATGGATCAAAATATTGTATGTTACAAGTGAAATAATCCTGGTCACAAAGCACGATATTACATAGAGATGAAAGAATATAATCATATGCCAAATGTCCCTATACCAACTACAACATGGAAAAGGAAATAAATTCCACACAATGAAAATTGTCGAATAGCATTGGTCGCTAAAGACTGAAAAGAAGAAGATGAATGGTTCATATGAAGTGGGTGCTCATCTCATATGACCAGATATCAAAGAAAATTTGTCATCTTGAATAAAAAGGGTGGAAATGTTTCATTTGGAGATTACTCATCTACCAAAATACTTGGAAAAGGAACTATAAAGCTTGGAAGTGAAAATGTAAAAGTAAGAAAATTGTTGATTAAGGTTGGTTGTCATTGATGCCAACCCTTGAAGAAATCCCCGCAGCTCAAAGGTTTGGGTAATGGACCCAAGATTGTTTGATGTAAATATGACTCATTATTGTCTTGTCATGGTTGATAAGAAGTAAAGATGGATGAACTCCAAAGTGGCCCCCTTATGGTGAAATCCCTCATGGGAAGACGCTTTGAAGAGTAAGAGAACCCATGCTTAATTGTGGAATAATGATATCGTAGACGGATAGTGCTTTTCATTCCATTTCCGGTGGTATGTGGAACGTCACATAACTCCTCATGGTTAGAGAGTTATGGCCATGAGAAGTTGGAGACCCCAGGTTTGGGTAATGGACCCAAGTTTGTTTGATGGATAATGGTATGCATTATGATATATTTTCAGATAATACTATTCTATATGGATATTACATGTCATTCCATTTTTGGTGGTATGTGGAACGTCACATAAATCCTCACGGTTTGAGAGTTATGGCCTTACGAAGTTGGACGACCCTCATATGTCATCTAGAAGCCCCAAAAGGTCAAACTAGTCAAAGTGGTTTAAGAGATTTTAAAAGGTAAATAATAAAGTGAAGCAATGAGTGTATTATAATTCAAAGTGAATACAAAGTAAATTATTTCAATATTAAATTAATGGAGAAATTAAAAGTGGGTTAGCCCTAAAATAAGGAAAGTGGGGCCAAGTGACCTAGAAGATGTTTTTAAGGAAGCTACTTGGAAAATATAAATAAGAGGCACGGCTCTCTATTTTTAATCACACTTAAGAATATTGAATATATATAGGAGTTCGAGGTAACCAAGGATATATAATCCGAAATTCTGAGGGAAGGTGAAGAAAATATGGCCGAAATGCAAGGAAGGATAAATTCTTTTGATGGTGCTTTCTAAGGTATGTTATTTATAGGTCATCTAACCATTTTCTCTATAACGTTTTTTTATATAATGATTCATATCATGAAATTTCTATTGCATTGAGAAAACATATCCAAGTATCTGTGGTAAATAATTCATCTTGTGGGTCGTTTTATTTTGGGAGTTACACTCTGTGGAAAATAGGGTTTGTGGCTAGTCCTGAAACTAGTCAAAAACAGGTGTTTCGGGTAAAAACGTCATAACTTCTTCATAATAGATCCAAATTCAGTGAAACCAAATGTGTTGGTTAGGGTACCATATTTAGTATACTTTGTAACCATTTCAGATGATTTCAACAAATATTCAGTGCGGGGCACGCTCTACAAGGTCACTCTTTAGAGTAAGCCAGAATTTAGCAAGGTATGCCATTTTTGCTATAACTCCTTTTATGAGCGGTTCCAAGTAGTGAAAGTTGGAGGAATTGCACAAAACACACTGAAGAACATTTTGTATCAGTTTCAGATCTTTATACATTAAAGGTACAAAGTTATGATTACTTCAAGTTAGGGTTGTTGACTAATTCAAAACTAGGCATGTGAGACTAAAGAAAAGTTTGATGAAAATGCTAGTCTCTTGTTGTTAACATTAAGGACGTTTTGTAGGAATGTGATCATATAAACTAGGTCTATTACAAAGCTAAAAATAATATTTGGATGATGAAATTGATGAGGGCTTTTGGTTGAGGTACATGTTGAGTACATGGTTGAGACAAGTAGTTGATGAGTTGGCACATACA
>JZKD02S0053625.1:323163-336194 GCA_000966675.3 Picea glauca | reverse complement strand
TGGTTGTAGCCAGAGAATTGGGGAGTTGGAGCTTCCCTCAGGTTGTAGCCTGAGAAACTAGGGGGTTGGAGCCTCCTTACAGTTGCAGCTAGAAAACAAAGGAAGTTGGTGCTTCTAATGAATGTAATTCTTCAAGACATATAAGAAAAATCATTCTATGGTTTTCTCCCGATTTGGGTTTCCACGTAAAACATTGGTGTACTGTGTATGTGTGTGTTTGTTCATTGCTTATTTACTCTGCAGTTATTGGATGATAATTCTTCATTGATATAACACTTGGATTATATGGTTAAAAAGGATTAAATTTCTCTATTAATGATTCACCCCCCCTCTTAGTAATACAACAAAAATTCCTATTGGTGGAAGATATGAAGCATAATCTCCTCAGTGTCATCAAAATATGTGATCAAGGATAAACTCTTGTGTTTGACTCCCTAAAATGTAAAATCAGAGAAAATAACTCAGGAAGATTGGTTGTAACTACAACAAGAAGATCGAACAACATATACATCCTAGACATGAAGAAAAGAGAGAAGACATAAGCCACACAAAAGGATTCAAAGGAAGAAAAAGTCCCAAAGACCAAAAATAAGGATGAAGTATTATTGAGTGCCACATGTTCAGTGGGAGCATCCACAAAGAAGAAGGTCACCTTATGCCATTGAACTCACAGGGAGAAACCCCACCCTTTTTCATTGATGTCAAAGGGGGAGAGAAATTGGGATCATGATGATAGGGGGAGCATGAGTGTTGCTATCAATGAAAAAGGGGGAGATTGTTGGAAAATTGGTTGTTGTCATTGATGTCAACCCTAGTCATTGGTTTTGGACCGCAAGATTGATGAAGGTATTTGGACATGAAGGAAATTGCACATGCAGATACAACATCGATGGATGAATAGTATACATCATGTTTTTTCTGGTGGAAGGTGGAACATCACGTGGATCCTCATGGTTGAGGAGAAATGAATTTTTGAAGATGATAAAGTGAATTGAAGAAGGAAGTACATGTCGGCCCTGAAGATAACTAAAGAAAATAATTACAAAATAAGAAAGTGTCAGGTAGGCCCTAATGTTAAAAGGAAGTGACATAAAGGGTATAAATACATCTTATTAAAAATTCTTTTTTCAATACACACAAGTTTTTTAATGAAAAAGGAGATATAAATCGAATTTCAGAGGAAATCTGAAGTAAAGAGGGTCAGATTTCAAGGGAGGATGAAGTCTTTTGGTGATTTGTTCTAAGGTATGTTATTTACAGGTCATCTTACCATTTTCTCCATAAATTTATTTCTAGAACGATTCAAATGGTGAAATTGGTATGGTATTGAGAAGACATATCTAGGTACCTATGGTAAAAATTTCAGCTCTTTATTCACTATAATTTTGGAGATACACTCTGTGGAAAATAGGGTTTTTGACTAGTCCTGAAGCTAGTCATAAACATGTGTTCCGGGTAAAAAATTCATAACGTATTCATAGAGAATCCAAATGAAGTGATACCAATTGAATTGGAAAGAGTATGGGTTGTATTTGCCTATTTAAAGATTTCAGAATATGATTTTAAAAATTGAGTGCAGGGCATGCTATACAAGTTCGTTCTCCTGAATAAACCAGAATTGAATAAGGTCTACCATTTTCTCTATAACTCCTTTTCTAGGAGGATTCAATGAGTGAAAATTGGAGGAGTTTCGGAGAATACATTGAGTTATATTATCTATAGGATCAAAGTATTCTAAGAAGTGAAGAATTGTAGAAGTTGAAGAAGTCTCAGGAAGCATTATCAGGTTCTATGTGATGGTTGGTTGATGGTGATTATTTAATGTAAAGTTTTATTATCTCTCATATATTCTTGGGTGGAAGGAAGGGGAAAGGATGGAGAGGTAAATCCTCTCTTGATATTGGAGGATTGTATATTCCTTTTGGAGGTTTATCCCTCCATTTATATTTGGAAGTTGTAGCTACCTTTGGAAGTCATTACTTCTCTTGAACAATAACTATTGGTTATTTCTCATATATTGTGCATGGTGTATTGTGGTGTATTGGTGTAACTCTTCTACTATTTTTCATTGCTCATTGGATATAATTGAATATATAATATGGTCGAAGTATAAGTTGAAATTTTTTCCAAATTGTACTTCATACTAATTCACCCCCCTCTCAGTATCAACAAAGGTCACGTCCTTGATTTCACCTATGGTCATTTGTTGCAGAATATTATAAGAGAGCATGATTCTAGTGTTTTAGTTTGTACAAGACAAGACTAACTCTTCCATAATAATCTTCGACATTACACTTGGGCCCAAACCGCCATCAATGAGGAAACAATGGGCAATCTTATCCATAATCTTTACAAAAATATAAAACTGGGAGTTTTTTACAGGGTGCCTAAAGTTATGTACACCTACTTTATTTATAGAGGAATCCTCTTCATATACCTATTCAGAGAGGTTGGCTACAACGAAATGTTTTCCTTCACATATAATCCTTAACTTTGAGCTTTACATTCTCCACTTCATGAAAATATAAAATCCTTAACTTTGAGCTTTACATTCTCCACTTCATGAAAATATAATCTTTCCCAAAACGGTAACTTAGAAAATAACTTTTGAATTTTAAATCAAATTCATTTCTAGTTAATTAGTAATAAGGCGTGCGTGATATCCACCATTGATGAAGTTTTTCAATTTAATTGAGCGATCCTAATATCTCCGGAGTTTTGGAGATGCCTAATTGTTAAAGAGGTAAATCACTAAAGGTCGCTTCGGAGCTTCATGCTTCAGGCGTTTCGATAAGTCTTAATGATAAAATCCCCGAAACTTGAAAGTGTCCACTCATCACTTTTCCTAAACCTTTAAAGGACACAAGTCGTGGTACACATGTATATTTTGAGTCTTCCCTGAGTTGACATGTGGCACCCATTTCTGACGTTTTCATTTGAAGATTCATACAATTCTAAGTAACACGTGGCACCTCCATTTTCTCGACACGTCATCTATAATGACGCCATATGTGAGACATCACTATGGGAGATGACCCTTCAGAAATACAACAAAGAACTAATTCACAAATCACCGAAGCACCAAAATGTCAAAGTATCAAACTTTAATTAATTAAGTGAATCATGTTCAAGAGATAATTAATGTCTTCACACTTCGGGGTTCGAACGTTTACCCTTCATCGTATCCTAAAATATCTGAAGTCTAAATTTGTGGAACACTTAAAGGTAAATATGATTAATTGATACTTAAAATCGATTACCAGACAATTAATCACTTTGCAATTTCGGGTTTCGGGGATTTTCTCTCGAGCTACATTTAAAGTTCCCGAAGTCTGAACTCCTGAAACACTTGAATTTAAAACACCTTTTTTAAACATGATTAATTAAGGTTTTAATAGCGATTATCCAGAGATTAACCTTCGCAGATTCAGGATTTGGGAAACTCTCACTCTGTCTCATCTAAAACTCTCGAACATGAACCGTCGAATATTAATGGAATTTATGAAAAATTAACGGTAATGATTCAAATGCGGGTTTCTGATCTCTAGGTAGACATTTCCATTAAAGTTAATAAATTTTTCATCAGTGAAGCCATACGAAAATCAATGTATATGATTTGAATAAAGGAACTTGGATTTTGAATTCATTTTCATGTTCCACAATTAGCAAGATTTTATCAGTTTAAAAATCTTACAAATTATCTCTGCAACAGGTAACCTCACTCAATTTCTTAGATATCCTGGCACCATGAAAAATGATGAAGAATCCTGATGCAGTTGGTGAAGGTTCAAATCCAAGTGCGGACGTTCCGTCGGACACCACGCCACGAGCCATAGACACTGTTAAATCTTGGACACAGGTGTTCGAGGTTCTGGAACATGAGATCATAAACTATCAAAAAGATTCATTTGATGAAGAAGACGATACTCATACAACTAAACTCAGATAAATAGCCCAATCAGAGATACACAAGATAGTTGTGCGACCGAGACTCATGTCGTATAACGACATGATAAGATGGGCCTTGGAAAACAACGACATCCAACCAAGAGCATCATCAACCATCAGAAGGTTGTTGTTGGTTATTTCCAACCGGAGCACCTCCAAGTAATGTATAATATATCTCCCAATCCTAAATATAATTACAATGTTGCATTTATGTTGGAGTTTGAGCAAAAGGAATGCATACAATATGACAAGAGTTATCCCTATATAATCAGGTCCTGGTGGGGGCACCCAGAGAATTTTAGGGCCGATGCTCATGGTATGTATGCCACAACGTCGTTAGACGTTCACATTATTTACGTCGCCATGATGCTTTGTAGATTGTTCAGGAAGAAGATTCCTACTCATTTCCCGGTGGAATGGGTATCTATCATGCACGAGTTGGTCAAGGGATACACTTTTAATTGGGACAAAATGTTGTCAGATAACTTATCCAAAGACATTATTGAATACAAAATGGTGAAATCAAAGGGGCAACCCATCCCTTTCTATATGTTTGTGTATGTCATAGACGCCATCTGTTTCATGACCCCTTTCCCATTGATGAATTGGAGTTGGACCCCGACCAATACAGAGTCTATTCACTTCTACCATTCCAAGTTGTGGGAGGAAAAAGCCAAAGATTTCTTTTATGAAATATGTCACAATGTAGTGGTGTATGTTCATATAGCCCTATATGGTCGCCCACCTCCTTGAATTTTAGACAGGATTATGGGAAATCTGGGAAAACTAGCAGATTGATTCATTGAAGAAAACTTCTCTTATATCAGGGTTTTTGGATGCTCAGTTCCTCCCCATTATTTACCGTGATTTTTACCAGATCGGTTGGTGTGCAGGGAAGTAGCTTATCAGACAGTAATGGGAGGCATCATAAAGGATTTGAAGGAATCACATAAAAAGGTATGGCCGACTTTCCATATCCAGGTTGACATGTTTTCACTATGTTTCCTCAGTTTCCAAAGACACAGGCGAAACAATTTGCCAAAAGTACTACAAAGATAGCCGATATTTTCTCCTCCTGCATAGGAATCTATGCCTCTAGGTTTTGAACCAAGGTACTCTTGTAAACATAATATTGAGGAAACCCCAAAGAGATTCGAGGTTTTGACACAAGAATTAGAATCCTCATTGTCAGTACAGCTAAACCCTCAGGAAAAAGCCAAGTTCGATGTTTTCCTGAAGCAGGGGAAAAATGCACCTCCTTCATCACCAACTACCCCTGCTGGCACCTCAAATAAAGCAAAACCACAACAGTCTACAGAGATCGGTACTACTATTACATCATTGACACCTTTGCAGTCTAGGTTCGTAAATCCTAGTTCCGAAATCATTTTTGTAAATGATCTTACCCCAATCTCGCCCAAAGAGATGCCTCCTTTGTATTTCTTCTTTAAAAATAAATCGAAGGCCATCGTCAAAAGAGAATCACAACAAAAATATGGAGTAATAACCAAAAGGAAGAGGATGTTGTAGGATAGAAATGATCACGATGATTCAGAATTTGTGAAAGAAGTTGTAGGTTCATTGGGTTCCTTTGCCACTGCAAATCAATGGTCCATGGAGAATTTGGCAAAGCAACTATGACATAAAATTTTATTGATGGGGCAGTTGCAAGATAAAAATTTGGCCATGGAACAGACTCTGAGGAATAAGATGAGCCAAGACTTTGATAAAATCAGAGCTCATGACTGACAACAAATCCAATAGCTGCAGGCTAACCTCGAGGAGCTCCATCGAAATTCACAGGCCAACCAAGGAGTAGTCACTCAACGTGATTAATTGATAGGGAATTTGCAAGCAATATTAGACTTGACTGAAGGTACCTCAGTATATATCTCAACCTTCCAAACTCAAGCACTGGAAATAAACAAAAAACTGGAAATGGCCCAGCAATATCTTTTTATGAAGGTTGATGCCATTCAGAAGTGCTACTAGGTAGTAGACCTGGATTTGAAGGATATCTATATTAAGGAAGAGAAGCTTGCTCATCCTGAACTAGGTTTCAAGAAGCCATCATATTGGCACATAAACATAATTCCCCTCATTTCCCTCTTCTCTCTCCTTCTAAGAAATTACGAGGTGATATGGGCTTGAAGGTGTGGGAAATGAATCTAACAGAGATCAAGAGATTAGCTCGACAGGTAAAGGAATATTTTCAAGAAGCATTATCATCATTAGACAAAATACTGATTGATTTTGAGGGAAGCTGCATCACGGAGGCATTGGGGGGAATCGATAGTGAAATGAACCAACATAATTCTAGAAAGAACAAAGAAGAAACTATGGAAGCCATTTAGGAAATGAGCCTGATTGATCTTCTTAAGATTAATAAATGGCTAGTGAACCCAAGTTCACAGTCCCAGGCCATATCTCAGGAGGTGAAAAGGATCCAATAAAGGTTGCCTCAGGTAGAGAGGAAGTTATTTACTTTCAAGGTAAAAGAAACAATTGAGCCATCAAGGTTGGTGGTGTAATTTTTATATAGATGCAATCAATGCATTGAACATGGAAAAGAAAGCACAGTTGAGAGCAAGTAAAAAGATGTCATTGCATTGTTGAACATGGTTGGAGGGACAGATATTCACAAAACTAAAATAGACAGGACAGTATGCCTAGTTATTAATAAGACCATACGACAATTGTGTCCAGGCTAAAGGAATGAGGAAAAGAAACGTTTCTGACAGCAGACGAAGAGGCTGACGCGAACGCCAACAGAGCTCATCAGATTTCACATTATGTTGTCTCACTCAAATATATGTTATTTTTATTATGATAATTCCAACCATTTGAGTTGTGATAGTTTTTGTATAAATACATAGATCCAAGATCTATTCAGGGCTGCTTCTTGCTGGATGTAATAGAGAAAACTCTCCCTTTTTAGTATTAATACAAGTGCAGACAGAGATTCCAAATTCTCTTCAGTTTGAGTTATGTGTTCTCTTGTATTTCCATATCTCTGAATTTCTTTATGTAATTCCTTGATAAGTGATTGATTTCAATTTAGTATCACAACTACTATAATCATATTATCTCAGTAATTCATTAAGTGAACAGTTTTTCCTATGCAATTGTTGTAAGTAATACAAGACCTGCAAGCTATTTGAATTACTACATCTCATATCATGTTCAAGGGTGCACTCTTTGATTTTCTTCTACTGCAAACAAGGTGAGATTCATCTGCCATTTATGCCCATCTTTGTTTAACAATTTTGTAAGTTTCTCCAACACCATTTGATATCATAATTGTGACTCAGACAACAAGATATGGCCTTTGTACTTTCCTATTATTAATTTCATTTAAGGATTTTTCTTATATAACTAAAGTTAGAAAAACCACTATTTTAAAACAGCCTTTTAAACATTTTTTATGCCTAACATTACTCTTTGAGCCTTAAGTTTAATCTTAGGAACAACACCTTCCATGAATTGTTTTAGATGCTTCTGTTGTTCAAGGATGGAAACCATGTTCAGAAGGGTTGCATTTGATTTAATGTTGGCCAATTGATTTAGAATATTGTATTTGGAAGAGGGGAGAGGGGAGGTAGTTTCTTGAATGTCAGGAGCCTTAGGAAGCTGAATAGTAGAAGATGGTGAGGATGAGCTCGGGCTAGAAGAATTGCAGGGAGGATCATATTTTCTTTTGGGAGAATAGGATTTATTCCTAGTATTGATGATCATGACATCTTTTGGCTCCGTAAATTTTAGGAAAACAATGGTATTTTTAGGTCTCTTACCAAATATTTTATCTCTGGCACTCTTCTTTACCTCACATGTACTTTCCTCATGGTTTTCCTTGAAAAAGTTACACAATCTATGAGGCATGATAATTTTAGGCTGTAAATTATTTTCATTTGGATTTCTAAAGGGGGGTGTAGAAGAGGATGAGGCTCTAGGGGTAATATGGGAGACATTTACCTTTCTCTCATATGATATAATATGATTATTCATGTCTTGTAAAAGTTGTAAGAGGGCAGACATGTATGTCTGTTTAACTGAATCTCCCTGAGGAAGACTTGTTCTTTCAAGTTGTTCTTCATACTCTAAACAAGTATGCAGAGCGGAACCAAGGTTATCAATAGACTTTTCCTCAAGCCTATGATGGTAGGGGGAAGGTAATGCATTATAATAATGCATGAAAGTGGATTGGTTCTGAGGTCGAATGAGTTCAGGGATTTGATTGTATAACTTGGTGAAACACAAGTTGAAGGACTTGATAGTCTCACCATCTTTATAAGCGATGCTATTGTATTCCTGTAAATTATCGGCTAGGATTTTGGATTGCCCATAGGTGGATTTGAACCAATAAACTAATGCCTCCCAAGTAGATAAAATCTTAGGAGGGAGATCGAAGAAATCATGCGCAACCTTCCCTTCAAGGGAATTGACAAATAAGTGCATACAAGTATCATTGTCATTTTCTCCTATGTTGTGACAGGCATTAGAAAATGCCACCAAGTGTTCATTCATAGTGACATTGTTATTCCCTAAAAACCTAAGGAGATGCTCTTTGAATTTAGGAAGTGGATGAGTAGCAGGTGCCAAGTTAAGAGGACAGGAAACATGCCACGGTGTGGTTGTAGCATCTTCTTCAAAATGAAAAATCCCATATTTTTTAATGACTTTGGCAGGGTTTGTGGTAGATTGGATAGGGACTTGGTGACTATATAATCTACCAATAACTCATGAAGTTGAAGATTGAGATGAAGAAGCACCTCGAGTGCCACCAGAGCCACCACTAGATGCCATCTTGTGGATGATAGGTAAGGGGGAGAAAGATGAACTGGAAGAATCAAATAAGGCTCTCCTTAGAGCAATTTGTTATGTTTATAACACAACGTTCCTTCTTCCTATTTCAACAACAATATTAATTTCAGGCGATAAGCCTCTTCTTCTCTTAGAAACACGAGGGTCTAAGGACATGAAAAGAAGATCAAAGATGGAAAAATAAAGTTATGGTTGATTCCTAATCTATCTATGTCTAGATTCCCAACGTTCTTGGGAACTTATATCTTGTTCAATTGCTTCCCATGAATGATTAAGCTCAACCCGAGTACTAGGATGGTGTTAAATAAGTTTAAAGCAATGTTGGTCTGATCTTGAAGACCGGGCTCAATATTAGGCTATCTTGCAACAGGTACAGTCATTAAGAAATGAAACAGTCAAAGAATCAATATCTGAAAAATAGATATATGCAATGTTAATCAAGCATAAAAATCAACCAGAGACATATGGAAGATCTCCCCAGTATGGTCTCCAAAATAAATGTTGAGGAAAAGATATGAAATGATCTTACTCAAGCATTTTTAGATCTTACTTGGCTAAATCAAGATAGACGGGAATATCACCCTATGTTTATAGCCTCAATTTTTTTTTTCTAATCCATAAGTATTGGTTACAAGGGCTTAGGATGATTTTTTTATAAATAAAAGATTGCTGAAAAATTCAATATTTATGTAATTTTTTGAATATAAAAGATGCAAAAGTAAATTTAGAGACAGAAGAAAAAATACCAAGTGAATAATTAACACAGATGAGACAAAAAGCAATCTCTTATTTCATTCCAATTTATCAAAAGAATCGTTCTCTTTACAAAATTCCCTGAGGAAGTTTGGACCAAAGTCAAACTTGGATGTCCTCAATGAAAACCATAGAAAAGGACTTCTAACAGAAAGTAAAAAATTGAACTTTAAAATTTGGATCATCTTGCCATAGATTGCTACGCACTCAACTCTGCACAATATCCTTTATCAGTCATGAAATTTAATTCACAAACATACAAGTCTACATAGACTATCAAAGATAGATCAACACCTCTGAAAAACAAGTGTCTAAATGATGTAATTCAGCCTTGAATCTTTCTTTCTACAATGGGGCCCCGCTGTCATGAAAGAGAATTAGGCTTTCAATGAATTAAATAATGAATGAAAACTAAACTATCTCAATAAAACTTAAGAGCGGACCTTAGTATGTTTTCTCCTTCTATTCTCCTCGTGTTCCTCCTTCTCTTTTTGCTTTTAAGCAATCAAAATTAGTTGAAGTAGTTAAACTACCTCTTTTAGTTAAGTTAACTAAAACTCAACTAACTTTTAGTTTAGGGGGGGAATTAATAAAATAATAATAAGGGTCTTTAATAAATAATAAATAGTAGGTGGGACACTTTGTGACTCCCTTTAGTTTCTTAACAAACATAAACACAACTAGTTAATCAATCAAACACATCCCTCCTTGTGGATCCCATCATCACTCTCATAATTTAAAAATCAATATCAATGATATTTGAAACCATTTCCAAAATATCCAAAAATAGTGTGATGTCCAAAACTTCATCCGTCAATTGTTCTCAACAAGCAATAAATAAAAACACTCAAAAACCATATTTGCCACTTTGGGAGGCAATATTCCCTTTATTTCTACGGTCTCCCTTTGACTTCTATGAATTTTATTTAGGTTGTGTAGAGCCTTTAGGCCTGATCTCACTGATAAAATGAGAGAACTAATCTCTCAAGTGCATGCGGGATGAAATGGATTTGGCAGAGTCACTTGAGGGAGAGGAGGGGGCAGCAACAACTTTTCCTTTATCAAGTGCATGTTGGGCTTTGGTTTTTAATCACTTTCTTGCATGGGAATATTGTACTGGTGAGTGTGTAGGGGAAGCTTGGACAATTGGGTTAACCAATGGAGGAGGAGAAGGTAGATATAAATTGGGCCAGCCACAATGTTGGGAGACTATTAGGTGAACAATCTCTTTCCATCCATCATTTTTAGGGACTTCAGGTGGTAAAGAGACATGAGGGGGAACTGGGATACTAGGTACATGTGGGGGATGGAAAGGAGGCCTTTATGGCCTAGGTTGGACCACCCCTTGTCCAATCCAGTTGAAAACCCCAACTTGGAATAGTTAGTTCAATTCTTGTGAATCTACGTCAAAATCTATCAAAAACCTTGGCCTCCTAGGGCCCCTATTCCAATTTCCTCTTCCCGTGTTATTCCGGCCATAACTTCCTCTGGAGAAGAAGATCATTCATGTATGCAGTGTTTATTAGCAACTAGTTTATTCAAAAAACCATACATGACATCTCTTTAAATATGAAACAAGGTTTGGTTCAACAACACATCAGACTCATGCAATCCAATCCATAAAAATTGTTTAATACTTGTCAATGAGCAGGGGGTGAATAAGGGTTCTGGGATATATGAGGGATTGTATTGAGCGAAAAGTGATCAAATGAAGGGGGGTATATCATGATTACTGCTCAACCAACCATCAAACAATCAATTGTTTCATAATAACCGAACATATCAACTATAACTCATCTCTGTGCCATCCTTCAACTGCTATAATACAGAGTTCCCATTTAATTATAATTTAATTTTAAGAACAAGGTGTGAATAGTGAATCTGGGAATGTAAGGGGATTTGTAATGTGCGAAAAAGTGAGAATGGCAGGGAAATAACGAATATTGTTCATAAAAAAATCAAGAAATCAATAAACATAACTCTGTACTAAAATCAATACAAAAAAATACCAACACCATATCAACAATTATTGTGTATCAAATAGTTCATTGTTCCAATATTTAAATTCCTTAAAACTTCTCAATTTAGAACAGTCTGTGAAATCATACTCATAATCAAAATAACTTTCCATTCAATACTCCTGTTAAGACAATTCTTGGTCTCTATTGTATTTCTTTCCCTTTAAGAATTTAAAGAAAACACACAACAACATTGCTACACCTCTGCATCACTATAAAAATAACATCCCTTGTCTATCAATTCAAAATCGACCAATTAAAACATATGCACAGGTCCCTTTCCAAATCGAACAGACTTCGAAAACATGCCCGATTACATACATCTTTCATCATATCAACCAATAAGATTTTGCAATGGAACCACGATCAACATAAAACTTCGAACCTCATCACTGTCAATGTAACCATTTCCAATATGCATGATGATTCAATAATATATGCACAATTAACATAACCAAATACACACAATCACCAATTCCATAATTTGCTATAACCCCGATCGGGCCTAGTGAAAGACACAGGTGTTTCCCTTTTGCAATTAAGACAACGTTGTAAGAACACAGTGAGTAGAAACATAACGAGATGATAACAACCCCTGACTATATATAATTACTCGTTCCCAATCGTAACTCTTCAAATAATTTAATCATATAAAGACGAGATAGGAACTTGAAGAAAATTTTCATAACCACTCCAATTGATAAACCAATCTTTGAAAACCAAGAAGATTCCTGAAGGGAGAAGACAGTTGGGGATTTTAAAATTGGGCTCTGTCACAACAAATACAGGGAGACAATCAAGAGCATGGTCATTAAACAATATCACAGAGAACTGGAGGTCCTTAGAGAGATATCAACCACAAGAAAAAACACTTTCGATACAGACATAGTAGTAAGCCACAGGATTTCCTTATAACTCCCAGCCTGGTCAATGGAACAAAAGTTAGCCACAGAGGAAACAACGATGGGTAGGGTACAAAAACTTATGTACATAGTGCGTTTTACATTTGCATAAGAGAGGCGGATATCTACTGAACAGTGATAGTTACAGGAAATATACAGAGATATAACCTCTATCTATTTTCTTAAGAGCTAGACCATTCAACAACAATACCGGTGAGGATGACTAATACCAAGGCATAAATCATATCACTCCATAACCATACAGTATATATCAACATTATGGCCACCCTAAGACCAATTCCCAAGATACTTTGGTGCCAAGACATTGCGCCCACGACCATGACTCTGGTATGACAAATACACAGCAACCAAATGGTAGTCTGAACACGACTGGATAGATCTACACTCATGACTGTGAGGAAGAAACCGACAGTAATACATAGAGTGAAACCCTCCACCATTAAAACAAAGAGCAATATGTTAAGAACCAAACATCAATATAGCATAGAAAAACTTCAGGAAAGGTACTCAACGCCTTGAAAAAGAGATAATTTCAGATAATAAGCCTCTTCGAGGGGGCAACCTCCTT
>JZKD02S0053625.1:289429-304026 GCA_000966675.3 Picea glauca | reverse complement strand
TATATATAGGAGACAAAGGGTTACAATTATAATGAAAGTGATCCAGGTGGATATCGGTGGCCACCCACCTTTTCCAAATGGCTCAAAATAGTTATCTAGTAATTTTGGCAGTTTACTATTTTTAGCAGGTTTTAACTTTCGGGGCCATTTTGAGGGCCTAAATGAAGGTTTTTTGAGATCAAGGTTCTCAATTATATTTGAAGGAATAATTGATTCCCAAAAATTAATATCCTCGATGATACCTTTCCAACGAGCTATTATATGCCTAAAACGGAGATCATATGCAAAAACTACGACCCCAGGAAGTTGATGTACTAACTTACCCAAACGGGGCCCACATGACTTCTGACACTTCATCTCCTAGAGTTAGGTTTTTGGATGTATAGGATTTTTGGCAAACCTGTTTATTGTAAAAATGCCTTCAAAGCCTCATTTTCATCATCTTCTTGTGAATGCGAGTAGCCGTCACATCTCTTCTCCGAGATAAGCTACTACCATTCTAGCAAGTCTTTCACTCTGTATTTTTATAGTCTCTGTACATTTCTTTCATTAATAGAAATCCTGTATTACTGTATATATGTATTTATGGTTTCATCTTTGATACATTTCTTCTACATTATTGAATATCTACGATATCTCTATGCATTTATTTATTATATCTTCGCTCTCATTTCGTGCTGAAAATAATCCGGATCAATGGTATCAGAGCAGGTTGTTCTTGATCGTTGTTTTTTTTTGTGCATGTCCCCGACGAGGTCTGAGTATAGAAATTTGGGTCTCAATCTTGTCTCTCTTGAAGACAATCGCTCTCACACACCCAAGAAACCCTCAATGGAGGAAGAAAATAAAAATGACGGAGCAGACGATCCTATCAGTCTGTTGCTTGAGCAAGCTCTGACGCGATAGAGGGACGAAATGATGGAGAATTTTTCCCACATCCTTCAATGCTTGCTGATAGAAACAGGCACATCTTCATCAAGTGGCCACTTTGGAGGCACCTCGCTTTTCAAGGCACAAGTTAATTTTGATATTCCTGTATTTGAAGGACAAATAGATGTAGAAGCCCTAGACAAATGGTTAAATATGCTAGAAGGTTATTTCTCCATTCACAAATTTTTCGACAAAGAAAAGATCACCTTCGCACTCCTTAAAGCTCTCCACCATGTCAAACATTGGTGGGAAACTTATTGGGAGCAGAGTTCCACAGAGGAGTCTGAAATATATGGGGCTGATCCCACTTGGGATATTTTTGTGGATGTGGTAAAGGAACAATATTACCCTATTGGAAACTATGAGGACCAGTACATGAGATGGACCACACTATGAAAAGAGAGGGGCCAAGCAGTTCTGAAGTTCACCAATACCTTCCATACCTTGAGCACCAAGCTGGGTATCAAAGACTCTGAACGACATTTGGTTCTAAAATACCGCGAGGCTCTACATAGATACATCCAAACTGAAATGGATTTTCTGGACATCTCATCACTCGGTCTTGCCTATCGATATGATGTTAAAATTGAGCAAAAATTTAAGCACCAGAACAAACGGGATTTTTGTCCTACAAATCTGCAACAACCAAAGTATGACAAATATGTCCCTAACAAACAGTCTCCCGAAAACCATTCCAAGACACAGGAAAAGAAGGGTCATGAAAAGACAAAGAAAGACACCAGAAAATGGTGTGATTTCCACAAATTCCCCTGGCACAACACTGATGAATATCGCTCAAAACAGTCATTGGTGGCCAAGATCAAAGACAAAGAGCCAAATCCTGATTCAAAATTTGATTATGAAAATACTAGTAAGGGATAGATCATTGACGTAGACCCCACTGCTATTGTCGCCACCGCAGCAATTCAACCAGAAGAACCAATAGATCCTGAAGAGGGGGAGCACCTTTTTCATTCATAGATGTGGGTGAAGGGGACCTCGCTGCATTTTATTGTTGATAGCGAAAGCCAGAAAAACCTCATCTTAGCAGAGGTTGTCAAATAGTTCGGATTGTCGACAACACCACACCCACATCCATACAACATCGGGTGGCTTCGGCAAGGACAATATCTTCGTGTCAGCCAAAAGTGTCAATTTTCATATGGAATCCAACCCTTCAAGGATGAGTTATTATGTGATGTTTCCCCACTGGATGTCTGTGATGTTCTCTTGGGCCAACCATATATGTGGAGATGCTATGTTGTTTATGAGTCTCGACCCTGTAGTTTCATTGTTACTTTGGGGGGTCATCTCTACAAAATACCATAGGTAGTTCCAACTATTGTTCCACCTAAGAAGTGTTGCAAGGTAGTATCTCATACTACAAAATTCAGCTTCTTCACAATTTGTTCAAAAGGGGAACAGAAGGACACTGCAACCACTACAACCTCGCCCCCTGCACCTTCTATCCAACAGAAGAAGGTCAACAAGGTTGCAACAAAGTGCAAAGATTCCTTATGCACACCTTCCTCTCATGTATCTTGACTTGTTGAATAGCCTCAACCTCAACAAGTTCGTGATAGATTTCCACAAATTGAGCAACGTGACGTCTCTAGCAAGACAAACATCCCACCAAGATGCAGATTCAACAAACGCTTTTCCCTTTCCCCCAAGAAATCAATGAAATGGAAACCATTTCTTCCTAATGAGGGAGGATTTATCTAGGTGGATATTGGTGGTCACCCACCTTTTCCAAATGGCTCAAAAAAATTATCTGGCAATTTTGGCAATTTACTATTTTTAGCAGGTTTTAACTTCTGCGACCATTTTGAGGGCCTAAATGAAGGTTTTTCAAGATCTAGGTTCTTAATGATATCCAAAAGAATAATTGATCCCCCAAAATGAATCTCCTCGACGATACCTTTCCAACGAGCTATTATACACCTAGAACGGAGATCGTTTGCAAAAGTTACGCCCCCGGGAAGTTGATGTACTAACTTACCCAAACGAGGCACACATGACTTTTGGCGCTTCATCTCCTAGGGTTAGGTTTTTGGATGTATAGGGTTTTTGGCATTCCTGTGTATTGTAAAAAAGCCTTCAGAGCCTCATTGTCACCATCTTCTTGTGAATGCGAGTATCCGTCACATCTCTTCTCTGAGATAAGCTGCCACCATTCTAGAGAGTCTTTCACTCTGTATTTTTACAGTCTCTGTACATTTATTTCATTAATCGAAATTGTGTATTACTATATATCTGTATTTATGATTGCATATATGATACATTTCTACTACATTATTGAATATCTGCGATATCTCTGTGCATTTCTTTATTATATGTCCGCTCTCATTTCATGCCGAAAATAATCTAGTTCAGTGGTATTAGAGAAGGTTGTTCTTGATCGGGTTTTTTTTGTGCATGTCCCCGATGAGGTCCGAGTATAGAAAGTTGGGTCTCGAGCTTGTATCTCTTGAAGACAATCGGTCTTGCACACCCAAGAAACTCTCAATGGTGGAAGAAAATAAAAACAACGGAGTAGATGATCCTATCAATCTGTTGCTTGAGCAAGCTCTGACGCGACAGAGGGACGAAATGATGGAGAATTTTTACCACATCCTTCAATGCATGCTAATAGAAAAAGACACATATTCATCAAGCGGCCACTTTGGAGGCACCTGACCTTTCAAGGTACAAGTTAGTTTTGATATTCCTGTATTTGAAGGACAGATAGATGCAAAAGCCCTAGACAAATGGTTAAATCTGCTAGAAGGTTATTTCTCTGTTCACAAATTTTTCGACAAAGAAAAGATCACCTTCGCACTCCTTAAAGCTCTCCCCCATGTCAAACATTGGTGGGAAACTTATTGGGAGCATAGTTCCACAGAGGAGTATGAAATATATGGGGCCAATCCCACTTGGGATTTTTTTGTGGATTCGGTAAAGGAACAATATTACCCTATTGGAAACTACGAGGACCAGTACATGAGATGGACCACACTGCGGAAAGAGAGGGGCCAAGCAGTTTTGAAGTTCACCAATACCTTCCATACCTTGCGCACCAAGCTGGGTATCAAAGACTCCGAATGACATTTGGTTCTGAAATATAGTGGGTCTCTACACAGATACATCCAAACTGAAATGGATTTTTTGGATATCTCATCACTCGGTGCTGCCTATCGATATGCTGTTAAAATCGAGCACAAATTTAAGCACCATAACAAACGGGATTTTGGTCCTGCAAATCGGAAACAACCAAAGTATGACAAAGATGTCCCTGACAAACAGTCTTTTGGAAACCAGTCCAAGACACAGGAAAAGAAGGGTCACGGGAAGACAAATAAGGACACTGGAAAATGGTGCGATTTCCACAAAATTCCCTGGCACAACACCGATGAATGTCGCTCAAAATAGTCATTGGTGGCCGAGATCAAAGACAAGGAGCCAAACCTTGATTTAGAATAAGATTATGAAAATACTGGTAAAGGACAGATCATTGACGTAGACCCCACTGCTATTGTCGCGACTGCAACAACTCAACCAAAAGAACCAACAGATCCTGAAGAGGGGGAGTGCCTTTTTCATTCACAGATGTGGGTGAATGGGACCCCACTGCATTTTATTGTTGATAGCGGAAGCCAGAAAAACCTCGTCTCAGCAGAGGTCATCAAACAATTAGGATTTTCGACAACACCACACCCACAACGATACAACATCGGGTGGCTTCGACAAGGACGAGATCTCTGTGTTAGCCAACAATGTCGATTGTCATATGGAATCCAACCCTTCAAGGATGAGGTATTATCTGATGTTTCCCCACTGGATGTCTGTGATGTTCTCTTGGGGCAACCATATATGTGGATACGCCATGTTGTTTATGAGTCTCGACCTTGTAGTGTCATTGTTACTTTGGGGGGTCATCTCTATAGAATACCAAAGGTAGTTATAACTATTGTTCCACCTAAAAAGTGTCGCAAGGCAGTATCTCATAATGAAAAATTCATCTTCTTCACAATATGTTCAAAAGGGGAACAGAAGGACACTGCAACCACTACAACCTCGCCCTTTGCACCTTCTATCCAACAGAAGAAGGTCGACAAGGTTGCAGCAAAGCACAAAGATTCCTTCTGCACACCTTCCTCTCATGTATCTCAACTTGTTAAACAACCTCAACCTCAACAGTTTGGTGACATATTTCCACAAACTGAGCAACGCAACGTCTCCAGCTAGACAAGCAGCCCACCAAGATGCAGATTCAACAAATGCTTTTCCCTCTCCCCCGGGAACTCAACGCAATGGATACCATTGCTTCCTAACGTGGGAGGATTGATCCAGGTGGATATCGATGGCCACCCACCTTTTCCAAATGGCTCAAAACAGTTATCTGGCAATTTTGGCAATTTACTATTTTTAGCAGGTTTTAACTTCCGAGGCCATTTTGAGGGCCTAAATGAAGGTTTTTCGAGATATGGGTTCTCAATGATACTCAAAGGATTAATTGAGCCCTCAAAATGAATCTCCTCTATGATACCTTTCCAATGAGCTATTATATGCCTAAAACGGAGATCGTATGCAAACGTTCCGAACCCGAGAAGTTGATGTACTAACTTACCCAAACGGGGCCCACATGACTTTTGGCGCTTCATCTCCTAGGGTTAGGTTTTTGGATGTATATGGTTTTTTGCATTCCTGTTTATTGTAAAAAGGCCTTCAAAGCCTCATTGTCATCATCTTCTTGCGAATGCGAGTAGCCGTCACATCTCTTCTCTGAGATAAGCTGCCACCATTCTAGCGAGTCTTTCACTCTGTATTTTTACAGTCTCTGTACATTCATTTCATTAATAGAAATCATGTATTATATTATATCTGTATTTATGGTTGCATATCTGATACATTTCTGCTACATTATTGAATATCTGTGATATCTCAGTGCATTTCTTTATTATATCTCTGCTCTCATTTCGTGCCAAAAATAATCTGAATTAGAAAGGGTGCAAAGAAGGGTTCTAGCCGACCTACTAGAAATGTAATAATTCAATATCTAGGGAATAATAAGGGGTTTTATACATATCATGAGATTTTTTCTAGGGATTAACAATAGGACTGTAAGGATTAATGAGAAACTGATATAAGGTCTAATAAAGGAAACACTTGAGCATTTATAGATGACCACTGGGCCAGAGTGACATCCAGGGGTGGATGACAACCATCTAGGTATGACTTAGTTTGATCAAGTAACAATAAAGAGGGAAATTAAGAAACAATTCAGTAGATAAAGGTATGTTGACCAATACTATGTTGAAGTAGGAAAGGAAGTTGGATTTGGGCATTTTAATGCCCTGGGTAATGTTGAAAATTACCTAGTTGTGTTTTGAATTGTAATTTCTCGCATTGAAAAAGGGAAAGAGTGAATTTGTTTTTTTCTAGTTATTTCCATATGAATGACTGTAAGCTCTCAATAGAGAGGGAAGCATAGTGTTGAGTAATCCTATGAGACTTTTCATAAGAATGGTTGTAAGATCTCTTAGAGAAGGATTTATAAGTTTGAAATGTTCATGTGTGTGAATGACAGGGAAAAAGGTGCAAGAAGTGAGCCTGCATGTTGAATATTTATCTATGTGCATGGATTGAATGTGTTATAAGGTTTCCTAGTATGGAGAGTTATATTAAGACCAAATGAATATGAATGAATGATATAAAAATGTTCAAGTGATGCACATGTCTGATGTATGAGTATATGTATACTAAAGGCATGATATGACTGCCTATATAAGTGAAATGTACAAAAAGAATTCTACTTTCCATGATTGAATAAATACCATAAATTCATGGTTGACTCTATTTTGAAGAGTCATTACTATTGTGTTTTGAATAATATCTTGCGGAGGATGTGCTCCATTTCCTTAGGAGAAGCTAGTATAAATTGTTGAAAGAGTAAAAGAGTAGGGATGCTATGTTATCATGATAAAAGGAAACATGGTTATGCCTTTGAGGATTTCATGAGAATGAATAAGAATAATCATGAGTTGAAATAATTTGTAAATAAATATGCAAAGTGTGCCTATGGTGGGCACACATAACATTGATACATGCGGTCAAATGTATGAAAGAATAGTTTGAAAGAAAATTGATAACCTAAAGATACAAGTTTGATTATGTATTTGGAATACATCATAAGAATGCATGATTATATTCCCTATGTAATATTGGATATAACTAAGAAAAAATGAAGCTGAGGCTGACTCCATGTAAATTTAATTTCAGACCATTTGAATATGCAATAAGGAAGTTGCATGATAAGACAGTTCCATGTGGAAGAACTATGTCATAAGAACATAGCTACAATCTAAATGATTGTTGAAAGATGGGAAGTGGGATACAAGGCTTGTTTATATAAGAATCCAGGATTGCATCCTAAAATATAATGCAGGCATAGGGAACAAGCAAATGAAGTTAACCAATATGATTGGTAAATGTGCAGAATGCGTTGGTTCACAATTAAATTGTGAACCAAAATCTTGTTGTTGTATCATGTTGATTTACCAAACAAAGTCAAGATGAAACTTGGTTGAAACTGCTCAAGGAATAGAGAAGGAAAATCCCAAAGGCGGATAGATTGCACAAGTAAGGGAGGAGGAAAGGAGGAACACTTTCCTCACTCTGAGAAACTCTAATTTGTTTAACAGAGTTGTAAACTTGAACAAATATGAAAACAAAGTATAATAAACAATGAATATGTTTGAAAGAATGACCTTGGTCAAAGGACATGTTATGAAAAGGTAGTGAAGCCTTGGAAATAGTTCAGTAGAGCAGAAAATATCTAGGTGTGTAAAGGAATTAGAAAAGGGGAAGAGTCTGTTAACTCTTTCGTGATGCCCATTGTTATTCTCTCAGGTGAGAAATTGATATGCTCATGCATGTAAATGTTTTGGCATGATAATGTTGAAAGCTACATGATGATAGAGATAGATGAAATATTTTCTTTTATGTTTTCACACAGAAAAAAAATTGAGGATAATGTGACAAGTGCATACATATATGCTAGGACATATCTCAAAATGTTTTTTAATTTAAATGTTGTGGTACATGTATTTTTATTTAACGTGACAACTAATGTAATTGTGAATGTGATGATGCATGATATATGTAAGAAAATATTGGAGTTGTTTGGGAAGACATCTGCCAATGATGGACAACCTCACATAGAGGATAATTACAAAAAGGTTGTTGATAGAAAATAATTTTGAAGGGACTTAGGATCCTCCATGATGCACCATTGATGAGGTAATATCAGAGAAGGTGTTGGCAGCTAGAACAGGTATAAAAGTGTTCATGTCTATGTGGAATACGATTTGAAAGGGATTGGGTAAAAAAACTTCCTTCTGAAATATTTTATTATTTTAATGATATAAAATGATTTTGAAAGTTTGTTGTATGTTATTGATACCCGAGCAGGGTAAGATTCAAGAAGAAGAACCTGAATCATAGAGGGTAGAACCCATAGCAGCCAATTATTCTTACAATCCTTGCAAAAAATTAATGAACAAATGTATCATGAATGCATATGTCAATCAAGAAGGATTTAAAGTACTCTTAAGAAACACATTGATTGAATACATTAAAAATGCATGTTTTCATGCGAGGGAAGATAATGGACTACAAAATATGGAAGGAGGACCTTTCAATATTTTATAGAGTTGTAATAATGGTAGGAAGAGGAATTGGGTGGCCATAAATGTTGGTACCCTAGTTATTAGTGAAGAAGAATAATTGAATGTATTCATGTGAAAATTCCAGTTTCATGTGAGTTGATTTGAGGTTAATATCATCTCAAAATAGGAAATGCAGTTGTACTACAATAATGAATGTGTTTAGAGAATCCACGTAGTAAGAGGTTGGTTGTGCTCTAATGCACCATGGAAGAGTACCTAATATCAAATAGAGAAGATCTAGATCATCTATATCCTACCAAATATATTAAGAGGGTGATGTGGATGGTTCCACGTGTCGAAAGGATGATGCCACATGTCATGATGACTTGGAACCTATAGGCGAGAATTCGTAGGAAAATGAATGATACATGTTCAGTGGAAAAGGTGTTAGGTGTCGAGGTGACTAAGGGTCCTTGAGATAGAACCTTGAGTTGAGTTATGAAGGAAAATAGGTATTTAACATGTCCTTAGGGGCGACACGTGCCAGCAATGGAATGGTTGACAAGACAAGAGTGGTCCGCAGAGGACCCAAAAATATTTATAGCATAGACTGTGATTTGGATGGTTAGATATGGACATGGGATAATATCGACTGTTCATCAAAGTTCGAAAGGTTAGAAAGGTCGTGTGATGGAAAAAAAATGTCGATGCCGACACATGCTTCGAAGACTTAAGGGGATTCGTCGATTTGTCGATAAGAGAGAGAGTTCTTCACCATTAATTTTCTTATGACTCGTCTGAGAGAGGTTGATGTCATGATGGCATGAGGATGCCAGCATGTCATCCATTATGGTTGAGTAGTGACATATGTCACTATGTAATTGGCCAACAATATAGAAGTGGGACCCATTGGGCGAGAGGTCCTCTGGACCTTCATTTTATTTCTAGTCATTGGATCTACGGGCCAATGAATATGGACCATTGATGTCTAAGGTATCGTCATTAGGGGTAGTAGGATGGTGAGTTGGGAGAAAGTCAATGATGAAATAGATTATCGACACATTGAGAGTCATAGATATTGATGGAGACGCGACAACGAGATATGGACCGTTGATCCAAGTGTAATGTCGTTGGGGTGTAAGAGATGGAATTGTTAGATGTTGTTATGAAACATCAACAAAGATGAAAGGAGGAAAAATATGGACTATTGGGCGATGCAGGGTGGAGATTCATTCTTGACCGTCATATCGAGAAATGTAATATGGAAGGAGAGTTACTGTTGTGCAAGTTAGAGTCGTCGAATCACTTAGGGTCATTGGATAATCAACACGAGGACCATCGGATCTAGGATGGGCTCGATTAATAGATCATTGTCGAAACTTTTGGCAGGAGTATTGACGATAACCCCATTGTTATTTTGTATCATCGATGCAACCAGAGTCAAAGGATGCTCAACCTAAGGAGGACTGGATTTAGTGCAGTCTCGATACAAGATCGACGTCGTAAATTTTAGTGTTGGGTTGTTTGAGGCTTCTGTTGTTTATGGAGCCTGATTAACTTCCTGATTCATAGGTATTTTTTTTCCAGCCGTGTTTATACCCCATGAAGACTTTACACCTAAGAAGAATGTACACTCCTCCACGCGGGAGAGTTCAGAGGGGGCTTACCCCCTCTACAGGGTCCAGGGGAAAGCGGGCCCCTAAAAGGTGTTCAGGGGTGAAGCTCCTGAAGGAAAAATTGCCTTGTAAATGTATATTGTAATTGCTTTGTAAATCTACACTGTTCATTATAAGGTTACAAATCTGACGGTAGAAATTATGTTAGGTTTTTTTTCCCTAGAAGGAAACCCTCTTTTATGAGGAAAATGTATTGCAACTATGCACCATTGCAAATATTGTATTCTAAGATAGGAGACTATGAGAGAAAGAAGAGGAAGTTACAACGGGTTTTTTGTAGGTCCTATCCCTTCATTTGTTGGATAATAATAAAGGAAGGACCTAACAATTTCTTTGGTGGACGTAGCCCACACTAGGTGAACCATGTATATCTATATCTTTATTTTATTGTGTATCTTCTGTGTTTTATTTATGCATTTTTATTTCTCTGCTATCCTTTTTTATAACAACTGGTATCAGAGCGAAAGGTAAATCGCAAGAAAAGAGGGTTCTTGGTTCAAGTGGGAGAAATGTTGGAAGATGGAAAGTTTAGGGTCGATAAATTTAACGGCCAAAACTACCAGTTATGGAAGATGCAGATGGAAGATTATTTATATCATAAAGATCCATTCCTACCATTGGGTGGAATAGCAAAGAATCTAACAACCATGAAGGACGAAGAGTGGTAGGTTGTTGACAGAAAGGCACTAGGAATGATAAGGTTGATACTGGTAGCGTCGGTGGCTTTCAATATTTCGAAAGAAAAGACAAGAAAGGAGCTGATTGACGCATTGGATAAACTGTATGAAAAAACCTCGGCATACAATAAGGTATTTCTAATGAATATACTATTTAATATGAATATTTCAGAAGGTGGTTCTATTGCAGATCATTTAAATGAATTTAATACAGTTACTAATCAACTAAGTTCTGTAAAAGTGGAATTTGATGATGAGGTTAGGGATCTTTTAATCTTGTGCTCATTTCCAGAAATATGGAATGGCTTGGTCATGGCTGTAAGTAAATTTGTCTTTGGTTCAAACACTTTAAAGTTTGATGATGTTGTTGGTGTTATCCTTAGTGATGAAATGCGACGGAAAATCATAGGTGAGACATCAGGTAATGCGTTGAACATGGATAACATGGGAAGACAAAAGGATAGAGGAAAGGGCTCAGGGAATTGCGAGAATTCTAGGAAGGGAAGATCCAAATACAAATTTGGAAAGATAGAGTGCTGGAATTGTGGGAAGAAAGGACATCTGAAGAAAGACTGTAGAGCTCCAAAGAAGCAAAGAGATGGACAACATGAGAAAAATTAGGAAGCAAATGTAACAGGTGATGTGTTATAAGATTCTTTGATTCTTTCTGTAGATAATATTTTTGAGTCTTGGGTAGTAGATTCATGGGCTTCATTTCATGCCACATACCATAGGAAACATTTTCTAGATTATGTTCAAGGTGATTTTGGAAAATTTTATTTGGGTGATGATGCACCATGCAAAATTGTTGGAATGGGAAAGGTAAAAATAAAGCAAAGGAATGGAAACCAATGGTCCTTGAAAGAGGTAAGACATGTTCCAGATGTAAGGAAAAATCTAATTTCAATAGGGCGGTTGGAAAGTGAAGGTTGTATATCCATATTTACAGATAAGGTGTGGAAGGTCACCAAAGGATCATTGGTGATAGAAAAAAGAGAGAAGGTAGGTACATTGTATTTATGTATTAGTAATACTAACTCTTCTATCTCCTTAGCTTCTATAAGAGTGGATACAACACTGTGGTATCATAGGATTGTACAAATGAGTGAGAAGGGGATGCATATACTTCACAAAATAAATTTGTTTCCAGATCTTAAACACATTGATTTGGAATTCTGTGAGCATTGTGTTTACGGAAAACAAAAGAGAGTCGGATTTATTAGAGTCAGGAAAGAAAAGAAGAGTGAAAGGTTAGATCTTGTGCATACATATGTATGGGGACCAGCTCAGGTATCATCTCTCGGTGGCTCTCATTATTATGTTACTTTTATTGATGATGCAACTAGAAAAACTTGGGTTTATTGCATTCGAAAAAAATGTGATGTTTTTGATACTTTTAAGAAATGGAAAGATTTGGTTGAGAATGAGAAAGGAAAAAGGTTGAAGTTTCTTATATTAGAAAATGGAGGTGAATATTGTATCAAGGATTTTGATGATTACTGTTCATACCATGGGAGTCGTAGAGAGAAGACAGTTCCATGAGTACCACAAGAAAATGGTGTGTCAGAAAGGATGAACATGACAATCATGGAGCGTGCAAGGAGTATGAGATTGCATGCTGGTTTTCCCTTACATTTCTGGGTAGATGTTATCGATACCATTTTTTACTTAATATATAGAGGACCTTCAATCTCTTTGGATGGTATAATTCCAGAGGAGGCATGGATAAGTAAAAAGGTAAACTATTCTTTTTTTAAGACTTTCGGTTGTGAATCATTTATCCATATTGATAAAGAAAATAGAAAAAAGCTTGAGGAAAAATCCAAGAAGTGTACCTTTGTTGGATACAGTGTTAATGATTTTGGTTATCTCTTATGGGATTATGAAAATAACAAAATCATTAGGAGTAGAGATCAAAGATATCAATTTGGAAAAGGATGACACCCTTGTTAGTTTTGATGTTGTTTCTCTCTTTACTAAGATTCCCATTGATGGAGCTTTGGAGGTCATCAAGAGAGTCACTGACCAAGGTAATGTTGAGTTAGTTGAAATCTGTTTGAAATCCACATTATTTAGTTTCTAGTCGGACATCTATGAACAAACATGTGGGTTTTCTATGGGATCCCCCCTCTCTCCTATCATAGCCAATTTATTCATGGATTATTTGGAAAGCAAAGCCCTTATTTCCTCACCCTTTCAACCCAAATACCAGAATAGGTTTGTTGGTGATACTTTTGTTATTTGGCCCCATTGTTATTGAAAATTAAATGAATTCACAAATCGCCTCAATAAACAATCCAGTCACATCAAATTCACTATGGAGGTTGAAGATAAAGGAATTCTTCCTTTTCTAGATGTTAAGGTCACAAAAAGACTCAATGGATCCTTAGCCCACCAAGTATATAGGAAGAAAACTCACACCAAACAATACCTTCATGTTGAAGCCCATCATCACCCTGCCCCAAAATTAAGAGTTCTCAAAACCCTAGCTATTAGGGCCTTTAGAATCTCTGATGATGAACACCTTGATGAAGAGAAAAACCACCTCCTCAAGGTTTTCAAGGATAATGGCTATAAAAAACATCAAGTTCTTATAGCCTTTCATAATGCCTCTAAAATACCTAGAAGTAAGGCACAAACAAATAATGATGTATCCAAAGTTTTCTTACCATACATACAAGGAACAACAGACAAGCTTGCTAGGATTTTGAAGAAGAAAAATATTGGGGAAAATTTCAAACCCATAAACACTATTAGCAATTCCCTTAGGTCGGTCAAATACCCTATTGATCCCATTGAACATACGGGTGTCTATATGATCCCTTGTTCATGTGGTAAAAAATACATAGGGGAAATAGGTCGGTCCTTTAAAATTAGAATTCAAGAACATGTCTATGATATTAAGCACAACCGCACTTGTCCATCGACATTGGTAGAACATTCGGATAAAACAAAACATCATATTTGTATTGAAGAGGCCAAAATTCTTGCCAAAGTAGATCACTATCACAATAGAAAATTTATGGAAGCCATCGAAATCGAAAAGAAACCTAACAATCTAAACAGAGATGATGGTTGGAAGATCAGTCAAAATTGGATCCCAACACTAACCATAAGGACAGATTCTATAAACCGATTAGTAATATTTTAGGTCTTATATATTTTTAATAAGTTGAATCTTTACTAAATTTTTTTTCAGATTTATACACCTCATGATTTTTCAGATTTCCCTCTTATCTTAAAACTCTTACTAATGATGGACCACATTTGTTTGGACTGAAACGTTGAATAAAAAACTGATGCGATGAATCTAAAATAACCACCTTATCATAACTCCAGTCGCAAAAGTATCAGAACTTAAATAGGAGTAGAGATGACATATTCAATGAGAAGGTCATGTACAAAGATCATTTGTATGGAAAGAAACATGAAAAATAAAAATGATAATACATTGTGCTTGATGAGATCATTAAAAAATAAATTCCAAAGGCATAAGAAAATCAAAATGTACAACAACAGGATCAACCATGTTATGTAGAAGCCCTGAACTATAATCTCCTTCATTGTATTATTTATTGTTGATTGATTATGGTGAACTAGAATGTTATGAAGAGGCAATGCAGGTAGACACCAAAAAGAAGTGGGAGCAAGGCATGAAAGAGGAA
>JZKD02S0053625.1:258163-271875 GCA_000966675.3 Picea glauca | reverse complement strand
AATTTAGGGTTATAACAGATGCCCCCTAATGTGTGAGGTCAGAAGAGAATCTAATGGCTGAAATACATTACAAAGCTTCACCAAATTATGAAGTGAGTGAGCCTAGGACCAGAGTTCGGGAGGTGCCATCTGCAAAATAAAAATTGTCTCATCGAGGTGGGCATACCCATGATCGAGATGAAATAAATCATGGCTACCAATCAAATACACTGCAGATCCATGTCATATAAATATATAAAGTGTAGCCGTGAGCAATACACAACGGATCTACATCTCAAAAACAAAAATTTACATGTATAGTATCCATCTTCAAGAAGCCAATGATGCTTGATGGATGGAGATGAGGCCTTCAGACCTCGAGCAACAACTTCAATATCTTCAAAACTTGGGTAGGAGTGTAATGAGTGTATGACTTCACTACCCAGAGGTCTTCGACGACTCGTTGGGGAACAAACAAGAGGATCTCAGTGATCAGGCATAGAAATTCAGTGATTTCAAACAAAGACTTGATTGGACTTTTGGGATGGTCGGGCATGAGGGAAAGAGACAAACTGCAGAGAGGCCGACTCAAGCAGGGTAAAACTTCCCTTGGACAATAGCACGAAAAATGATTAGCATCAGGCAACATGAAATTGACATAAGTTCACGATGCAGGAGGCAACACAAACTCTCCATATGTTTGGAAGGATAAACAAACAAAGGAGGACACAACTCTATGTTACGATAACAACTTCCTAAGGTTATATTAAATCCCAAATATTGACAAATTTTGGCACAGGGTAAGACTCAGGGTTCAGCTCTAAGAGCGCACCAACAAGCCCTAACTACTGGCCCTTTCGGTAACACTTGCGAGGTAGATGCAGTCTCACCCGAAGTAGCTATGAGGGGATTGCAGGACAGAGATGTCTACAACCAGAAGGATTGCAAAGTGGATTTACAGGAACCAATCACACAACAATCTAGTATTCTTTAACCTCTTATAATCTACTGTGCAAGTTATATCTCAGATCTAACACATTATCATCATAGCAGTGTATTAAATGACAGATAAAAGAGCATCAATCACACACAACACAAGATATACGTGGTTCACCCTCTCTCTAGGGCTACGTCCACATAATTGTGCTTTATAATGTATTAAGATGAAGCATACAACTCTTGTTTGTGCTCTTAGCTAGCAGATCTTCTTTCTTTTCCACTCTGTCTCTCTCCTTCTTGTGCACCCAGTTGCAGGACTTGACCTTCGCACCCAGCTGAAGATCTTACACTACTAGAAGGCTCTCACACTTATCTCCTCTCTCTCACACAACAATAATCACTCATGTCAATAGTACAACTAGATTGAACCTCCTTCCCTCATGTAGGTTCTTATTTATACATTACAATATCTCACTGCTCAGAATCAGTGAAAGATCACAGCCACATCCAGGGTCTCTACGATCGACCTCTCCACATAGCAGAAGCAAGTAGGCAAGTTCATGGAAGAATACTTGGATATATTCTCCTCACCTACCAGGGTACCTTTGCACTTCCAGGTCAAACACCCCATCGATTTGACCCCTAGTGCACCGCTTCCCAATGCGCCAGTCTATCGTCACTCTCTGCTAGAGAATGAGGAGATCAAGTTACAGATCCAAGAGTGTCTCCACAAGGGGCACATCCATCCCATCTCATCACCTTGTGGGAGCCCAATCGTGTTGGTATAGAAGAAATATGGAACCTGGCAACTCTGCATTGATTACCGGGATCTGAATAAAATCACAATCAGAAACTGGTACACGATCCCCCAAATCGACGACCTCCTTGATCAACTCACGAGGGACAAATACTTCAGTAAGATTGATCTGAATTCTGGCTACCACCAGGTCCCGATAGAACAAACAGATGTATGGAAGACCTCCTTCAAGTCAAAGGAAGGTATTTTTGAATGTTGTCCATGCCCTTTTGTTTGACAAATGTGCCAGCCACTTTCATGAGGTTGATGGATGATATCCTGTGACCATTCACCAATAATTTTGTATTGGTGTATCTTGATGACATTCTCATTTACAACAAAACTTGGGTAGAACACTTGCATCATATTCAACAAGTTTTTCACACGCTGCGACAGCACAAGCTATACGCCAACTTGGAAAAATTCTCCTTCGGCATGGACAGGGTCCATTACCTGGGCTACATCACTGATCAGCATGGAATAAATGTGGATCCAGCCAAGATCCAAGTCATTCATGATTGGCTAGCCCCAACAACACTCACCAAGCTCTAGATCTTCTTGGGCCTTGCCAATTTCTACCATAGGTTCATGTTGGGATTCTCCCATATTGCATGGGCCCTCAACCAAATAACCTGGGGTGGTGGTAAGGCAAAATTTGTGTGGGGGAGGTCCCAACAACTAGCGTTCGATGATTTGAAGTAGTGCTTGTGCTCATCCCTAGTACTTTCACTCCCAGACCTACAACAACCCTTTGAGATCGAGATAGATGCCTCTAACTATGTTGTGGGTGTCATTCTCACTTAGCACGACCACCCTGTGGCCTATCATAGTGAGACACTATCAGATGTTGTTTGTAAGTACCCTACTTACGATAAAGAAATGTACTCCATTGTGCAAGCCTGTCGCCAATGGAGACACTACATTCTTGGGAAGGAGATAGTCATCCACACTGATCATAAGCCACTGCAGTTCATGCAGACACAAGGAAAATTGCAGAATGACTGCCATCAAAAGTGGTCCACATACCTGCAGCAATTCCACCTCAACATCAAGTATAAAATAGGAATCACCAATCGCGTCGTTGATTGCCTCAGCAAACTGCAAGTCGCGACACTCACCACGGTGCTAGACTCTTGTAGCCATGAGACCTATGGATGGCCCCAACTCTACGAGATAGAAACGAAATTCACCACCACCTACCAGTTGTTGGGGGAAAATGCATTTGTCGATAATTTCCATATTCAAGATGGGTTGTTGTGTCATCTTAGCCATATCTGTGTTCTGTCAAGCGAGCGAGTGAAGCTAGCCTGGGAAGCCCACTACAATCGGGTGTCAAGACACTTTGGTGTTGAAAATACAGTGGCGATGCTACAGAAACATTTATACTGGTCGAAGCTTCGACAGGAGGTCTGCAAGTATATCAGGTCCTGTACTGCCTAAACGATTGCCAAACTGACCACTAAGAAACAGGGCATGTACACCCCTCTTCCTACTCCTGACAGGCTATGGGAATCCATCTCAATGGACTACATGTCGGGCCTCCCATCCACCAAGCGGGGAAATGACTGTGTTTTTTTGGTTGTTGATCGCTTTTCTAAGATGGCGATTTTGGTTGCCTGCAAGAAGAACATCACAACAGAGGCCATTGGCAAGCTCTTCTTTGAACGAGTCTGGGTACATTTTGGAATCCCACAAAACATTGTCTCAGATCGAGACATTCAATTTCTTAGCACATTCTGGTCTAGCCTCTGGTCACTGCTGGACACCAAGCTCACCAAATCCACGGGCTTCCACCCGCAGATAGATGACCAAACCGTGTTCGTAAATTGAATGATTGTGCATATCCTCCGCATGTATAATTCACATCACCCTCTCACATGGGATGAGAGTCTTCCCTATTTCCAGTATAGCTACAATCGAGCCCTACATATCTCAACTGGCCACAACCCCTTTCAGGTGGGGTTGGGATTCCAACCATTGGGTTCCATAGATGTTGCACTTCCCCTTGCGGTCACCTCGACCAAATCATCTCCTGCTCCAACTGAAGCTGACAAAGCCACCCGGCTCATTGAGTGGATCCAACACATCCTCCAACAAGTTCATTATATCCTATAGAAGTCCAATGACAAGTACAAAAAATGCCATGATCAACATCGAGTGCCACATAAGTTTTAGGTAGGAAACAAAGTTTGGTTTCACTTGCAGAAAGAACACCTTAAAGGATCCCATCATAATATTCGCCCACTCTGTTATGGGTTTCACACCATCACCAAGGCCATGGGGGATAATTATTTTCATCTCAACATTCCTCCTTTCCTTGGCCTGTACCTAGTGTTCAACGTGGATCTCCTTTGCCCTTAATTCCCACCATTATTGGACACCTCAGAAGTAGCAGAACAATTGAAACCAACTGAGATCAACCCCGACTACATAAAAAATGCATCCAATGATCATATTGTGGAAACAAAGATCAAGGGTACTCAACAACAAAGGATCCAACTTTATCAAGTCGTCAAAGTAGGTAACTCCTACACCAAGGCAAGTGGCTCACCCGGGGACAGATTCAGCAAAAATTTCCTCATCTGATGGGGGACGTCAATGAAATGGATACTATTTCTTCCTAAGGAGTGAGTATTGATCCAGGTGGATATCAATGGCCACCCACCTTTTTCAGCTGATCAAAACAATTTTCTGGCAATTTTGGCAATTTACTATTTTTAGCAGTTTTAACTTCTGGGGACATTTTGATGGCCTAAATGAAGGTTTTTCGGGATTGACCCAAATCAATGATAACCTATAGAATGATTGATGCCCCAAAATGAATCTCCTCGATGATACCATTCCAACGGGCTATCATATGCCTAAAACAGAGATCGTATGCAAAAGTTACGACCCCGAGAAGTTAATGTACTAACTTACCCAAATGGGGCCCACATGAATTTTGGCACTTCATCTCCTAGGGTTATGTTTTTGGATGTCTAGGGTTTTTGGCATTCCTCTTTATTGTAAAAATTCCTTCAAAGCCTGATTGTAATCTGCTTCTTGCGAATGAGCGCAACCTTCACATCTCTTCTCAGAGATAAGCCACCACCATTCCAACAAACTTGTTTTCCGCTGCATTTTACAGTTTCAACTTATTTCGTTATTGAATAGAAAACCAGTTTTACTGTATCTATGTTATTTTGTGTTAATAAACTGTTAATAATCTGTAGTCATTCTGTTCTACTCATAAAATCTAGATCATTCCCCCAAGAGGCAGAAGATGGAACTAATCTCCAAACATTAAGAAATATCAAGAAATCCAAGCTATACAAGGTGGTGGCACATGCATCGGTGTTTCCCTATTCAGAGGTTATCTAATGGATTTTAATGCATGATGATATCGAAACCTAATATATTCTAAAGGATGGATAACACCCAATATCCTCCTTTGAAGCTTCAACAATTGCTTCCTATTACCTCTTGGAAAATGGAGAGAAATCACTAGACGAGAATCTCATAAGGAAGTTCTCAGACATTTTGAAGAAGATTTTGAAGGCTTGGTACAAACCTGAGAAAGTGTTAAAATCAAGGTTGTTAGGAGGATATCCCACCAACCTACTAAAAATGCCATATCAATATGTAGTGGCCATGTTGTGCAGACTATACGGGGATCCTAATACACAAATATTCTCAATAACCTGGGTGCCCCTTATTTACTATGTTGCAGATGCTGATTCAACCTTCAATTGGGTCGACATTCTCATCATATTTGGAAGAATCTCTCAAACCAGCTAAGAGAATTATTCCTGGACAATTCCCAAGTTTCAACATGTCCTCGTATCTCCTGGACATGGTTTTCACATGTCATGCATTTCAAAAGATGGTTTGGTCCTGCCATCCCAATGATCCCCCAATCCATATCTACTACAAGTTGTTGTGGGAGAAAAATTATTGAATAGAGCATCACAAAATCTATGACCACTTCTTGGCTCCTCTATTCCAACTTATATTCAACTCACCTGCACCATGTATGATAGATAAATCATGAGAGATAATCAAGAGGATATGGAACTGGTACCTCCTAGAGTATGGAATGTACCTTAGGATATACACAGCCATCAAATATCTTCATTTGTTCGCAAGTTTCATTTCGGAAAAGTTTGTGCTACAAGAAATCGCTTACCAAACTATTGTGCATGGGGTTGGAAAAACACTATGCAGAGATGAGAAGGCTATTTTTCCTCCTCTCCCACTCTAGGTCGGGTCATACTCATTCAAAGACATCAACAAATCTTAATTTGAAGTAGACATATTGAAATATTTCCACTTCAGAGAGGAAATATTATGGAAACACGATCCTCTAAACATGGTCAAAGAGAACTACATCAGCCACGGGTACAAGTGGGAATATAAAACTGACATTTGGGAAGAAGATGAAATCCACTACCATGCGAGGAGATACCACAATGTCATCTTAACAAGAAGAGGAAATCCATTGGGCAGAATATTAGATGAACAACGAGTCTAGGAAGCCCAAAATAAGGCCAAAGAATAAGTGGCAGTGGAAGTAGTAGTAGCAGAAGCCACAATGAAAACAACAATCTTTGAATCGGTAGTAGTAGAAGTAGAAGAGGAAGAGATAAAAAGGAAAGTAGCAAAAGTTGTTGAAGAAGAGAAAAAAAAGAGAAAGAAAGAAGAGGAAGATGAACAAAAGAAACAAAAAGAGTCTGAAGAAGCAGCAATAACAAAGTTAGCTATAAAAGAATAAAAGAAAAAGGATAAAGTAAAAAAGAAATAAGAAGACAAAGTTGAGAAAAAGAGAAAAAAAGAAGAAGCAGAGGCTAAGGCAGCACCATAAGCAAAAGTAGCCGCAAAAAGAGTTCATACTATGTTATCCGGGAGTATCCAAGAATGCTCACAGAGGTACAAAAAGATTTGGAAAATCCATAAAGGTCCAGAATGGTTCAATAATGCTCAAAATTTGATCATCCCAAATTCTCTTGAAAATGCCATCAATACGAAGAGCTCATTGTCAACTTTCCAATGGTGCCAACGACGCCTCAAACGGAGTTCGTATGCAAAAGTTATAAGTGTTAAAAGTTCCAGTCAACCAACTCAAAGGTCAAAGTACATGGGAAAAAGAGGTGACACGTGTCACCACTACAAGGGTGACATGTGGCACATGGTTATTTCCAGCTAACTAGGAAGATCATACCTCTAGGTGGATGAATTCTAGGTTGACAAGTGAGTGAATTACATGATGACATGTGGAATTGGAAAGCCAATGAGAGGCCAGCACGTGGAAGCTTCCCAATGGCTAATAATGGTCAATGTATTAAAATTATGGATTCAATGGGGGTCGAACCCATGACATCCATAACCTTCCAATACTTAACATATCCCCCACTACCAACACGCCCTCACATGTGACTCAACCTACATATGACATACATTATATTTAAACTAATGTAAAGGTTCAAGTGAGTGGAAAAAGGGCCGAGAGCCTAAGCCCTCGACCCTTAGCCTTTGGTTTTGTTGCATACCATGTAACCACATTACATGGAATATGCCAAGGGTCGTAGGGAATATAACCCTCAATCTTCGCTTTATATGCCACATTTTTTAACCAACGAGCCATATATATGGTTTTTTAAAACAAACCAACTAACCAATAATTAAATCCTTCCATGGATTTCAAGATTTGGTTAAGGGGCTCATGCCCTATTTAATGGAGTGTGACTCAAGGTTGTAAACACATTCATTTTTTATAGATCTAAGTCTCGTGATGTGTGCCAAGGGTACAAGTCATTTGAGACTACACTGTAAAGCGTACCAAGCAGTACCTTGATGAAATTTCAATAATTTTATATGAATTTTACACAATGTTTTGCCAAGAATCCAACGGGGCACTTCATTTATGCATTTGAGTAACACATAAAAAGGTCATTGTAAAATGTAATCATTTGAGTATAAAAAAAAAATGTCTCTATTGGAAGCAAACCCAAAGAGGTAGCCCAAATTGGGTGAACTTCGTTTTTCCAACTTGTGTATGTGATTATATTATTGTTGTTCATTTCAAGCTCATTTATTTTGCAATTCATTATCATTAAAGTGGATTTGGTTAGATAAGTTTTTCACATATAATTTGCAAATAGTCAAGCCATCATTTTATTTCGAACATCAAGTAGATGTTTATGTGTCTTCTAAATTATCAGCGTCTAAAGGATTTTTCAGATCAAGTTGGTATCCGAGTGAGGTTTGACAAGTATTTTTCAAGTGGATGTTTACAAGATCCAAACTCAAACTTGGTAAAGGAAAACTTGCAAGTTATAATTCTGAAATTGGAAAGAGATTTCGACGACATAATATGGGTTCTGAAAAAGGAGAAGAAGAATATCATCCCATGAGTTGTGAAGAAATCATAGCTACACTTCAACCACTAAAAGAAACAATATTTGAGTTAGAATGAAGAATTCAAAATCCTGTAAGTGGAGAATCTTCAATAAAAGGAGAAGGAGGAGGCGAAGGCGGTGGACCTTCAGAGCCCCCTTCCCCTTCCTCCTCCTCATCATCAATTTCTTCTTAAGCAAGTAAACATTCCTCTCATTGAAAGAATTCCTCTAATAATTATGAGCATAATTTGTATTACTAAAATTGGATGTTAATTTTGAATTGCCAATCAATTAGACAACTGGATCAAGAAGATAGATGTATATTACAGGGTTCAAAAGATCATGGACGCAACTACAAAGATACAATTAGTCTCTCTTTGACTAAGGGGAACTGCCTTAATATGGTGGGAGAATAAGATGCAAGTTGGTCTTGTTCAAAATGGTAAAGTAATATCTTCCTAGGATAAGTTTACTAAGGATATAATAAAACAATTATATCCAATGGCACATACACGAACGACAATGATTGAATGACAACATCTGAGACAGGGTAAAGTCCAGAATATTCGAGCATATACATAGGAATTAAAAAAGAATGCATTATCCCTAAGAATTTTGTTGTATACTCATGAAACTCTTCTTAATTATATTGGTCGCATGCACTAATGTCTTCATAAAATTATTCTAATGTTTATCCCTACTAACATTTATAAGGTTTCAGTACAAGCTACACATCTAGAGGATAGTAAGGTTAATCATGCAAGCAAAGGTAAGAATCAATTCAAGTTTGAGAAGAAACTGAAAGATAAATGGAAGAGTAAGAAACCATCCACAGTGAAGCAAGTTGAGGGAAGCCCTACATGTTCCCACTATAAGAGAAAGGGACATGAGGAATCATAGTGTTGGAAGTTTCATCCAGAATTACGATCGGAGAAATTCAAGGATAAATGGAAGCAAAATATTGTTGCATCATCTCATCAGGATCTAGGATTAGATTCTGGACATGAGTCCAATATCATGGCCATAGGAAGAAAAGACATATCAGTTATCAATTCAAATTATTCAACTCAATCTGCCAAAACATAAAGTGATATTGATCAAAAGAAGAGAAGTGAGCTTTTTCATGTCATAGTTATAGTCAAGCATACTAAGGTAGATACTTTATTCGATGGTGGATCTCAATTTAACCTAATATTTTAATCAATTGTTAAGAAGTTGGAATTGAAGACGACACCTCACAAAAACAATATCCATTAGGATGGGTGTGTGACAATGCTAAGTTGCAGGTAACAAAGCAGTGTAAGATCAAGTTTGAAATTACAGCTAAGTTCTTTGATGAGGTCGAATCAGATGTTGTGCCTCTTGACATTTTTGGCATTGTCTTGGGTATTCCATATCTATTTGGAAGGAAGGATTTGTTCTATCTAGAGGAAAAAAAATATCACCTTCTCAAGTGTAATATCCCTCAGCCGAACCCAAGTGTAAATATAATGAAAGTGTACTTAAGCTGGTGAGTTGTTCTGACATAATTTTTTTAATGCACCTTCATGGCAAAGTGCGTGCATGTACTGTGCAGTAAAATGATGTAGTGCGCACATTCTCGGATACCGTGCACTGTAACTAAAGTGCGCGCAATATTGAGGTCAACGATCCTTTGTGTATATGATATGTATTATAGGCTGGTGAGCCAGTTATTATAATATGGGATGCTTATGTTTTGGAATTAGGCCAGAGTGCCTAGATGTTAAAGGCCAGTGCGCCTATTTTGTATATGTTTCATGATTAATATAAAATACATCGATGCGTGCAGATCGACCACGATAAAAGAGATGGGGGACTGAACTCCACCAGTTAGGGAAAGGGAGGGCCAAAATTTAAGGGAAAGGGCTAAGATAGAGAGATTCAACCAAAAAGGAATATTATATTAATATTTCTTAAAACATAAAGTATGGATAATTATTTTATCCTAAGTTCTAAAGTTGGGGACAAGTGGACCAAAGTAGCTTCCAACATGAAAAGTGTCAAGTTGGGGACATGCATACATATTGTTGGGACTTAGTTCATTTTCACACTTCACCATCATTCTTATGATCATCTCTCCCCTGATTCCTTCGATCATCCAGTCATCCAGTCAATGATTCCATGACCATTTTTCACTCATGCAGTCAATTATCCTTCAGACATTCATTTCACTGTATCTGAACATGTTTCCATAAACATTTCCTTTTGGTGTACCTGGTTACCTGGGAAGAGGGATTGAAGAAGCGGGTTGTCAGGCCCTTGAGAAATTGAAGAGGTGGGTTTTCAGGCCCGTGATAAATTCTCTGAGTGAGATAATTGTTGGGAATTGATTTCCTAAAGGTGATAAACTACAACTATAGTTCTCTGAGACTTCCTGTCCATCCTGTTGTTGAAGCCCTGGAAGGGAAGTGGGGAAGTCGAAGGACTGTTGAGCAGAGAAGGGGCACACTTCCTTGGGTGGGACAGGCTTGTGGTGAATGATAGGTTGTAGGTTGTTAGTTGAGTGAGAATCTGAGACAAAGTCTTTCTTGTCGTCTATGAGCCTTTAGCCTGGTTAGGAATCCCTTTACCCAGGTGGAGTTTAGTCCTATCTCGGGGGTGACTCACTGTTGAGAGTGATGAATAGTGTATTCTAAGGCTGGGAGGTTCATGGATGGTTCGCACACAGTTGGTGATAATATTTCCAATATAAATACCAATCGTCTGATAAATTTACATGTTGCATTGTTATTTACATGCTTACGTTACGGTTTATCATATGTTTGATTATAATTGTTTGTATGTTTATGGGTATTTCCCTGTATATGTTGCATGTCTGTGTTTACTATTATTTCAGTATGAAATCGTATATTTACATAATGTAATTTTTTGTTTACGTATTATATGTAAATCTTCTGCGAGAGTGTTGTATGTATATGTTATAATTGCATGCAGTTTGAAGAGAAATATTTATGTGGCATAGCTCAGTTGAATACTGGGTATGTTACAGTATGTTCCGCAGTGAGAGAATAAAAGTGTTCCCTTGTGTAGCATGGCCCGGCCATGGGTGGACGGGGACGTTACAATATGGTATCAGTGACCAAATTTCAAGTCACAGAGCGTCCATGGTAAACTTTGGCTCCATGCGGAAAATAGTGGCGTGCAGGTGCACACGGTAAATTTTGGCACTACGTGGAAAGTGTTGGCGTGCAAGTGTGTATAGTTAATTGTGGCGTCGTGCGGAAGAATATTGTGTGCAGATGCGTGCTATAAATTTATCATTGCACGGTGTGCACACACATAGTAATGGTGAACGCGGTGTGTGCAGTATTGCAAAACACGAAGCAATTTGGTTGGTGTGCGCACAGTATGAGTATAAGTTGTCTCACGATAGTGTAGTCAATGGTGCGCGCAGATTATTGCACACGGTGGGGGAATATTGAACTTCGGCATGGTGCAATGCATAGGATGAAATGCATGTTGAATATCAGTGTGAAATACCAAAACTGTGTGCAACAGGTATCAGTATAAGAACCAAAACTGTGCACAGTGGATATTGACGCACAACGCAAAAGTAGTCCACGCAAGTTATTGGCATGACAGAGAAGAAATGCATAGTGGATATAGGTGTGTGGAAGCACGATTTACCTTGTGGTGTTGCTATCCATGATAAATATCGGTGTACAGGTTGAATTTTTGTGCGTGCGAAGTCATTTGGAAGGCGATGAGTTTGATTTTAATAGAAAATTTTCATTGTATTAGAGGAAAAAGAAACACACAACCGCATCGGAGCATTATTTAAAATGATTTCTGAGTTTTATATTCCTCTGATTCATACACATGGAAGTGAAATATAAGCTTACAATAAAATCATACTATGAAAGAAAACAAGACTCATATCACCACCGGTTAGAATCTTGTAATAAACAGTCCAAAGTCCGTTTTTGCAAGTATATATTCATTTTAATCCCAAAATTGCAAAAGTCTTCCTACACAGAGGGCAGGTTCTGTTTCCCTTTTTCTCTTCCTCAAGATAATACATATATATGGAAATAAGTTACAAAAGGGAATGATTTAAAATAATAGATATCCTACTTTAAGGTGACCATTTAAGAATGGGTCTATCATCTCTGGATCCTCTTTCCTTTGCTACCATCTATCCAAAAAATGTTGAAATTTACTTAATTTGATTCGAGGACTCATTTCAGCTTAGCAATATCCTCCTTTAAAGTATCTAACCAGACCATTTGATCCTCTCCAACAGTTTCAACCATTTCAGCTATGGTTTCTTTGTTCTGTTGCTTGCTTCGTTTCTTCTTAACAACTTGTCTGTTGATGACTAGATCTCTCATAATGGGATTCAACCTAACTTCCATTTTTGTGTCTGTAGTAGGTTCTATGCAAAATTTAGTCACTATTATCTGTGCAATTACCTTATCCTCCTTACTCGTAGGTAAAAATACCATGTCACCTGAAGAACCAGTCTCACTGGATGTAGCTTTGTCCATGTACCTCAATTTCGTGGACACCAAAAGGATTTTACAGAGATCCGAAGGTCAAACAAATTTTGGAGATTACTCCATTTATGGATAAGATGATGCCTCCATACTTGAGAATTGGTATTTATAGAGTCCCAATCATGAATCACAGACATAATTAAATACAAATACATTGATTTTTCATGTGTGGTTAATCCATTTCAAATGATTAGATTTTGAGTTTGTTATATGGCGGCATTCACTTAACATCATACGGCTGTGAAGTACCAAATGAGTGAAACAAGGTGATCTGACTAGCCTTCTCTCATCCCACGAGTGGTGGTTTTGACATATTGAAGCATGTGACATCGGGACTTTGGAAAAAGTGGTTTCGACAAACTACCTTTCACCCAGATGTATCTCAAGAATTGGGTCTTATCTAAAAATTGTCATGGTGATAACACCAGGAAATCAAAAGAGATAATTCCGATGTATATATTGAACCAAAATGGTTCATATTTTTCATGAATTGTTGAATTAGTTAGCTGATAAGTTTTGAAGGCTGAACATTTTGCAGAATTAACAACAACTAAATCAGATTAGATCAGTGCATAGTCCATAGGAATGGAAGAGGCAAAGGGAAATTACAGTCAGGAAGATGAGAGCAAAGGGATGGAGGTCCATTTGGGCATTGAAGGAACAAACTCCAATGGACATGGAGATGAAAGGAATGAAAACATGAATATGGTAGAGACCATTAAAAAATTGCAGAAGGATGTACAAAGCCATAAAGATGATAATGAAAGGCTTATGAAAGCCAGGGAGCAGCAGGATGACTTCAACATGAAGTTATTCGAGGGCTTGAACAAAATAGAAAATAAATTAGATAAGGAGAGTGGCTCAAGCAAATATGGAAGTCACGGGCCTTCGAATGAGAAAAGAAAATCAAGAAGTGTTAGCAGACATCACCATCACTCCCCGAGGCATTCCAATAAGAGAGCAAGCAACAACTCAAGTCCATCCCCTGTCAGAAGGCATAAGAGGTCTGGGGTGGATGAGCTACGAGGAGAAATGAAAAAAATCAAACCTCCTACATTTGATGGTGAGCACAAGAAGGATGAAGATGCAAAAACATGGTTGTTGGGC
>JZKD02S0053625.1:225049-237602 GCA_000966675.3 Picea glauca | reverse complement strand
ATCTTGTAACACATCACCTGTTACATTTGCTTCCTGATTTCTCTCATGTTGTCCATCTCTTTGTTTCTTTGGAGATCTGCAGTCTTTCTTCAGATGTCCTTTCTTCCCACAATTCTAGCACCCTATCTTTCCAAGTCTGGATTCGAATCTGCCCTTCCTAGAATTCCTGTGGTTCCCTGAGCCCTTTCCTCTATCCTTTTGTCTTCCCCTATGTTACTAGATAAATTGATAGGTGCGGACACTAACTGATCTCCCTAGATCCACCTCGATCTAGAACAAAATAGGACAGGACATGACTCTTTCTCTAAGTTGCATTCATTGAATCTACTACCGAGAAGGAATGAGTGACATACCTTTATATTTCTTCCTTTCGTCTCTGTTGTTCCTACTTCTTTCCAGTGCTCTTGTGAAATCATGTCCAAGATGACACAAACCAACCAAAGTGAAGATAGAAAAGTATATTCAATGTCAACCTATGCATATGATCAAGGAGTTATGCAATAAAATAAGAGTGATTTTATGGGAAAGGGACATGCCGTTGTATTATATTAAATGAAAGTAGAAGATACAACCATATCGCCTTGATGTACCAAGCTTCCTTTAAATGATCCTTGGTTCCAACAAACACACTTTCTCTACACTTGCATGAAGAAGATACAGTACAACTTGATAGACAACTAGAGTCTTCAATCTTCAATCCAAATAGGGTTCTTCACACAATTATTTCATCAATTCTCCATTCGATCTTGCTTAACCTTTTCCATGAGAAACCTTTCAATATATAGGAGAAGGAGAGATGGTTAAATGGATGAGGATGATCCCACTAAATCAGAGAAGTCAGTAGAATGCCAACCATGCGAATGCCAACTCATTTTCTAGAAGATCCTCTTCTAGAACCTTTGTAACCTCTTCTTCCATTTTTAGCCTTAAAACAGGTTTGCACCTTGCTTATAGAGAAAACTGCGAACTCCTCTCAGGCCAAGTATAGAGCAACCTGCGAGAATCAGGATTTACGCACTCTGCATCATATCTAGCCTGCGAACTCACTTTAAAAATATGCTTTGTAGAGGAAGACAATAGTCACTTTTCTTAGGAAAAACTTCCTTATGAGAGCCTGATCACATAACTGTAGATACATCACCAGGGTGACCAAAATCATGTGTAATAGAATGCCACCCAAAGTATGAGGCTGGAACTTGTGACAGCCGAAATACTTTGTAAAATGCATGTATGTGTTAGGAACAAGGAGTGCACCTAATCAGAAACCTGTAAAGAACCAAGCATCTACAGAATATAATACCAGTTCTGAGGTAGGCATTCCCATGCTCAGATCATAAATGAATAAAATCATAAATGTAGGCCATGGCCACCAATCATACACTATGGATCCATGTCATCAAAAGGATACAGAGCCACCAGGAATACACTGTGTATCTATGTTAGAAGACTCAAATTAAGACGTAGCCACGCGACATACAAATTGGATCTATGTGTCGATACAAATCATACATACTCCATTGCAGCCTGAATCAATGAGATGAGACCCAGGGTCTTCAATCTCATCATTTGAAAGTACAAATCTAGCCATGTGATTACATGTGTTGAAGTTGAACATGGTAGAAACCACTCGATTACCAGTCATTGATGAAAGCTGTTAAAAAGTGCGAGGGAAATCATCATTGATGTCAATGAATCCTAAGGTACTGAAGTACAATTCAAACGAATGTGAATGAATGAGCTGAAGTCGAACACTCGGCGGAATATCTCGATCAGGGACCAATGATGTGAAACCCCTGTCGAAATCGAAGAGACCTGCCATTAAGGCATGCAGGTTCCAAGGTACTAAATAATTTCTAAGTCTTATTCCTGGATAATGAGTTGGAGTCAACGGAAAAAGACTCATCACAGGAGGGCCTTGATGTATCCCGCATCAATGACATGAAATAAGTAACAGGTTTTGAGGGTAAGTCAAAATACAAATATGGTTTGAAACGGACACAAGGAAGTCTGACATGGTAAGAATGGACAACTGCAGATGGCCGACTCAATGGAGGGCTCGTTTGAACTTCTCTTGAACATATTAATGACACGACAAGGGACTTGGTAGCATTGACTCAAAGATGGCCCAAGATGTGACCTTGTAGTAATTCGGATGAGAGACAAATGGATTTCCCAAACCAAATTCAAATGACGAATAGGGGGTGTCATGTTCAAGAGCAACGCTTACTTCCATTAATATGAATACAAAAACACATCCCTTTCCCAAAATTTCCCCCACCATTTCTGGCGAGTACCTCTTTATTTTTACACAAGCTTGAGGAGGATAACATATGCTTGTCTATGTAATCTCATATTTTGAACGAGTCCCTCAAAGTACATTTAACGAACCCTAGGAAGGAGTGGTTTTGTCCCATTATGGGTCTTTCGATGTTTGTTTAACGAGTCCAATGATAGAAAACTCGGGGGTTTTTCATGTTTTGAGAGACTTAAAAACACTTAAAGAGAAATCTCCCAGTTCCATTTTCGTAAATGAGTTCGAAGAGACCAAAAAAGTGATAAACTATTGCTCGTCAAACATTTTCTTCAAATACTTTAACGAGCGTGAAAAGAACAAGATCACTCGACAATCTTTTCATTTTTATGGAGCGTGAAAAGAACTTAAAGGGTACTCCCTTACATTCATTGTTTTTGTGTTACCATGATGAGTACAACAAGATGAGAAAAAGTATACTCGGTTGTGTTCTCATGTATTTTCGAGCGCGAGAATGAACGAAGACTGAGCTCGAGGTTTTTTGTACAAAAAACCTAAAAAAGTAGTCGTACATGTGACAAAAAAAGAAAAAAATACTCGTTCACCGTCATTCAGACTTCGAAGTCACTATATCTGTGAAAAACCATACTCACAAGGCTATTAGGGTATTACGTTTTTTAAGCAAAGTAATAAAAATAATATAAAAAATCAACAAGAAATAGTAAAAAGTGAATAAATATGGGTGAAAAAACCTTTTTTACCATTTCATTGTTAGTTTGCCAAGAACTTGTCCAACATTACTCATTTTTCCCCAAATTTCTTCTCTCAATTGTGGGAGGTACAAGTGATCATTCGGAAAATGGTTTCAACCAATGAGGTAATCTCCTGATTTTCCAACTTTTCCATGGTTTACTTTTGATTTTTATTGGAAATTTTTAGAGTTTTGAGTCCATTTTAGGGTCGGTAGGCACGCTCAAGCATTCTCGCAGGTGGGCCATTCGCGACCTACGAGAATCTAAGATTCTCGGAGGTGGGCTTCAGTGCACCTATGAGAATCTCGCATTATGCAAAAGCTTCACCCGCGAGGGCCGAAAAATGGATTTTTGTGTGTGGTTTTGCTCAATAAAAAATTATGCAAGAGGTTAAAACAAGTTTTTGACTTCCTTCTCATGGCTCCATTGCAGGTGTTGACCATCACGATGTTGGAATGGAGGGAAAGAGAACATGAGGAGGAGAATTCCATTGCTGGGAATGACCTGGGTACAGTCGCTGCCCTCCGGGAATGGGGGCTCTTAAAATGTTTTAGGATCCCGGGCACGAGAGCCCAACTCAGACTGTTAGAGTACCTGGTCCACATGTGGGATGTGGATCAACAGTTATTTCACATAGGGTTCCACACGCTGACATTAGATATCGAGGATATCTATTTTCTAATAGGGTTGTCATGACGTGGATACCATGCTACTTTGACTGGAGGTAGAGGCAGCAGACATCCTATGAGCAAGTATGTTCGTCGATATTGTATTCTCGAGGTAGAGAGAAGAAAGGGTAAGGTTTCCATTTGGGGGGTCCAAGATTTGACCCTATGGACTATATTGTTTACTATTGCATGCATGGCTGGGAGAGTGGATCCGCACATGGCTCTCTAGAGCTATTTCCAATACACCATAGAGTGCACAAAGCCTCAGGTTTTCAACTAGTCGGATGCATTTCTCTACAGTATGAAGAGGCAACTGACAAAGTGCAGAAGGGGTAACCTGAAGCAGTTTGGGTACGGGTCACTTTTGGTGTCATTATTCCTTGATAGGGTCCCACTGCTGCAACTATAGGTAGATTGGGGTTTACCAGCCCCACAGGATTCGAGGATGTTGAGGTGGTGTAACCTCATGGCTTGACAGGTAGCAGGGCCTATAATCAAGTATAATGATTCATTTTTTTACTGGTTGAGGCCCCAGATGCTGATGATCGATGACTATGCATATGTCGGTTTGGATTTCTGAGGAGATCCATATTTGGTCCTGCCTGAGGATGCTCAGTTGGGTGACTTAGGTGAGAAGTACACATTTTGTTCTTTTTTAATGTTTTTGCAAATTTTATTATATAAAAAAAAATTATGTTTATCCAAGGACTAATCAAAAAATTTCTTTTGATGACTCATATGTGGGGCCGTATCGACCTCCAGGAATATCTCCCATTCAGAGGCATGGAGAAGCGGCTCCAGTGGTGAGATGGGATGTCGAGGACTACGAGGGTGGAACAAAACTTAGAGGGGTTGACAGCGGATGTCCCAGACATTGCTATTGGGGAGATCCTGAGATGTTATCAGCTCCATATAGTGGGTGTATCCGATTATCTCAGTCGACTGCTCCGTAGGGTAGCCCGAGAAGTTGTATGTTATCGTGAGCGTCATCCGTGATGCTATTTTGTAGAATCTATGGGATTCATATTTTGAGATTTTGATCTTTGTATAGAAACTTTTTGTAAAAACTTTTGATCCTTAAATACATATATACAACTTCTACCAGCTTATTTTGTGTTGAATAATACATGTGATGTGTGATTGGTTCATAAATTTCCCAAGTGTCTGTCTAACACATAATTAGATAAGGAATCAGTCAATCTATTTATACATCTAGGAATGTGTTGATATTTGATATAATCAAAATAACGTTCCAAGAGGTGAATTCATAAATATACCTGTAATAAAGTAGGACTTCATATAGCATAGACATTACTTAATTGTAGTACTACTAGGTGCGAATCGAGTCGTATAACCAGGTGACGGATATCAAGTGAAATAGCATCAATCAACAATTCGATGAAGGCGCTATATTATGCGATATTATTGGTCGCACGAACGAGGCACACACCTCATAAAATGATAAGTTCATTTGTAGGTGTGTAAATTGCCCATGTAGTAGAAGCAAGGTCATGAGTACTAAGACTAGCACTATCAGCGAAGCCAATGTGGGGTAGCGAAGACTCCGACATCTGGAAACCAAGCACAACACCAGATAATAGTTCAAGGGTAGAGACCAAATAATGAAAAAGAATATTAAAGTAACACACAAAATGTATGATACAATAAAATACAAACACTCATGCACAGGTGATCTTAAGAATAGTACTTCTTTAAGTACAACCCATTTCTGGGTTCACTCAAAGGGATACCGTCGTAGTCCACCAACTCGTAAGCTCCTTTCTCCAACACTCATCTAACGATATAAGGACCTCCCCACATAGCTTCAAATTTTCCAGTTCCTAGCATATCCCGATCTTGCTCGTAAAGGAGAATCAAATCACCTTCGAAGAAAATGCGTGGCTTGACATGTTTGTCGTATTGAGCTTTGACGCATTTCTTCTGGGCTTCTATAACTAGGGTGGCATCGTGACAGGTTTCTTCTAGTTGCATGAGATACAACAGATGCTCTTCTTCGGCAGAAGTGTTTGGGAGAAGTTCAATGGCTATTTTTAAAGAAGGTATCTCACATTCAATCACCAAGATGGATTCTAGACCATAAACTAACTGGAAAGGTGTAAACCCGGTAGCAGACTTAACAGATGTCCGGTAAGCCCACAATGTTGAAAATAACATCATGTGCCAACTCGTTTTGTGAATTCTTTACATTCATCGAAGAATGGTAATGAGGACTTTGTTTATTGATTCAACTTGGCCTTTGGCTTGTGGGTAATAGGGTGTTGAGTTTTCATGGCGAAGACCCAATTTTTTGGTGAGTTCAGACATCATGAAGTTTTTGAAGTGGCTACCGTGATTAGTAACGATAGCTTGAGGAACACCAAACTGAGCAATGATGTGATTGAACATGAATAATGTTGCAGTCTTTCCAGTATTGTCGAATGTTGGCATCGCCTCCGCCCATTTCGTAAAATAATCTACGGCTACAATAATGTATCCATGCCCCTCAACCAAGTGAGGGTGACATGTCATGAAATCGATACCCCATTTCTCAAAAGGACCAACGGAGACCACAGGGTGTAGAGGAGAAGGGTGTGACCGTATTTTGTTGTTGTAGGTTTGGAAAGCATGGCATTTTTGGACAACGATTATACAATCGTTGAATAAAGAAGGCCAAAAATACCCTGCTCCTAAGATCTTTTGGTCAGTAGAATACCAGACATGTGACCACGACATGCTCCAGAATGGCAGTCATTCATGGATTTCTTGGCTTTGTCAAATGTGAGGCAGCGTCGAAAAATGGAGTCAATTCCACGACAATAAAGAGTATCACCAAGAATAATATACTGATGGGCTTGGTAACATATGCAACGGTGGTCAGTGCTAGAAAAATCAGGCCGAAAAGTCAGGGTCTAGAGATATATGATGAGATCCCCATACCAAAGGTTTTCGAAACTGATCAGGAAAGGGGATTCATCGGGTAATGAATCCTACGCTACATTTTATGTCTCATAATAGGGAAGGTCGCATATCAACTCGGCAAACACCAAGAATTTCTTGTACTTAGCACGTTCGAATTCTAAGTAAAACTACTGGAGTATTGCGATCCATTTGGAGTATTTCCCCCCTAGCAATTGGCATGTAAGAATGTGCTACATAGGGTTGCAATTGGAAATCATAGTAGTCTTGCATAAAAGGATATAGTGCCGGAAACATTGAATAGCTTGGACGGTGGCCAAGGCCAGTTTTTCAACATGTAAATACTTGGTTTTGGTAGTCGTGGGACTTCGACTCAAATAATAAATGACATGTTCATCATGAGAATCATCCTCCTGAATGAGAACCATAGCGATGGTATAGTCCGAGCCTACGAGATAAAGGAAATAATACTGACTGTAATCAAGTGGGGAGAGTAGTGGGGTACGAGTTAAAGACAATTTCAAAGATTCAAAATATTTGTCAGCAGTGGTATCCCATACGAACTCATAACCTTTCTTGAGAAGTTGAGTAAATCCAAGTGTTAGCTCGGCATAGTTTGGGATGAAATGACTGAGAAAGTTTGCCTTCCATTGCAAACTTTGCAGCCGGCCAAGTGAGGAAGGAGGAGGAAGATTGAGAATCGCCTCGACCTTCAAAGGATCTACCCTGATCCCTTGACGTGAAACAATAAATCCCAAAAGTCGACCGGATTCTATGCAAAAAACAAATTTGTGGGGATTCAATCGTATATGGTAAAACCGACAGCGAAGGAAAATGGTGTGGAGGTGTGTTGGATGATCTACACGGTGCATGGAATGAGTTAGTAAGTCATCGAGATATGGCTGCACAATGTGCTTTATATCATGAAAGGCATAAGACATAGCACATTGAAAAGTTGTGTCGGCATTCTTTAAACCAAATGGAAGTTTCCGGTAGGAGAAAGTGCCCCAAGGACAAATAATAGCGATTTTGTGTTGGTCTGTGGGTACGATATTGATTTGATTATATCCAAAGAAACCATCCATCAGAGAGAATATTTCACTTCCAACACAATCATCGACGATCTAGTCAACGAAGGGGGTAGGAAAGTTATCTTTAGGACAAGCTTTATTAATGTCTCTATAATCAACACACACGTGGATCGTGCCTTGTTTCTTGTTAATCGAAACAAGATTGTAAACCCAGTCAGTTAGAGCCACAGGGTAAATAAAGCCATCTTTGAGAAGTTTCTCAACTTCAAGCTTGATAGTGGCTTCTTTACATGGGTGGACCGGACGAAGTCATTTCCGGATGGGTTTAGCGCCCGAGTATGTCTTAATCTCGTGTACAACAATGTCGGGGTCAATACCCAACATTTCTTCATAGCTCCAGGCAAAGACGTCACAAAATTCTTGAAAAAGAGATTTATAGGTGACGATTTTGTCATTGGAACACGAAGCTCTGATATGCACATTTTAAACAACTCCAGGTTTTATGGATATGTCGAGGGGGATGGTGGGTGAGATATTACTTAAGTTCCCTTCGTAGAACATATCGTGTGTAGACTCGGGAACGGTAGAAATGACAACAACTGTCGACAGGGTCAAGATCCTTTGGTAACTCTCAATGGTGTGTTGTTCCAGGAAGAGGATGGAATGATGATTTCCATCGTCCCAAGGGGTATACTCCATGGACATAGAAGACATAATCATCTCGTTCGTAGGAAAAATGACGCAGAATGGATCCAGAAATAAATCACCAAGAGAGGGGGTAGAAGGGGTTACTGATTGAATGGCTTGATAAGCAGATTCGACCAGACTCAAAGGCATTTGGTCACCATCATGAAGATGATCACCGGGGTTGGGTACTATACATGGGTCATAAGACACAGGGGTTTCACGAATAGAGGTGGAGATCATGTTGATCGAGGTGACAAATGGATGTGGAACATTGGGTGGTGGAATGGGGAAAGTACCCATCAAAGAGGAATCTTTAAGAAGACCCACACCGACGTTCTCATATCCAGGGGGGTTTTGCAATGAAAGGGACATTGTCGGTACGTGTATCAGAGTTGAAGAAGGCCAATTGGTCCACCGTAATGAATTTTCCTTGATGTGGGAAATGTACGACGTGAAAAAGAGTGGACACAATTTCATGCATGGAATCGATCGAGCTACGGCCAAGTAGAAGGTTGTAACCAAGAGGAGCGTCAAAGACCTCCACTTCAACATTGACAGTTTTTCCTTCTAATGTAATAGGCAATGACAGGAGGACATTGTAAGACTTAAAATTAGAGCTATTGAAGGCTTTGAGCGTCTTATGGGATTTAGTTAAAGGAGGAGAGTCGATGGCTTTCCAACAGGTAATAGACATGATACACGTTGAGGCACCCTCATCAATAACTATTCTACAAATGTTCTTGTCGAAGAAAATAACTTGTATTTGGAATGCGAGTTGAGGGAGTAACCGTGGAATGTGATATTTCAAGTCAAAAACTATTAAATTTGTATTCGTAGGGTCGATTCCACCAATAGATTTCAATAGTGCCTTCCGTTGTACAGGAAAACTCTGAAGGACTTTGAGGGTTGACATCTTGGATGGTGCTTAGGCCAGATATTCGACAATACTGTAGTTTTGGGCAGTACGTGCATGAGGATTGAAAGTAGATTTTCAGACAACACCCTTTTGGGTAGGATGAAGAACTGTATCTAGGCTCAGTCATTCGAGATGAAGAGGACCGTTGGTATGTGGAGTCGTGGGAGATGGTTGGACAAACGGAGGTATTTCATCAACCTTCTCTTTGGAGGAAGAATAATATTTAGCTCGAGTGGTAAGTGTGATTTCATTCTTCTTTGAATCACCTGTACAAATTTAGACATAGGATGTAGTGGAGGGGGAAGGTTGGTCATGAATGACCAATTGGGCATGTTGTTGAGAAGGGAAGGGTTGTGACAGCATGGCCGAAGTAGGCGGTTTCGGGGTCCCTTGAAGGAACTTATTAACCTCAGCTCGTCTTGGACAATCCTTAGTGTAGTGATCATCACCACAGATAAGACAAGGGTATCGGGGTTTGCACTTATCCTTATCATCAACAGGTTGTGTTTTGGTCTTCTCAAATTGCGGATTATTTTTATCCTCCTTGTTCTTACCTTTCCCTTTTTTGGTTTTATTTTTTCAGGCAAGGGTAGATTGAACAGAGTTCACCTCAGAAGTCTTATCGATGGGAGGTGTAGGAGATAGAGCATTTTGAACATTAGAAGCAATGGATTTGGGGTTGTTTCTAGAGGATTGGATGGAATGGGGTTGGGCATGGAAAGTGAAAATCACACCATCAGCTGGATGAGAAGCAACAGGAATAGTTGAAGTAGCAGTAGTAGAAGGATGAGGTGCGTCAGGGAGTAAGTCATAAAGAGTACCCATTTGTGAGTAAACAAGGTCGAGGTATTGAGCACGAATGATCACTTTTTATTCTTTGACAACTCCACCCATGGTGATGTCACGAGCAATGTCATTCAAGATTGATTTCGTGAACCACTCTGCTAGCAACTTATTGGGAATTTCGAGTTTGATGAGACGTTGTCTCCATCGCCACTCATGAATGTGATCAGAGATATGAGTGGCTTTGGTTTGTTTGAAATAACTCAAAATTTCGATTCCCATTTCATAGTGGATCGGTAACTAGTACTGGGTGAGGAAATCCATAGCGAGGGTGTTGAAGTCGGTGAAGAAGCCTTGTGGTAATTCTATATACCACTTTGTGGCGGAACATATGAGAGTTCGCTGAAAAAGGCATAACCGAATAGAGTCATCCATCAAAGAGTTGGATGAACACCAAAGGTGAAAATTCATTACATGATTGTTCGGGTCCTCTCCTGGTTTACCATCGAATTTATGGATGTCGGATGGTAGTTTGGCCGATATTGCGAGCCATTGAGGAGAGTGACGGATTGGATCATTTAAAATTCTCGACAGATCAAGGAGGTCTAGGGTGGCTAAAAAGGGTAACTGCCTGTTCACGTGTGGGTACTGGTGACTTTGGGGAGGGAGTTCCATTAGTAGACCAATGGGACCATAAGCAGTTTTCATATAATGTGAAGATTCAGGAAGATTCAGTTGTTGGTGTGGAGGCAAGTAATTTATAGGGTTGTATTGGTTGGGGTTGTTCCCTTGAACAGGTGCGTGGGGTTGATCGTTCGAGCCCCAAATAGGATTGGATGTACCTGGATATGGTTGGCCTGTACTAGGGGGTATGAAGGAGCTAGCTTGAATTTGTTTCCCCCCAGTCGATTGAGGATTATTTTGGATAATATAGTTCCAATACTGGGCCAAGGATGGAGGTTTCTTTTTCCATAGGGTGGGGTAGGTGGGGGTTTCCCTCCAATCGAGGGTTGCATCCCAATTAGGATTTGTCCTACAATAGGTGATTGGGTTTGGCCTCCTTGGTGAAGTTGTCCACTGACAGGAATCTGCTAATTAGGTGTGAAAGACGGGATGGTGCCACTAGGGTCGGTGCCTTCGATGAAGGATGGAAGAGGTCCTCTGAAAGGGGGTTGAGGAAGTGTTGAAATGAAACCAGGAATGAGATGGTGCCCAGAAGGAGTGGAAATTCCAGGAGTCCCATATGGAATTTGTGTAGGAGCGGGAATAGAATCATTCAACGCATGATATCTAGGTGGAAGTGTTGGGGTGAATCTAGGTGAAAGCAGCGTGCCAATGGGATCTTGGCTGGCCACAGTAATCCCGATGTGAGGACACGTAATATCTGGGACCATTGTGTAATGGACTGTTTGTAGGGGGATAGTCAAGATGTAGTTGATTGGTGGAGCATCTGAACCAAGAAAATAATAGGCCATAGTAAAAGGTATTGCATATGGATCGGATGTTTCGGGGAACTCAGGTGTGACAGTGATATCAACGCCTACTCCTGAGCCAAAGAGATCCCGTCTAAAAATGCTAGTAGTCCAAAAAGGATCTTGACCCTCAGGTCCTGTGAAAGTTCTGGTTGGTAATCCAGAAGACTCAAAAACTATTTCTCTAGAATAATTCACTGAAACAATACATATCTCAGAGTCGGGAGGAAGTCGTAAGTCCTCTCTAGAATTGGTAATTCAGAACCGTTCTAAACAGTTTGTTCTTTCCACTTATGGAGTGGAAACGTCTTGGACTTCACTCTATTGAGGAGATCCCTCTAGTGAGTTGGTAGGCAAGGGATGAGAACCTTCCAGATCTTCTAGGGGTAGGCCTTTCATTCTATGTGAACGGCATGGAGGGTCAAAAAATGACACGACAAACGACACGCGCTAGTAAAATCTAGGAATCAAAACCAAGCAAACAAGACCTTCCAATTCTTAAGTCACTAGTTGGTGATGAAATCCAATGTTGTGACGACGAGACAGGAAGGGGCTGGGCGAGGGTGGAAAATTTACGTTGACAACCTGCTCAACAGACTTACACCCTGGTGCAAGCTCCCACACATAATCGTGGGTATACCCTCCAAGGAGCCCGAGTGAGTCTAGACAATGTCGATTCTAGGTACCATGAAGACTTACCCCTTCACAATCACCTTGTGTAAGACCCTAAGAAGATAGGCTACTAAGGTAACCACAAACAACAATGATTCCTGGGGAGATAGTCGACAATCCGATCCACATGCAAGGGAAGGGTATCTAGCCCGAAATCAACTTGAGAGGCTTCCACTCATCATTGTGGCTATACCTTCAAGTGACCCCCGTAATACATGCAATCTCTACACCGGGATTGTTAAGCCCTAATATTGTCTCATTACCCCTTAATTGGGGCATATTATATTAGTAATTTATTTTATTTATGTTGGCTTTAGGCCATTAGTTGTAATTATACCTCCTAGTCTCCTATATATACCAAGGAGACATTTTCATTTTGAATCATCTTGTACTTGAACATTTAAG
>JZKD02S0053625.1:189007-216110 GCA_000966675.3 Picea glauca | reverse complement strand
GGGTGACTTCGGTGAAAAGTACACATTTTGTTCTTTTTTAATGTTTTTGCAAATTTTATTATATAAAATGATTTTATGTTTATCCAAGGACTAATCAAAAAATTTATTTTGATGACACAGATGTGGGGTCGTATTGACCTCCAGGAACATATCCCATTTAGAGGCAAGGAGAAGCGGCTCCAATGGCGAGATGGGATGCCGAGGACTATGAGGCAGTGGAACGAAACTTAGAGGGGTTGACTGCGGATGTCCCGAACATCGCTATTGGGGAGATCCCGATATGTTATCAGTGCGATACTATGGGTGTGTCTGATTATCTCAGTCGACTACTCTATAGGGTAGCCTGAGCAGTTGTATGTTATCGTGAGCATCATCCATGAAACTATTTTTTAGAAGCTATGGGATTCATATTTTGTGATTTTGATCTTTGGACAGAAACGTTTTGTAAAAACTTTTGATCGTTAAATACATATATACGGCTTCTATCGTTTTATTTTGTGTTGTATAATACATGTGATGTGTGATTGGTTCTTAAATATCCCAAGTGTCTGTCTAACACATAATTAGATAAGGAATCAGTGAATGTATTTAGACATCTAGGAATGTGTTGATATTCGATATAAACAAAAAAAAATTCCAAGAGGCGAATTCATAAATATACCCGTAATAAAGTAGGACTTCGGATAGCATAGACATTACTTAACTGTAGTACTACTAGCTTTGAATCAAGTCGTATAACCAAGTGGCAGATATCAAGCGAAATAGCATCAATCAACAATTCGATGATGGCGCTATATTCTATGATATTATTGCTCGCATGACCGAGGCACACACCTCGTAGACTGATAAGTTCGTTTGTAGGTGTGTAAATTTCCCATGCAGCAGAAGTAAGGTTCTGAATACTAAGACTAGCGCCATCGGCGAAGCCAATGTGGGGTAGCGAAGACTCCGACATCTAGAAACCAAGCACAATGCAAGATAAGCGGTCGAGGGCAGAGACTAAATAACAAAAAAACATACTAAAGTAACACAGAAAAAGTATGATACAATAAAATACAAGTACTCATGCACAGGTGATCTTAAGAATAGTACTTCTTTAAGTACAACCCATTTCTGGGTTCACTCAAAGGGATACTGTCATAGTCCATCAACTCGTAAGCTCCTTTCTCCAACACTCATCGGACGATATAAGAACCTCGCCACATAGCTTCAAATTTTCCATCTCCTAGCATATCCCGATCTTGTTTGTAAAGGAGAACCAGATCACCTTTGGAGAAAACGTGTGGCTTGACATGTTTTTCGTATTGAGATTTGACGTGTTTCTTCTAGGCTTCTATAACTAGGGTGGCATCACGATGGGTTTTGTCTATTTACATGAGATACAACAGATGCTCTTCTTCAGCAAAAGTGTTTGGGAGAAGTTTGATGGCTAGTTTTAGAGAAGGTACCTCACATTCAATCGGCAAGATGGCTTCTAGACCATAAACTAACTAGAAAGGTGTAAACCTGGTAGCAGACTTAACGGATGTCCAGTAAGCCCACAATGCTGAAAATAACATCATGTGCCAACCCGTTTTGTGAATTCCTATCATTTGTCGAAGCATGGTGATGAGGAATTGGTTTATTGATTCAACTTGGCCGTTGGCGTGTGTGTAATAGGGTGTTGAGTTTTCATGGAGAAGACCCAACTTTTCAGTGAGTTCAGACATCATGAAGTTTCTGAAGTGGCTACCGTGATCAGTAACGATAGATTGAGGAACACCAAACCGAGAAATGATGTGATTCAATATGAATAATGTTGCAGTCTTTCCGGTATTGTCGAGTGTTGGAATCACCTCGGCCCATTTCATAAAATAATCTATGGAAACAATAATGTATCGATGCCCCCTGGCTGAGTGAGGGTGACATGTCATGAAATCGATACCCCATTTCGCAAAAGGACCAACGAAGAAAATAGGGTGTAGAGGAGCAGGGTGTGATCGTATTTTGTTGTTGTAGGTTTGGCAAGCATGGCATTTTTGGACAACAATTATACAATCGTTGAATAAAGAAGGCCAAAAATACCCCACTCGTAAGATCTTCTGGGCAGTAGCATACCCAGACATGTGACCACCACATGCTCCAGAATGGCAGTCATTCAAGGCTTTCTCGACTTCTTCAAACGTGAGGCAGCGTCGAAAAACGGAGTCAATCCCACGATGATAAAGAGTATCACCGAGAATAATATATTGATGGGCTTGGTAGCATATGCGACGGTGGTCAGTGCTAGACAAATCAGGTTGGAAATTTTGGGTCTGGAGATATATGACGATATCCCCATACCAAAGGTCATCGGAACTGATCAAGAAAAGGGATTCATTGGGTAATGAATCCTCTGCTACATTTTCCGTCTCAGAACAGGGAAGGTTTCATATCAACTCAGAAAACACCAAGGATTTCATGGAATTAGCGTGTTCTAATTCTAAGTCAAACTCCTGGAGTATTACAATCTATTTGGAGTATTTTCCCCCTAGTAATTGCCATGTAAGAATGTGTTGCATAGGGTTGCAGTTGGAAATCATAGTAGTCTTGCGTAAAAGGATATAGTGTTGGAAACGTTGAATAGCTTGGACGGTGGCCAAGGCCATTTTTTCAACATGTAAATACTTTGTTTCGGTATTCGTGAGACTTCGACTCAAATAATAAATGACATGTTCATCATGAGAATCATCCTCTTGAATGATAACCATAGCGATGGTATAGTCTAATGCTGCGAGATAAAGAAAATAATCCCGACTGTAATCAGGTGGGGAGAGTAGTGGGGTATGAGTTAAAGACAGTTTCAAAGCTTCGAAAGATTTGTCAGCAGTGGTATCCCATATGAACTCAAAACCTTTCTTAAGCAGTCAAGTAAAGACAAGAGTTAGATCGACATAGTTCTGGATGAAACAATGAAGAAATTTTGCCTTCCCTTGCAAACTTTGTAGTTGGCAAAGTGAGGAAGTAGGAGGAAAATTGAGAATCGCCTCAACCTTCAAAGGATCTACCCTAATCCCTTGACGTGAAACAATAAAGCCCAGAAGTCGGCCGGATTCTACACAAAAAACACATTTGTGGGGATTCAAGCATATATGGTAAAACCGACAGCGAAGGAAAATGGTGTGGAGGTGTATTGGATGATCTACATAATGCATGGAATGAGCTGGTAAGTCATCGAGATATGGTTGCACAATGTGATTTATATCATGAAAGGCATAAGACATAGCACATTGAAAAGTTGCTCTGGCATTCTTTAAACTGAATGGAAGTTTCCGGTAGGAAAAAGTGCCCCAAGGACAAATAAAAGCGGTTTTGTGTTGGTCTGTGAGTATGATATTGATTTGATTATATCTGAAGAAACCATCCATCAAAGAGAAGATTTCACTTCCGGCACAATCGACGACAATCTGGTCAACGAAGGGGGTAGGAAAGTTGTCTTTAGGACAAGCTTTATTAATGTATCTATAATAAATGCACATGTGGATCGTGCCTTGTCTCTTGTTAATTAGAACAAGATTGGAAACCCAGTCAGTTAAAGCCATAGGGTAAATAAATTCAGCTTTGAGAAGTTTCTCAAATTCAAGCTTGATAGCGGCTGCTTTATGTGGTTGGACCGGACGAAGTCATTGCCAGACTGGTTTAGCGCCTGGGTATACCTTAATCTTGTGTACAATAATGTTGAGCTCAATACCTGGCATTTCTTCATAGCTCCAAGCAAAGACGTCACAAAATTCTTGAAAAAGAGATTTATAGGTGACAATTTCATCATTGGAACATGAAGCTCCGATATGCACATTTTCGACAACTCTAGGTTTTATGGATATGTTGAGGGGGATGGTGGGTGAGATATTACTTAAGTTCCCTTCGTAGAACATATCATGTGTAGACTCGAGAATGGTAGAAATGACGACAACAGTTGACGGGGTCGAGATCCATTGGTAACTCTCAATGGTGTGTTGTTCCAGGAAGAGGATGGAACGATGATGTCCATCGTCCCAAGGGGTATCTTCCATGGACATAACAAACATAATCATCTCGTTCATAGGAAAAATGACACGGAATGGATCCAGAGATAAATCACCAAGAGAGGGGGTAGAAGGGGTTGTCGATTGAATGGCTTGATAAGAGGATTCGACCGTACTCAAAGGCATTTGGTCGCCATCATGAAGATGATCACCGGGGTTGGGTACTATCCACGGGTCATAAGACACATGGGTTTTGTGAACAAAGGTGGAGATCATGTTGATCGAGGCGACAAACGGATGTGGAACATCGGGTGGTGGAATGGGGAAAGTACCCATCAAAGAGGAATATTTAAGAAGACCCACACCGACGTTCTCATATCCAGGGGGGGTTTGCAATGAAAGGGACGTTGTCAATACATGTATCAGAGTTGAAGAAGGCCAATTGGTCCACCGTAATGAATTTTCCTTGATGTGGGAAACGTACGACGTGAAAAAGAGTGGACACAATTGCACGCATGGAATCGATCCAGCTATGTCCAAGTAGAAGGTTGTAATCGAGAGTAGCATCAAAGACCTCCACTTCAACGTTGACCGTTTTCTTTCTAACGTAATAGGCAATGACAGGAGGACATCATAAGGCTTAAAACTAGAGCCACTGAAGGCTTTGAGCGTGTTGTGGGATTCAATTAAAGGAGGAGAGCCAATGGCTTTCCAGCAGGTAATAGACATGACACACATTGAGGCACCCTCATCAATAACTGTTCTACAAATTTTCTTGTCGGAGACAATAACTTGTATTTGGAATGCGAGTTGAGGGGGTAACCGTGGAATGTTATCTTCCAAGTCAAAAATTATTAAATTTGTATCAGTAGGGTCGATTCCACCAATAGCTTTCAGCAGTGCCTTCCATTGTATAGGACAACTCTAAAGGACTTTGACGGCTGACATCACGGACGATGCTTGGGCTAGATCTTCGACAATACTATAGTTCTGGGCAGTACGTGCATGAGGATTGAAAGAAGATTTCCAAACAACACCCTTTGTAGGAGGGAGAAGAACTGTATCTAGGCTCGGTCATTCGAGATGAAGAGGACCATTGGTAGGTGGAGTCGTGGGAGATGGTTGGACCAACGAAGGAGGTATTTCATCAACCTTCTCTTTGGAGGAAGAATAATCTTTGGCTTGAGTGGTAAGTGTGATGTCATTCTTCTTTGAATCACTTGTACACATTAAGACATAGTGGAGGGGGAAGGTTGGTCATGAATGACCAATTGGGCCTATTGTTGAGAAGGGAATGGTCATGACAGCACGACCGGAGTAGGCGGTTTTGGGGTCCCTTGAAGGAACTTAGTAACCTCGGCTTGTCTTGGAAAATCCTTAGTGTAGTGATCATCACCACAAATAAGACAAGGGCATCAGGGTTTGCACTTATCCTTATCGTCAACAGGTTGTGTTTTGGTCTTCTCAGATTGCGGATTATTTTTATCCTCCTTGTTCTTATCCTTCCCTTTTTTGGATTTATTTTTTCCGGCGGGGGTAGATTGAACAGAGTTCACCTCAGAAGTCTTTCCGGTGGGAGGGGTAGGAGACGGAGAATTTTGAACATTAGAAGCAATGGATTTGGGGTTGTTTCTAGAGGCTTGGATGGAATGGGTTTGGGCATGGAAAGTGACAATCACACTGTCAACTGCATGAGAAGAAGCAGGAGTAGTTGAAGTAGCAGTAGTAGAAGGACGAGGTGCGTCGGGGAGTAAGTTGTAAAGAGTACTCATTTGTGAGTAAACGAGGTCGAGGTATTGAGCACAATTGATTGCATGTTCTTCTATGACAACTCCACCCATGGAGATGTCATGAGCAATGTCATTCATGATTGATTTCGTGAACCACTCTTCCAACAACTTATCAGGAAGTTCGAGTTTGATGAGACATCGTCTCCGTCGCCACTCATGAATATGATCAAAGATATGAGTGGCTTTGGTTTGTTTGAAAGAACTCAAAATTTTGGTTCATGTTTCATAGTGGATCGGTAACTGGTAGTGGGTGAGGAAATCCATAGCGAGGGTGTTGAAGTCGGTGAAGAAGACTCGTGGTAATTCAATATACCACTTTGCGGTGGAACCTGTGAGATTTCACTGAAAAAGGTGTAAAAGAATAGAGTCATCCATCAAAGAGTTGGATGAACACCAAAGGTGAAAAGTCATTACATGATTTTTCAGGTCCTCTCCTAGTTTACCATTGAATTTAGGGATGTCAGATGGTAGTTTATTAGGTATCGTAGGCCATTGAGGAGAGTGATGAGTTGGATCATTTAAAATTCTCGACAGATCAGGGAGGTCTAGGGTGGCTAAAAATGGTAATTGTCTCTTCACGTGTGGGTAATGGTGACTTTGGGGAGGGAGTCTCCTCGGTAGACCAGTGGGACCATAAGCAGTTTTCATATAATGCGAAGATCCGGGAAGATTTGGTTGTTGGTGTGGAGGCAAGTAATTTATAGAGTTGTATTGGTTGGGGTTGTTCCATTGAACATGGGTGTGGGGTTGAGCGTTCGAGCCCCAAATAGGATTGGATGTACCTGGATGTGGTTGGCGGATACTAGGGGGTATGAAGGAGCTAGCTTGAAGTTGTTGCCCCCCAGTTGAGTGAGGATTATTTTGGATAATATAGTTCCAATACTAATCCAAGGATGGAGGTATGTTTTTTCCATAGGGTGGGGTAGGTGGGGGTTTCCCTCCAATCGGGGGTTGTGTCCCAATTGGGATTTTTCCTGCAACAGGGGATTGGGTTTGGCCTCCTTGGTGAAAATTTCCACCGACAAAAATCTGGTAATTAGGTGTGAAAGACGAGATGGTGCCACTAGGGACGGTGCCTCTAATAGAGGATGGAAGAGGTCCTCTGAAAGGGGGTTGAGGAAGTGTCATAATGTAACCAGGAATGAGATGCTTCCCAAAAGGAGTGGAAATGTCAGGAGTCCTGAATGGAATTTGTGTAGGAGTGGGAATAGAAGCATTCAACGCATGATATTCGGGCGGAAGTGTTGGGGTGAATCTAGGTGAAAGCGGTGTGCCAATGGGAGCTTGGATAGCCACCATAATATCGGTGTGAGGATGTGTAGTATCTGGGACCATTGTGTAGTGGACCATTTGTAGGGGGATAGTCAAGATGTGGTCGGCTAGCGGAGCATTTGAACCAGGAAAATAATAGGCCATAGTAAAAGGTATTGCGTCTGGATCGGATGTTTTGGGCAGCTCAGGTGTGACAGTGATATCAATGCCTACTCCTGAGCCAAAGAGATCCTGTCTAAAAATGCCAGTAATCCAAAAAGGATCTTGACCCTCAGGTCCTATGAAAGGTCTGGTTGGTAATCCAGAAGACTCAACAACTATTTCTCTAGAAGAATTCACTCAAAAAATATGTCTCTCAGAGTCGGGAGGAAGTCAGAAGTCCTCTCGAGAATTGGTAATTCAGAACCATTCTAAAGAGTTAGTTCTTCCCACTTGTGGAGTGGAAATGTCTTGGACTTCACTCTGTTGAGGAGAGCCCTCCGGTGAGTTGGTAGGCAAGGGTTGAGAACCTTCTAGATCTTCTAGGGGTAGGCCTTGCATTCTACGTGAACGACGTGGAGGGTCAATTGTGATCGAGTTGAAATATTATGAAAGAAAATATATGGCCAACTTGGGTAAACAAACAACACGCGCTAGTAAAATCTAGGAATCAAAACCAAGCAAACAAGACCTTCCAATTCCGAAGTCACTAGTTGGTGATGAAATCCAATGTCGCGACGAGGAGACAAGAAGGGGCTGGGTGAGGGTGGAAACGTTACGTTGACGACCTGCTTAATGGACTTACACCCTGGTGCAAGCTCCCACACATAATCATGGGTATACCCTCCAAGGAGCCCGAGTGATTCTGGACAACGTCGATTCCAGGTACTATGAAGACTTACCCCTTTATAGTCACCTTGTGTAAGACCCTAAGAAGATAGGCTACTAAGGTTACCACAAAAAACAATGATGCCTGGGGAAAAAGTCGACAGCTTGATTCACATGCAAGGGCAGGGTATCTAGCCCGAAATCAACTTGAGAGGCTTCCACTCATCATTGTGGGTATACCTTCAAGTGACCCCCTTAATACGTGTAATCTCTACAACGGGATCAACAAAGCAAGGTGAGTAACTTTGTCAATCTCAATACGACCTCAGGTTTGACCCTTGTGTGAGAACGACTTCCCAGAACAAAATGTTGCAAATGGAATTTGACACTCCTTATCACAAGATGCTTTTGTGTTTTTTGTGCTTTGGAGAGTGTGTCTCACTGCCTATTCCAAAGCTCTAGCCTAGCTAATGTTGGTGCAAAAGAGCCCTAGAAAAATTGCTAGTTGAATTTTAAAGTTGCGCAATATTATTAAAAGTTGTTGTTATGCAAAAAGGAGACAGAAATGAAACCAATGTTGTGTAAGACTCTGACCCAACAATGCATAAATAGGGATGAATGATACAAATTTTTGTTCGATGAATTCTATCTAAAAGAGGGAAAGAGGCTTTTTCTGGAACAATGTGAACTACGATGTACGATCTTTCTTGAAATTTTATATCAAACAATCATGAACAATGAAAATTCCCTATGCGTTCTCTTTCAATATTTGAATGCCAATATTTTTCAAATAAATGATTGCTTAAAAAAGAAAAAAGAAAAAAAAATCTTTAATTTTTATTAGAAACCAAGCAATAGGGATGGAACTAAGAAAAAGTAAGCAACCAATGAAAATGAAATACTCAACAAACACCCAAATCAATCTTTCAATGAAGATAAAAATAAGAGATTGACAAGACCAATCTCTTCAAATGCACATGGACAACAATTTTCCAAGTAGTAAGCAATCGAAAAGGACAATTAATCCCAACTTTTAATCCATTCAAAGGCTCTCGACCAAACAAGAACTCGGATTTCAGAATCGGAGACTATACCCTTGTTAAGAAAAGGTCAAGAGGTAAACATTGAGAAAAAATGATCAAGAAGAGTTTTCAATTTCCAAGAACTAATCATTCGCAAGATATGAAGTCAAGAAATAGTCAATCACTGGCAAAAGAAGTTCTTCCCAGACAAACAAACAAATATGGGCATCTGAAGACACAAAAAGAACTAATCCAAAGTTTTTACAGGTGAGTTCACAGTCTAATAGTGGGGTGTAGTGCGAGAATTCAGGACTCTCACAGCCTAGACATAGGCAGGGTGCAACAAGGTCACACTGAACTGAACACTAGGGTGTGAACTTCAGTGATTCTCGTAAGTCACAAAAAGGTACAGTGCAAGAAGGTTTGTAATCAAGAAAAATTTGGAAAAAGGACAGAACTTTTGAGTGAACTTCTGGATCCAAAGAGTTTGTAAGGATATCCTAAAGACTCAAATATTGATTGGGAATGAAAAAGGGTAGGTCAAGAGAAAATGGCCAAGAAAAAACCACAGAAATGGGTTGTATCCCCACTGGAGTCGCCAATTTTGTTACTGGATAAATCGGTAGGTGTGGACACTAACTGATCTCCCTAGATCCACCTGGATCTAGAACAAAATAGGACAGGACATGACTCTTTCTCTAAGTTGCAGTCATTGAATCTACTACCGGGAAGGAATGAGTGGCATACCTTTATATCGCTTCCTTCGGTCTCTGTTGTTCCTACTTCGCTCTGGTGCTCTTGTGAAATGAGGTCCAAGACGACACAAACCAACCAAAGTGAAGATAGCAAAGTATATTCAATGTCAACCTGTGCATATGATCAAGGGGTTATGCAATAAAATAAGAGTGATTTTATGGGAAAGAGACATGTCGTTGTATTATATTAAATGAAAGTAGAAGATACAATCAAATCGCCTTGATGTCGCAAGCTTCCTTTTAGTGATCCTTGGTTCCAACACACACACTTTCTCTACACTTGCATGAAGAAGATCCAGTATAGCTTCATAGACAACTAGAGTCTTCAAGCTTCAATCCAAACAGGGTTCTTCACACAATTATTTCATCAATTCTCCATTCGATCTTGCTTAACCTTTTCCATGAGAAACCTTTCAATATATAGGAGAAGGAGAGATGGTTAAATGGATGAGGATGATCCCACTAAATCTGAGAAGTCAGTAGGATGCCAACCATGGGATTTCCAACTCATTTTCTAGAAGATCCTCTTCTAGAACCTTTGTAACCTATTCTTCCATTTTTAGCCTTGAAACAGGTTCGCACCCTGCTTATAGAGCAAATTGCGAACTCCTCATAGGCCAAGTATAGAGCAACCTGCGAGAATGAGGATTTTCGCACTCTGCATCATATGAAGCCTATGAATTCACTTTAAAAGTATGCTTTGTAGAGGAAGACAATAGTCACTTTTCTTAGGCAAAAAGTCCTTATGAGAGCCTGATCACATAACTGTAGATATATCACCAGGGTGACCAAAATCATGTGTAACACCATGTTCTCCATGTCCAATGCACTACCTGATGTCTCACCTGTGCTTTTCCATTGCATTTCCTCACTAAGGATAACACCAAAACCATCATCAAATTTTAAAGTATTTGAACTAGAGACAAAGTTACTTACAACCATGAACAAGCCATTCTAGCTTTATGGCAATGAGCACAAGATTACAAGAGCCCTAACCTCATCATCAAAGTCCACTTTTACAAAAATTAGTTGATTAGTAACCATATTGAATTCATTTAAATGATATGCAACAGACCCACCTTCTAACATCTTCATATTAAATAATCTCTTCATTAGAAATACCTTATTGGACACCGAGGGTTTTTCATACAGTTTAGCAATGCGTCCATCAGATCCTTCGTTGTCTTTTCTTTCGAAATATTGAAAGCCACAGACGATGCCAAGCTCAACCATATCATTCTTAGAGCCTTTCTGTCAAGAATCTCCCATTCTTCGTCCTTCATGGCAGTCGACTTCTTTGCTACTCCACCCAATGGTAGGAATAGATCCTTCTGATATAAATAATCTTCCATTTGAATCTTCCATAACTGGTATTTTTCGCCGTTAAATTTCTTGACCCTAAACTTTCCATCTTCCAACATTGCTCTGACTTGAACTAGGAACCCTCTTTTCCTGTGAGTTACCTTTCACTCTGATACCAGTTGTTAGAAAAATAAGACCTTGGAGAAATAAAATAAAACAAATGCTGAAACAAAACATAGAAGATACACAATACAATAGAGACACAAATTTGCGTGGTTCACCAAGTGTGGGCTACGTCCACCAGAGAAATTGTCAAGTCCTTCCTTTATTATTTTCCAGCATATGAAGGGATACAACCTACAACAAACCCTCTATAAATTACTCTTATTTCTCTCACAGTCTCTCATTTCAGAATACAATATTCGCTATGTTGCATAGCCACAATATATTTCCCTCATAACAGAGGGTTTCCTTCTAGGGAAAAAAACCCTAACATAATTTCTATCATTATATCTATGACCTTATAATGAACGATCCATATTTACAATTAAATTACAATATACATTTACAAGGCAATTTTTCCTTCGGGGGGATAGCCCCCCTGGACCACACAGAGGGGGTACCCTCCCTCTGCACTCCCTTGCATGGAAGAGTGTACATACTTCTGGGGTGTAAAGTCTTCATGGGGTATAAATATGGCTAAAAAACACAAGACCTCTGAATCAAGAAGATAATGAGGCTCCACAACCAACAGGTATATTATATTTTATGTGTGCAAGTAGTTATTTTTCATTTGCATCCCCCCTTGCATTAAAAAAAATTCATTCATCCCCCCAACCCAATAATTGCATCTGGGCCAGAATCTGGATGGGCCTCCTAACACAAAGGTGTGTAGTCTAATTGGGACCACATACCGAGGAGTAACCATGTTTGTTGAACGGAATTTTTCCTGTGTCAACATAATTGGCACTAGTATTAGGGCATGAATTGTATGGATAACGGTAATATCTAATACTCACATGGTCAGTCCTATGACAACATTCCAATCTAGCAACAACTGCTACATATTTTCCCTAAACAAGAAGATACCTTCGAAGACTCTAACCCCACATTCAAAATTCTTGTTGTTGGAAGTCCTAAAAACAATCTTGAGGCTTGGTACATTGTCCGTAATGCGGAGTTTGTTGAAACTCGGTGGATTACCCATTCATTGGATAAATTACTTGGCCACTTGCTCGTAGCTTCAAAACTACCCAAGAGGAGAGATAATTGGAGACTCATTAATCAATCCAACATTATTATTGATTATGTTGAAGACTTGATTAACGTTGCCTTACAATAAATACCTCTTCCTTCGGACCAAATACCTCTTATGCCTCTAGTTCCTACCCCTCCCAATTTTGAGCATCATTTTGAATCTGACGAAGACAACATGGTTGGAAATAGGAATTTCATCCTAGCATGGATGTCTCAGGGAGACATAAACGTACATGGAATAATGCATGACCTTCCTAAACGTCTAGAAATACTTCTTCCAAAGTTTGATCCGGACAAAGTGTGTTCCCTAGAAGATCATGTTAAGAAATTTTATTTTTCTATTCAACTCCTTGATGTCCACCATGAATATGTGTTCTATAGGATTTTCCCTTATGCTTTCAAGAATAAATCTTCTATGTGGTATGATAGCCTCCCAGTCAGATCCATAGCTAGCTCATATAATTTCAAAAACTCATTCCTCGGTAAGTTCAGGGATGAGAAAACCTGTTCAAAGAACTGGTAGAACCTAAAATGGAGAATAAATAAAAGGTAAAGGATTTCAATCAACATTTTACTACCATCTTGAATTAGTTCCTAGTTGATTCCTACCATTTGAAGACTTAAAAGTAGAATATTATACTTCAACATTACACCCCTCCATAGGCATGTTTTTCAAATGAGCTGGAAAAGCTACTTTAGCATTTTATTTTGAGAAATAAAAGTAGGTGGAGAAAGAATTGTTCTCTTTGGGAAGTGATCCCATAGTTGAGGAAACAAAATCAATCGAAAAAAAACCTCTACCCCTGACTAATCCTCTCTAAAAGGAATTCAAAGACTTATATAGTGTAGTCAATATCATGAAAAAGTTGTCTATTGAAGTGGTGTATCTCAATAAAAGTGATTGTGAAGGATCCTCCAAACAGAAACCTTTCTGCCCGTTCTTTAAAAATACTAATAAACCACTTAAGCCATCAAGGACCCATGGTATCTCAATAAACCTTGATGACTTTGGCATGGATAATTTATGTTCCTATCGCTAGATGAATCATTCTTAAAATACATGTCCTCAATGGATTAATTCCATGACCCTGGTCATCAATTAGTTGTTAGACCAACAAGCAGTCGTTGATGGCCAAACCCAAGAAAGTGAAAAGGAAGAACCCACTAACGAAAAGGACACCATGGAAGGACCTACCATGTTTTTATGGGACTTGTGTTTAGAATCTGATGACAAATAGGTTGAAGAAATTTTTGTAGGAGACACCCAAATCTTGAAAGATACTCCCAAGGATTATAACTTGTGTAGAAAAGGGGAAGTACCCAACACCTCTCTACCTTATAAAATTTCTCATGTTCCTAGGAAAATAAGTCCTCCCACAGCTACAAAGAAGCCAAGTAATCCTGCACAAGTTAGTAATAACTCTAGCACTTCATAATCAATCAAAACCGTGAACAAATCTGAAAGCCCCAACTTAGAAAACAACGTCATTAAAGATATGAAAAAAACCAAAGAAAAAATTTCTCTATATGACATATTTGCACTTCCTTAGAAGAGAGATCTCATTCTTGACACATTCAAACCAACGACTTGTTAGCAAAATACTATTGTTGTAGCGGACAACACTTCCAAAGTTGTTGAAACTAAGATAGAAGAGAAAAGTGTAACAAAGTCCAAAGTGAACGTAGCTAGTATAGGATCACATTCTAGATCCCAGGTCCCACCTTTCCCCCTCACTTTCAAATTTTCAATTTCATTGTGCACAACTGCGTATCAAAATCCAGCACTTCGTCGAATGTGATGCCACACTTAGTCCATAAAAAGATAAATGTTGTCCCTGAGAAGTGCACAACCAGGATCATCCAAGTAGATATATCAGATGTTAAAGTAATGGGTGAACTCAAATACAACATGATTATATTATCTTCTAACCCCAGAGTACATCAGGTTATTGGTATCATCATAGTAGATATTCCAGAATATTATGGTTTATTGTTGAGAAGGGACTTATCTGCGAAACTGCAGGTCTAATTCTCCATAGATTGGAATCATATATGGATACCATATATGGGAAGGAAAAATTAAATCAGAGTTGACAACGAATCTCACATGAAGCACAACGTAACTAAGATTGAAGGTAAGAATGAACCTATCATTTTTTCTCATACAACATTGGAAAATTGTTTTTTAGAAGATGACCATGTTTGTTATATACTGCAGTCATCTTCACTCCAAGAAGACGAACAATCTGACCTCCTTCATTGCACTATGACTTATGCAAATGATTGTAACATAGTAGAAGTAGATCATTTTTTTTTCACTAAATTGGTTTTAGGGATTGACATTTTGAGTTTTTTCTTTGATGGATCCAAATCACAAGAAGGAGATGGAGTAGGTTACTTATTGATTGATCCCGAAAAATGCAAAAATTTAATATCCTATCGCCTAGAATTCAAATCCACCAACAACACCATTGAATATGAAGCCTTGGTCTAAGGACTGAAAAAGGCTATTGATATCAAGGTAAAATTCCTAAGGGTTTTTGGTGATTCAAAAATAATCGTCGGAGAGGTAAAGAATTCTATACATTATGTCCCCCCATATGAAAAGCTATTAGCAAGAGGTATGGAATATGATGAATTATTTTGATTATTTTAATATTACTTCCATAACTCATTCTCAGAACATTGTTGTTGATACTTTGGCTAACGTTGCATCTAGATTCACTCCTCTGAATAGTGATTTTACTATTTAACTTCTTTTCAGGCCGTCTATACCCGATAACATCACTAACTTGAGGGCATTCAACAATGACTCTTAGTTGGTAGACCTCCTTACTAGTGCATACATGTTCCAAGATTATATGGTAGACGAAAAAGTACACCAATAGAATCTATAGCACTATGGGGATGAGGAAAACAAGATTAAGGGTAATTTCATCCCAAGAAATGTATTGTCACTTGAAAGTATTTTCGATGTGTAGTCCAAATTTAGAACATAAATTAATCCAAAGATGAACAAATAAACTATGATGCATGACTTGATAAATTTGGGAACTGGAAATTGAATTTCATCAACTTAGGCACGTGTTTTTTGGAAGCATAAAAACATACTTTCACATGATTGTTCAAGAAATATTGGGATGTATTTCCATGGACCTATGAGGACCTAAAAACATATGACACTCGCCTCATTCACCATATTATCCCCATCAAAGAGGGTGTCAATCATTTTCAGCAGAAACTCGGGAAAATGCCTCCCACTCTTAAGTCGTTGATCCAAAAGGAGTTGAAAATGATGTTAAATGCCCATATTTTCTTCAAAGTTTGACATTCTATATGGGTTTCAAATCTGGTACCTGTGAGAAAGAAGTATGGGGAGATTAGGCTATGTGTAGATTTCAAAAATCTGAACTGATCCTCTAAGAATGATAAATATCCCGTTCCCCTTATGGAATATATACTCCAGATCGTTTATGGTTCACATATGTTTTCTCTACTAGAAAGGTTCTTTGGATACAATCAAGCTCTCGTAGCGGAACCCAACCGACTAAATACCACTTTTGGAACTAAGTGGGTAACATTCACATATCGAAGGATTACCTTTGGCTTGATAAATGTTGTCACAAGAGTTGGTTCTATGTTGTAATAGAACCAAGCCTTGGCACATTTTAAATGAAAAATTAATTTATCACTTAGAACATGACTTGGATTTTTGCAAGACAATCCCCGAGGTAATCTAAAACCTGCTTTAGAGTGTATTTCTGACCTAATACACTCATAGAGGGTTATCTCAATAGCCAAAGGCTCCTTACTCAAAGAATATTCAGTAATCACAGTAGGAAGGCCATATTTCTTATAAGACAAGATATTATGACAAGATTGGTGTTTGCACAGATTTGAAAGAGGCCTATTGGGTGATGGAGTCAAGTGAAAACCAAAGAAAAGGGGTAATAGCAATGATTGTGTTACTTGAAGGAAATGAGGAAAAGTACTTTCAGCCATCGATAATCCTGATATGGTAGCAGAAAAAATAAAAGGAGAAGACCATCACAATGAAAGCATCTAACAAGGATGAATTTTCACTACAACTTTAGAGGAAAAAGACTGAAGATTAATAACTCAGTGCAGAGCACTAATCTTGAGTGAATTCTAACTACCTATCATTGAAACACAACACATATCAACTGTGTTTAAGGAGCATGCAAAATGTATTCCAAACAAATTTTAACTCAGACGATAAAGGAAAAGATAGACAATATGAATATAACAAAATAGAGAACATACTGAAGGAATCAAGCGTGATGAATCTCACATATCAAGTGAACACATCTCTCCTGCATTACTTCATTAAGGTCTTCAAAAACTAACTCTGTCTACAATAGAAGCCCCATTTTTAAAAGAGGTCGAACCCTGGGTGCGCTCCTCAAAACGATTATTTAACCAATTTCTCTCCTCCTGAATTTGTTACCTTACTTAGTATTTTAAAGAATTATCTAAAAGGAAAACTCTTTTTGTTTCGAGGAATATGGAAACGGTTTGCCTTCCTGGAATTCTGCAACTGTCAAATGCCCTGCCAGCTTCTTTAAACTGATACTAATAACTTGCAAAGTGGCGTATGGATGGTCCTTTTTAATGTAGAGTCTCATCGCTTTACAAACCATTTGGAGGTCATTGTAACGGAAATGTCTGTTATAAAAACAAGGAATTTACTTCGAAGCCATATCGCAATTTCATAACCTCTGCAACACAAATGATCGAATGGGCAATCTTCTCTCCTAAAAATATGGAAAAAAATCCCTTAACGCTGTTCTTCTCCTTGAAATGCCGCTATCAATGCTTAAATGATGCCTGAATATGCTTTCGGAAATCCCGAAATTGGTGGAAGAGATGGGCACTTTGAATGTTGATATTGTGTCTTTCATCCTTTAACTTTAAATATGGATTGGATCGTTGATGAACGTTGGTCTCTATCTTTAGGAGGTGATTTTTTCAAAACATAGTGACGTGTGTTAATCACATCGAATTCCAATCATAAAAGATTTATCAAAGTAAACGAAAACAAATCTATAGGTGAAGCTCTGTTGACAAATCTTGGATCTAGAAATTCTAGTCGACCATCAATGTTATGCTTAGTAATGTAAGCATAGTCACACTCTTCTACAACTGAAGGGTGGATACCAAATTGAGTCGAGTTGTGCCTAGAATCCGATCTGAAAGATGTTCAGCTAAAGATTGGAAGCATGAAAAGTATCTTGATTCCCTCAATCTTTCGATTGGCTTTGTTTGTAGGGTCATGTTGGCTTGAAGAACAACATCCGTTGTGTCCCATGTCCTCATATTTACTGTATGAGCGATCAATCAATCCAATGATGCGTGCTAGGCGTTGATTTTATAGAAATCAAAACCATCGCAGGCTCCCTTTTTGTGACTTGAATGGGCGTTACAGACGTTGGGTTGTTGGACTTTGTATGTTGCATGGTGTTGCTAACATGTGTTTAGGTATTGAAACTGACCTCCTTTTCCTCAATTTCACATCTAAGTTGAAAACGCCAGGTCCAAGCCCACCATTCTTTATGACAGTCAACACGACTAAAGTCGCTTCTCCAATATCAGTAAAAAATTGATCAGTATCCCAATCTGTTTGGGCATCTCCAGTGTTTGCATTAATGTTTCCAAGCATCCCATAAAGCCGTGAAATTTTGAGCTTGTGATGACAACTATGCCCAGAGAAGATATTTAATTCTCCTGCAAATTTTTCTATGTGAAGATGTGCGTGCCCCTACCTATTCCAAAGATTCAACTATAACTTCCTTTGACAATTGATGCACACGATTTTATTTGCCCTCCGATGCATGGATCTCTCCTCTGCGTGGTTTTTCTTGCATAAGGCCTGGTGCTTTGTATATTAACTCGTGGCTTGAATGATTTGTTTGATTCGGGACTTGATCCCTAGGCTTTCCAAATGCTCATATAACCAATCGATTGCCAAAACGAACAACAGACGACAACTTTCTAGCGTTCACCACTTCTACGAATGATACGTATGATTGGAATCCCGATTTCGGGCTTTCGGGTTTCGGGGAAACAAAGAAATGGTTATTTAAAACCCTTCATCGGCCAAATCCCCGAAAAAGATCTCGGCTTCACATGTAATACCATTCTTCTGATTTCTGGGCGTGTATCACACCCCTTTCGGGTCTCCTCGTGAGTCCTTCTCCATGCGGCTTAACGCTTGGACAAATGGTGCATGCTTTGGGCTTCACGTGGATTCTGTCTTTGGATTCTTGTGTGAGTTGTATTGTGACTTGGCATGTGTATGGAATTTGGTGGATAGCTGGGATATTTGGGTGTGAAGGGAAATGGACCCAACGATGCAAGTGTTTGTCTTAAACTATAATTTTTTTGAAACTTTTGAAATAAACTAAAATATTGATTTTAAAATTATATAAAATAATTATAAAATAAATAATGTATGGAAAGAACAAACTTATAGTTGATTGTATAACTTGACACTCTTCTCAATGAAGGAATTGTGGAGTAGGACAAAATGGGAGACCTTGGGAAAGTTTTAAAACTTTGAGATTTTGACAGTGAAAAAGTTTGGCGAAAAAGGTGATAGTTTTGAGAGTTTTTACTGCACCAGAAAGGTTGCGCTGAATGACGAAAGGGATTAAGGGTGACACAAGCTTATGCTAGGCGACAAGGTTCTGAAACTAAGTGGCATGACCAACATAAAATTTGGAGAAAGACATTGAGTTTAGAAATTTCCGATATTTGTTACAACATAGGCTCCATCTAGGGATGGTGTTTTTCTGTAAAGTGCCAAGAATAGTAGAACACGTGCCTTCATCCATTGTGTGACCTGCAGTCATCCTTATCAAACTCTGATCCCTGTCACTTTACTTACATCTTTCCGAAACAAAACCACTTAGCATTCATGGGCTATGGAGTCGTAACGCTTTAAAACCAAAACCAAAGTGAACTGGAAACATACTAAAAACTATGTTGTACTCTAATGCTCAAATCCAAGCTTATTTATATACATCACCTACTCTAATTACTGAAAAATTCCCACTGTATCAAAAGATACAAAAATGCCAGTGAAGCCAATCCAATAACTGTCTGCTTATTTGAAATCTACTCACGCTTTCTTTGAGTAGGCTGAAGAAGGAAACTATCAACTCCCATCTGACATACTGTTGATCATGAATATTCAAACTTTTCCTCAATTCCTGTGAAAAAATATCCATGACATAGCATACTCCTCCATAAAATGAATCTAAAAGATCAGCGAAAGGATCATGAAAAAATTCATGGTCCTGAGGTTTTAAATAACAAGCTTCATTAAAGCCTACTGCGTGATCCAATTTATTTTTCTCCGGGTCATCCTCAAAGAGGATATCCAAACATCCTTCATTTGATATCGCGTCTATCTGAAAACCGTTATTCCTCCATGAAAAACCTGCAGCAAATGGTTCTACATAAACAATATTATAATCATCAGTGTACTCATCATGTCTGGGTACAGCAGATAAATCTGAAGTGTTATCAATCAGGAAGACTCTTGGGGTATCAACTGTGGGCAGCTCTGTTCCTTTCTCTGGCATGATGCCCATCTCATATTTACACCCCTCCACATCAAAATATAAATCATTCTCGAACACCAAACATTCTTCAAGATGGTTAAACATGACAGTCACCTCTTTATGACGAAACAAAACAAAGTCTACAAGCTGATCTCCTGGCAGGAAATCATTATAATAAATAGGTTCACTGACTTCATGTATAGTTTCATGGATGTCATCATTTAAAATCAGATTTTCATTAATAGTAGAAGGAGTTTCACTCACATTTTCGGGACTGTATGGATGTTGCAGATTTGTGTAAGCAGGGACTGCAACATAACTGTTTAGGAGCAGATTTACTTCTTCTGCAGGTTGACCATGATGTTGAATATCTCCTTCTGGAATATGATCACAAGAGCTATCATATCCAGCTTTTGTATTAGCTCACACTTATTCTTACTGATTTTCTTCATCAACTTGAGAAATAATCCCTTCCACCTCATTAAGAAGGCTCTTTTGCTTGTTTTGTCTTATGAATTTTATATTACAACAATCTTCAAAAAGTATTTCAGCTGAATAGATTCTTTTACAATGTTGATGAAAAAGTATGTGAAAATATTTCAATGAAGGAATACTGGAAAGAGGTAAAGATTTATACCAGATTCTAGCATCTCTTTCCAACGAAAACATAAACAACTTCATGAGGACATCTTCATGATGTATATTTAATTCATTCATGAGTTTGTGGAATTCAAACAAGTGTTGAGCGGGATTGTCGTCCGCATATTCTCCAAATTTAGGAAGGACATCTTCCCAAACTTTAATGTCAAGAACAGTGTTTGGAAAACCATAAACACTTTTAAAGTCTAGAGGAGCAAACCTTGCAACAATCCGAGCAGCAAATGAATCTGACATTTGAGACCAGTGGAATCGCGAAATCATGTAGAGTCTACGAAAAAAGGAGTTGCCAGGTGAATGATCACAACCAATCGAATGCTTATCCCTTGTTCACCATCAAGAGATAGATCTGAAATCTTTGTCGTATCCCAGGGAAGATCACTTTGTTCTCTGTCCCTGGCAACGGCGCAGAAAACGTTTTCACAAGAGTTGGTTCTAGGCTGTAATAGAACCAAGCCTTGGCACATTTTAAATGAAAAAATAAGTTATCACTTAGAACTTGACTTGGGTTGCTGCAAGCCAAACCCCAAGGTAATCTTAAACCTTGTTTAGAGCGTGTTTCTGACCTAATACACTCACAGAGGGATATCTCAATAGCCAAAGGCTCTTTACTTAAAGAATATTCAGTAATCACAGTAGGAAGGCCATATTTCTTATAAGACAAGATATTATGACAAGATTGGTGGTTGCACAGATTTGAAAGAGGCCTACTGGGAAATGGAGTCAAGTGAAAACCAAAGAAAAGGGGTAATAGCAGTGATTGTGTTACTTGAGGGAAATGAGGAAAAGTAAGTCTATCTTTCAGTCATCGATAATCTTGATATGGTAGCAGAAAAAATAAAAGGAGAATACCATCACAGTGAAAGCATCTAACAAGGATGAATTTTCACTACAACTTTAGAGGAAAAAGATTGAAGGTTAATAACTAGGTGCAGAGCATTAATCTTGAGTGAATTCTGACTACCTATCATTGAAACACAACACATATCAACTATGTGTAAGGAGCATGCAAAATGTATTCCAAACAAATTTTAACTCAGTCGATAAAGGAAGAGATAGACAATATGAATATAACAAAACAAAGAACATAATGAAGGAATCAACCATGATGAATCTCACGTATCAAGTGAACACATCTCTCCTGCATTACTTCATTAAGGTCTTCAAAAAATAACTCTGTCTATAGTAGAAGCCCCATTTTCAAAAGAGGTCGAACCCTGGGTGCGCTCCTCAAAAAGATTATTTAACTAATCTCTCTCCTCTTGAATTCGTTACCTTACTCAGTATTTTAAAGAAATTATCTAAAAGGAAAACTCTTTTTGTTTCGAGGAATATGGAAATGGTTTGCCTTCGTGGAATTATGCAACTGTCAGATGCCCTGCCAGCTTCTTTAAACTGATACTAATAACTTGACAAGTGGCGTATGGATGGTCATTTTTAATGCATAGTCCCATTGCTTTACAAACCGTTTGGAGGTCATTGTAATGGAAATGTCTGTTGTAAAAACAATGAACTTACTTCGAAGCCAGATCGCAATTTCATAACCTCTGCAACACAAATGATCGAATGGGTAATATGCTCTCCTAAAAATCTAGAACAAATCCCTTAACATTGGTCTACTCCTTGAAATGCCTCTGTCAATGCTTAAATGATGCCTGAATATGCTCTGGAAATCCCGAAATCGGTGGAAGTGGGCACTTTAAATGTTGATATCGTGCCTTTCATCCTTTAACTTTAAATCTGCATTGGATCGTTGATGAATGTTGGTCTCTATCTTTAGGAGGTGATTTTTTTCAAAATATAGTGACATGTGTGTTAACCACATTGAATCCCAATCATAAAAGATTTATCAAAATAAATGAAAACAAATCTGTAGGTGAAGCTCTGTTGACAAATCCCAGATCTGGAAATTCTAGTCGGCCATCAATGTAATTCTTGGTAATGTAAGCATAGTCACACTCTTCTACAGGTGAAGGGTGGTTACCAAGTTGAGTTGAGTTGTGCCTGGAATCCGATCTGAAAGAGGTTCGGCTAAAGATTGGAAGCATGAAAAGGATCTTGATTCCCTCAATCTTTCAATTGGCTTTGTTTACAGGGTCATGTTGTCATGTTGTCATGTTGGCTTGAAGAACAGCATTCATTGTGTCCCATGTCCTCATATTTACTGTATGAGCGATAAATCAATCCAATGATCCATGCTAGGCATTAATTTTATAGAAATGAAAACCACCGCAAGCTCCCTTTTTGTGACTTGAATGGGCATTAGGGACGTTGGGCTATTGGACTATGTGTGTTGCATGGTGTTGCTGACATGTTGTGTGTAGGTATCGAAACTGACCTCTTTTTCCTCAATTTTGCATCTAAGTTGAAAACATCAGGTGCAAGCCCACCATTCTTTATGACAGTCAACACGACTAAAGTCGCTTCTCCAATATCCGTAAAAAATTGATCAGTATCCCAATCTGTTTGGCCATCTCCAGTGTTTTCATTAATGTTTCCAAGCATCCCATAAATCTGTGACATTTCGAGCTTGTGATGATAGCTATGCCCAAAGAAGATTGCATGATGCACTCGATATTTAATTCTCCTACAAATTATTCTATGTGAATATGTGCATGCCCCTACCCATTCTAGAGATTCAACTATAACTTCCTTTGACAATTGATGCACATGGTTTTATTTTCCCTCCGATGCGTGGATCTCTCCTCTGCATGGTTTCTCTTTGTGGCTTTTCTTGCATACGGCCTGGTGCTTTGTATATTAACTCATGTCTTGAATGAGTTGTTTGATTCGTGACTTGAGCTCGAGGCTTTGAAAATGCTCCTATAACCAATCAATTTCCAAAACGAACAACATACGAGAACTTTCTAGCGTCCACCACTTCTACGAATGATACATATGATTGGAATCCCGATTTCAGGCTTTCGGGTTTCGAGGAAACAAAGAAGTGGTTATTTAAAACCCTTCATCAGCCAAATCCCCGAAAAAGAGCTTGTCTTCACATGTAATACCATTCTTCCTATTTCTGGGCATTTAGCACACCCCTTTCGGGTCTCCTCATGAGTCCTTCCTCCAAGAGGTTTAACGCTTGGACAAATGGTGCATGCTTTGGTCTTCACGTGGATTTTGTCTTTGTATTCTTGTGTGATTTTTCTTGTCAATTGGCATGTGTATGGAATTTGGTGGATAGCTAGGATATTTGGGCGTGAAGGGAAATGGACCCAACAATGCAAGGGTTTGGCTTAAACTATAATTTTTTTGAAACTTTTAAAATAAAATAAAATATTGATTTTAAAATTATATAAAATAATTTTAAAATAAATAATGTATGGAAAGAAAAAACTTATAGTGATTGTATAACTTGACCCTCTTCTCAATGAAGGAATTGCGGATTAGGACAAAATGGGGGACCTTGGAAAAGTTTCAAAACTTGAGATTTTGACAGCGGAAAAGTTCGGTGAAAAAGGTGATAGGTTTCAGAGTTTTTACTACGGTAGAAAGGTTGCACCGAATGGAGAAAGGGATTAAGGGTGACACAAGATTACGCCATGCGACAAGGTTCAGAAACTAAGTGGCGTGACTAACATAAAATTTGGAGAAAGACACTGAGTTTAGAAATTTCTGATATTTGTTACAACAATAAACACAGGCACAAATTTCAAAGGGAAATGGGCATAGCATTTAAACATCTGATCAGTAAAAGTGTGGTGATCTACCTCGATGATGTCATGATGTATTCTAAGAAATGAGTCAATCACCCACACCAGCTGAAATATATTTTTGAAATATGTTGGAAGTATGGTATCTCTCTAAATCCCAAGAAGAGCATCTTCATTGTTTCAGAAGGAAAACTATTAGGGAACATAATTTATAAATATGGGATATTTTTCAATATAGAATGCACTAATCTATGATGCAGATCCCATTCCCAAATGGAAAGAAATCAATCCAGACATTTTTTGGAAAAATAAATTTTGTATGAAGATTCATGTCTGAATTTTCTAAGATAATCAAACCTCTTCAACATATGATCAAGAAAGACTCACAGTCAATGATCTTAAATTTAACTTGATCTTTAACCATTACTTGCATGTGAATTTTTTAATTGTTAACCATCTTTATGAATGCAAAATTAAAGAACATTCATCAAGCACATAAATATGTAAGCATATTATCTATGAACAAGAATTGGTAACGGAGTTCACCAGAGTTCCTGGCTACGTCTCCGGGCCACTTTCCAAATGGGAAGGCCGATAGATTAAGTATTCAAATGCTTACAAAGTGACTTCTGATTTTTTTCTGTCATATACAGTAACAGACTTCAACAACAGCTGCAAGATGAAATTCTGAGACTTTCAAGTATAAACATGGATACCTTTCTGTGTATACAGAAGGTTCTGTGAGCACTTTTCTGTCTGGATGCCTGAATACAAAAACTGAAGATGGATCTGGAATCCTTATGAAAAATCAAGACTTTTGAGTATAAACTCGATATATTTCATAAACTGGACTTCGAATGCCCTTCTTGGCACAATTCCCAAATCTTCCCCTGATTGTACAGTCCATACGGCCTCGGGATGCATGCCAATTTTGTACCACCTTGAACTGTGTGAAAATACCACCTCAATCTATGTGCAAATTCACTTCGATCACTGTGCAACATCACCTCGATTTGCATGCATGTCTCTGTTGCATCAAAACTCCTCCTCCTCCTCGAGATTCATGCCCATGCCTCGTTTAAATAATAATAAAACAATGGTTTTTGGGGAGGCACGAGGTATGGGCCATGCGCCCTCCAAAATCCCCCAAATCTTGGCATCTTTTAAGGTTTTTGTGCCATTACTTGCCACGTCCCATGGCGGTGGGGCATTGGTAGCTATAGTGGTTAGGAGGGCGGAAGTCCCGGCGTCAAACCCGCGGGCTTCCCCTCCTTGGTGCGATTTGGTATATATTTGTTTTTAACATATAGTATGTATGCAGTGGTATCATATGTTGATTTAACATATGGTTTTAATACTATATGGTGTGTTTTTTAATATGGTTGGCGCGATTTTAATACCCATTATATGGTGCGCTTTGCTATAGTATTACATTTCGTTTTTAACATTATATTTGGGGTTTTTCATATGGTTTTTGATATACATTTAAATACCAAGGGGATGCCTCAGTGTTGGCAAGGTCAAGGGTTAGGCCCTTGACCACCTCTTTTTTTTTTTCTTTTCAAACCATTTTTAACCCATTTCTAACCATCTTTGACGAAACTTCTATTGTCCATATCTTTGTCACCTAGAGGTCATTTTTCCTGAAACGAACATCAATGGAAAGTTGTTGAAGAGCTCTTCCACTTTGTAATCTTTACTTTTCATTTTGAATACTTTAACTCTATCTAATTTTGAGATGATCCACTTGGATCAAACCTTCCCACTGGAAAGCTTTTTGGCCACAAAAAGTATGAAATCATTCAAAAAATAAGTGAGGGTATAATTCCCTCACTCTTACGGTCTCTATCCACCTTTCTTTTCTTGGATGCATTCCTTTTAACCCCACACAAAGAAACTACATGTCTCCTCTTCATGACGATATGACCTTCTTGTCTAGTATTACATCTTCCTAAAGTTCATTAAGATACTCAAGAGCAAACTCATCCACAGAAGGTACTTGAACCTGTACATCTTGGTCTATAATCATAGGCAGCTCATACAATTTCAAGTTTTCCGCATTAACAACTGAATACATTTGCATGTAAGGAGGCAATTCTAACCGGAAAGCATTATTACCGACTTTGTCCAAAATTGTAAAGGGTCCATACCTGATAGGTTTCAACTTTCTACCTTCACCTTGAAGTCAATCTTTGCTTATATGAAGCCATACTTGATCACCAATCTGAAAATTATGATCTATGCGATGTTTGTCATGCCTTTTTTTGTATTTGGCCTGACTTGATTCCAACTGTTCCTGTACTACTTGATGAATTACCTCAATCTGTTGAATAAACCTTCAAGCTTTATCTTCATCAACCTGTTCACATTCCACTGTATCTGTCCCAAAAATGAAGTCTAAAGGAGACTTTGGCAAGTACCCAAAACATGTCTTGAAAGGAGACTTTTGAGTAGAAGAGTGTATAGCTCTGTTGTAGGCATGTTGTACATAATGCAATTGTTCATCCCAAAGCTTGGGATGCTTAGCACAATACGCTTGAAGAAGATGTACCACAGTCCTATTGACCACTTTAGTTTGACCATCAGTTTGTGGATGGAATGTTGTGCTTTTCTTCAACTTTGTGTCCATAAGTTCCCATAATGATGACCAAAATTTCCCAAGAAATCGGGAATCTCGATCAGAAATAATAGAAGTAGGAAGTCCAAAATGGACCCGTATATTTTGGAAGAACAAATGAGCAGTCATCTCAGTTGTGATCTATTTTTTACAAGGCATGAGTATACACATTTTACTGAATCGATCCACAACAACATACAGATGGTCATGTCCTTTTATAGACATTGGTAAACCTCCTACGAAATCCATTGAAACACTTTCCCATGGATGAGAAGAAACTAGAAGTGGAGTGTACAAGCCTAACTTTTTGTTACTTGGTTTTCTTGTTGCACACATGACACAACCTTTTACATATTTGGACATTGTTTCATTCATTCGAGGCCAATAACAAAATTT
>JZKD02S0053625.1:173003-183034 GCA_000966675.3 Picea glauca | reverse complement strand
CTCTCTCTCTCTCTCTCAATATTGTTTCTTACTTAGATTTCCAAGAACATTTTGTGTCACAAACTTTAACATTGATCATGAGTGTGGCACACTCATACCCAGAAGCCTGAAAATTTGCATTTCTAGAAATGAATTTTCCTATTCTCCAAATCATTATTTTGCATGGATCAAGGTTAGATTCCATAGAGGAACATGGCTTGGTAATGGATGGGTTTTTCATTCTTAAGTGGTTGCAAGGATGAGATAATGGTCACACCCGAGTGTTGACCCTTGACCAAGTTTTGAGGAATACTTGGTCATAATTGACCATTTTGGACTTCGACACCCTGTCAAATATGGAGCACTAGGAGAAGTAGAGATCGCGGGATCTCGGTCCACTTTTAGGCCCCTTTTAGGGATTTGGATTGATGTAATGGGAAAGGGATGTCGGTTGGTGGGTTTACCCACGCTTAGGCCCACTTTTGTAATATATAAATAGATACTTGGGAAATGTAAGGATGCCTGATGGCTTGGTGCTAATAATTATATCTATGTGATCAGATGTGGATCGTAATTTCTCTGTGTGTGATTGTAAGAGGCTTGTTGAGCTAAGTGCAAGTGGTTATAGGAGGTTGTGAAAGGCTTTATGCTGAAGCGCGAGGAAGAAGGATCTTGTGAGCTGCGCAGATCTTATGTCCTGTGCGGAGTAAGGATTGTTGAGGCTCTGTGTTGTAACTACTTGACCAAAATAATAAAGAAGAAGAGTTGGTGGATGTAGCCCTAGGGTGGAGGTGAACCACGTAAATCTGTGTGTGATGCTTTGTGCTTTGGTTCAATGTGTTTATTCCTTCTTCTACTAAGTGCTTTGATATATTTAGGTAGATCTACTTATGCTTTGTGCTCTTAGATGTGTATGAATGTTAGATCTGATATGTATGAAGATGCTTAGTGCCAATACACTAGATCTGATCTATTTTACTATTTCTAAGTGATGAAATATCTTAGATCTAAGTTAATGCTGCGATGCTCTGCGCTATCTGCGAAGTATAATAAGGGTTGGATATTGATGAATGATTGATGCTAAGTGCACTATAAGTGATATAATCACATATCTATGTCCCAGCTAAGGTTGCAGACACTTGAGTCTTGAAACCACCCCTGCCTCTACCTTAGGTGAGACTTCATCTGCTTCTCAAGTGTTGCCAAAAGGGCCGGTAGTTAGGGCTTTATTGGTGTGCTCTTGAGCGTCGAACCCTGGGTCTACCCTTGTGCCAACAAATGGTTCCGTTGTTGGGACCTGAAACTATGATTGCTAGGAACTAGAGAAGAAGAATCTTTGTGCAAAGAAAGATTTGTGCGTAGATTTGTTGCCCTAGTGTGCAGTGTTCTACTTAACCTATGAATCTTTGTGCCAAAAAAGAAAGGTTAGATTTGAAGAAAGGAATATTATATTTGAAGAGGAGAAGCAATATTTGAACACTTCGTGCTCTAAGAAAGGTAAAAGTGGAATTTTCTGAAAGAAACAGGTCAGACCTGCAGAAAAGAGGTAAGATTTGTAAGCTCTGTGCTCTGATAAAGATAAGAAAGTTCTATATCTAAAATCTTTGTGCTCTTTCGAAGTAAGATAAGTAGAAATTTTTTGTTTCTAAAATATGGATCTAGGTATTTTTGATAGATTCGGTCCTAGCTTAAAACCTAGGGCATTAATAGAAGAAAGAAAGTTTGATATGAATAGATCTGATAAGGATAATGATAGATATGTTATACCTATGAATAGAAATAATGTTTGGACTAACAAATGGATGCAGGATCCTAGAAATCATTTTTTTCAGACTAGCTACCATGATCCTGGCACGCAGTACAGAATAAGTTGGGGATCATTTAAGAGAAACAGAGGATTAACCCTCTATTACAATTGTAGAAAATCGGGACATCTAGCTAAGGAATGCTCTGGTAGAGGACCTAGTTGTCTTTGTTGCAAAGCTCTGGATCATGAAGTATTGGATTGCCCCAGAATGATTGCTAAGTTTGAAAGAATGAATCTGCATGAAGAAAACCCTAGGACAGCCCCAGAAATAACAAAACCTCAGAAGGAATCTGAGAAGGTATTGATATAGATGAAAGAAACACTGAGGGAACATAAAGATGTTTGATTACTAGATATCTTCAAAGAAAAGGAACAAGTCGAAGCAAGACTAGGGGACTTTGACATTGACTATATTCTTGATGAAGAAACACAAGTGAACATTATGCCAGAAAGAACCTGGGAAGTGATAGGGAAGCCTTCCATGATTCCTTCACTAGGAGGAATAGGACTATTCAGAGGAAAATTGGTGATGTTATGTGGAAAACTCGCTCAGATACCTATGACAATCAATGGAACATCAACTGAAGAAGATTTTGATATTATTAAATTTATTGAGGATAGTGCCCCATTCACTATGTTACTTGGAAAACCATGGATTGATAGACTAAAGGAATAAGAAGAAGTTTTGGAACTGAAGAAACAAGAATTAAAAGATTTTATGACTAAGAAGATTGCATAGTTGATTGAATAACAGAAGAACAAATCGAAGCTCCTTGACACTAGAGACCCAATGTTGAAGCTGAAAGAATGTCACAAGGCTCAGAGAAGACTGAAGCACCTGTCCTAGAGAAAGAAAAATTATTACGACGGAGAGAATCTTAACAACACGCACTGACTATGCTAAAAGAAGATAGGAATCATAATGAAAAAAGACAGACCGAGTTGAAGATTACTGGGAAGAAGGATAGAAAGTTAAGTAAGAAGAGGGCGAAGATTGAAAAGTTACAAGAGATTCCAGATGGACCATCACAGAAAGAAAACTCGCAGAATGTGAGCTTCACCAAGATATCAAAACAACGACCTATGGAAAATCATTATAACCATTGGAGGTCGATATACCCGTTCAAATTCTGCTCCGAACGGACATAAAAGAATTGATGGCTCATCACCAGACTGTTAGACCACACCATAATGGATAGAAACAAAGTTAAGGAAGCCCTATATCCATTGCAAACAATATGTTACAGAGTTACTTACTTAATCCATCGCGCCATGCACAAAAGACACTTTTTCTAAATCGTGAATTTGAGCCTGTAGATTACCTGAATTCTAAAAATTTATTACTTCGCCATGTTGGCATGTTTTTAGACAGAGGCAGAGTATGCGTTCTTGTCATTTATGGCGAATATCAACATGATCAGATGGCGAAGATCAACACGATCAGTAGCGTAGCGATAATGGCAAGATCAACAGTGTAAGCTCAAAAGGAGGAAAACAATCAAAGCACGACAAAGGTTTCGTTTCAGAGTTTTACAGATTAGGAAATCCAAAGGAAAGAGGTTTGAACTCGTGATATGCGAAATTGTGATAACAATCCTGACCATTGGAGTCATAAGACACGTGGCAAGCGATTGGAATTTCATTGAATTGCACATTAGAGGAGTCAACGGAGTGTGGTGTGGGAACTCGTGATATGCGAGATCAAGAAAATATCTGGACCGTAGAATCATCGATATCATGGACCATTGATCAGGCATGACAAAGGCCCGTGAAGTTGCGAAATCACGATAATATCTTGACCGTTGATCCAAGAGGGACATGTGGTAAGGGATTAACATTTCCCTGACTGGAAATTCAAAGGAGCGAAGTGCTCATTTGATTGGTGAGTGGTTGTATCTCGTGGTCACATTGTTGAGAGCTGGAGAGTAGAGCTAGAGAAGCCAAGCTCTATTTTGGATTTCGTGACATGGAGAGTCGAGAGGACTCATCACAAAATACCTAAGACGTGAAAGTGCAAAATTCATTTTCGAATAAGGTTGTGGTCACAGCCAGTGGTTACATCTGCAGAAGATGGAGGAAGAAGCTAGAAGTGTTAAGCTCCATCTCGGAGTCTCGGTGATCACAACTTGGAGTATCGATATCCTTCATCACAGGAATCATGATATGCGAGATCGTGATGAGATCTGGATCGTTGGATCATTGGAGATCTCGACCGTTGATCAGGCTTGATAAAGTTCATAAGTTCACGAAATACGAAGTGCCTTTTGGTGCAGCCTGTGGTCACCATTGGTGGTCACGTGAGGGGAAGAGGCTAGCGGTGCTAAGCTCCATCTTGGAGTTTCGGTGATCGAGACTTGGAGTGTCAAGACCCTTCATCATAGGAATGCCGAGATGCAAAATCATGTAATTCAAAAAAAAATTAGCGCTCAGTCACAGCTAGTGGGCATTTGAGATAAACACGAAATTCTGCGGATTTAATCCAACGGTACTGGTTAATTGGAAACTTGATCAAAGGGTTACTGTTTCACATCACAGGTAATCAATCAATTACGATTCAGTTAGCAGAACTAAATCATGATTCTTGGACAGTTGGTGATTCGGTTGTTGATGCGTTTTCTTGGAGATTCAAGGTGTAACTGAATAGGTGGTATAGGATAAAATGGAGACACAATGACGGTGAAAGGTTGGTCAATCTGAATGAACAATGAGTTGAACTGTAAGAAAGGGAAAATTACAGTATGCGCAGTGTGAGATAAAACTCAGAGATGAGTAACAGATGAGGAATAGACAAAAGCAAGAGAAGAATTGCATAACAGCTTGAAGCAGAGAAGAATTGCAGAACAGATAGAGGAAGAGAAGAATTGCAGAACAGACAGAGGAAGAGAAGAATTGTGGAACATTTAGAAGTAGACCAGATTTACAGAACAGAGAAGAAGTGGTAAGAATCGATTTATCTGTGTTTTTGGTTATTCAATCATTTATTCATAATCAGGGAGAAAGGGTGGTGCTAGGGAAGACTGTGGTCCTCTAATATTCAAGTTGGTGATTGAATATTGGGAGTTGTAGCTTCCATCTAATTGTGGCTAGAAAACAGGGTGGCAGGGTGGTTCTCGGGAAAACACAGAGTTTTATGTATACAAGTTGGTGCTTGTATAAATCCAGTTGGTGCTGGAATATTTAGGGAGTTGGTGCTTCCTTCTAGTCGGTGCTAGAGAAACCAAAGAGTTGGTGCTCTCAAACAAGTTGGTTCTTGTATAAGTGGAAGTAGGTGCTTCCATCCAGTCAGTGTTGGAACACTCAGGGAGTTGGTGCTTCCTTCTAGTCAGTGCTAGAGAAACCAGAGAGTTGGTGCTCTCAACAAGTTGGAGCTTGTAAAATAGAGGTAGTAGCCTCACTTTGAGTTGGTGCTCAAACATAGATGATGTACAAAACTTAAAAGATTGCCTATCATTTCGAGGAAGAAGAGGTTTTCTCCCTTTATGGGTTTCCTCATGAAAATATGTCTCTGTGTATATCTTATGTGTGGTTGATGCTCATTATTTATGTTGTCCATATGTTGTATAATATTGATGATCACTTGAAGAAAGATTAAGAATGGTTTAATAGACTTAAAATTGTTTAAGCACGATAACAATTGATTCAACCCGGGCCCTCTCAGTTGTCTTAGTAACTTCAACACGCCCTTACTACAGTGCCAACGTTACTGTGAGAAACCGAGCTATTGATCCTGATCATATATGTCCAAAGAATTTAGTGCAGCTGAAGAATTTGTAAGAGAGGTACTCGCTAGCCTCAGAGCCAAAAGAGTCATGTCGAAATGAGGATTGTCTACAGGTTTACAGGCATCATCGATGAGAGGAGTGCAAGCCTCCCCGTTGACTGCTCGGGCAGGAACATCCCAAGCCAACGTAGAAAGAATAACCAAACATAAGGATGATATGGCCAATGCGAAGTTGGTTCCATCTATCCTACCTACTTACATACCACCTCTTAGTGGCGCGATCAATAGAGATAGTGTGCCTAGAGACTTTGAGTACACTCTAGTCATAGTGTACCTACCGAAAGGGGTACGCACAGTCTGCGCAGATCACGACAAGATAGCAATGTTGAAGTTTAGTGACTTCAACCTGGGGGATCGAAAATTTTACAGCACATTATCCCCGTACAAGTACCTAACCAGAACCAAGGGAAATAATTCGAAGATCATCCCTCAACAATGGACAATGAACCTCGCGTAGTCTACTCTACTCAACATTATGAAGATACCATACTTTGACAGACACTAGGAGGTGAATGCTTGCGTGAGGCTGCTACTGGAAAGTTACCACGAAGGATACTTATGGTTGAACCATCGCATAATAGTTGATCCAACACTGATCAACCAGATCATTGGGCTTACGATGCAGGGCCCTGATCCCCACGATTACTATCCTGGAAAGACCGTGGATTGTACTCTTTCTCAGAATATCAAAGAATCCTATGGCGATGTTGAGAAAGGCGTGTGAGGCTACAAGGTAGCTTCTATTGAATGTGGTGCAGTGTGCCTCACCTGTCAACTGATCACAGGGAAGTTGGTATGCAAGAATCGACCCACGCAAGTATCTGGCTTTGTAGTCGACCTCGCAGGAAAGTGCACAGAGGAACTACAGATGAAATGGGTGAAGTACCTGGTGAATCAACTAGATATTGATTGTAGAGAATCCCAGGATCAGGGGCATGAATTTCACTTTAGCTGGCTCTTGATACTTATAGCTTTCATTGCATGGGAGCTACCAGAAGGTGCATTCTTCCCCAACATTGACCCCTTTGAACCACTGACTGTGAAGTTCAGTACCCCATGGTACTCGAATGACATGAAAAATAAGTGGCAATCCAATGTCGTATTTTATACCTACTACACCCATTTGAAGCTCGCCATCCAGTTCGAGCCTCGCATGACCCTGAATACTTTACACAGGTTTTGACCTTTGATAAAGTTCAGTACAAACCACCATTTTATATATCTAACAACACGCGCTGATGAGAACAAGGAACAACTTCAATCTTATTACAAGATGAAAGAAGAAGACCTAGAGGAAATCACCAAGGAATGGTTAGTGGACCTCCTTATTCCCATAGACCATGTAGAAGTATTCGACATTGACAGCCCAAAAGTTGCACAGAATACACCTGGCCCTAGTAAGACAACGAAAACAAAATAGACAAAGAAGGATGAGGATATCCAGGATGTAGACATCAGATCTATAAGAATCGCATCTGTTACGCCAAAGCAAGGAGGTAATGGTGAAGACTTAGAGGAAGTTGAACAGCGGCCTGAAGATGAAGTGGAAATCATAAATAAAAGGAAGGGTTTGCCTCCAGAATATTCCTCTCGAAAGAAATCAAAAGCACCCATGACTACGCTAAAGACTACGCTCACTCCAGATGACTTGAGTTTTCTCCTCACAACTATGAATGAAGCCATAGAAGAGATAATTGAGAATCAAGAAGCTAAGAAAGAGACCATGTACAATAGAATCGAGATTGAACTCCAAAGAGTACAACAAGCTCTCAAATCTAGTCGCACCTCTGCGCCCCTTCCAGAAGGAACAACAGAAGAAGAAAATGAACTAGTTCAACTCCACCAGATTGCTAACACGGTCGAAGTACGCCTTTGGAAGGCACAGGAAGAAACAGTGCAGGCCACCTAGGCCTTAAAGCAAGCACAAGAGGAAATTATCGAGCAACGTCGAGCTGCGCGACAAGAGAAGGACACTCTCCAAGCGAAATTTGAAGAAGACAGAGTGAAGATTCAAAAAGAGAAAGAGCAGCTGCTCGTGAAGCATATTGGGATTGAAGAAGCAGTCAACAAATAATTTCACTCTGTGACTAGCTTAGAATAGAAGGTAGAGGACCCCATAGAATGCCAAGTGATGACACTTGTTGAAGTTATTTAGCAACTTCAACAAAGAGTCATGGACTTAGAGCTTCATACCATACCACTGACCCCATAAGAAGTGCACGACCAGTGAGAAATAACTGCCTGGAGCATGGTAGAAAGGATTAAAGCACTCTCTGATGAATGCAAATAGTTAAGTAGAAGAAGTGTGTAGATCTATGAGAACCTAACCGAGAACCCATAATTTCATAAATTGGAGTCGCAGCTCCAAGAGGCAAAGTACGAAGCTGAAATCCTACAGGTGCAGTTGAAGGCCCTATCACCTGTAGAGAGAATGAAGAGGTTTCTAGAGAAATTCACAACCCAACAGGGATTCACATGCTTCTGAGTAAAGTAATGGAAGTCTCTCAACGACTTCAACCAATGCAAGAAAAAGCATGCCAATTGTTCACTGAAGTTGAAAGCCAAGGAATAGAACTTGAACAGGTTGTGAATACAACAGAAAAGTGCCTAGAAGGGCCGGTGAACGAGGCACTCATCCAGGAGTTCACGGAGCAAGAGGTAGTAGCAATGCGATAGGTCAAAGTAGCTCGAGCCAAGCTCGAGGAATTCGAAGCAGAATTGGTCAGAACTGAGTGACTCGGGACGAGTCACAGGTGAGTGTTGGGGGTCTGTTGGCCCTTGACCAAGTTTTGAGGAATACTTGGTCATAATTGACCATTTTGGACTTCGACACCCTATCAAATATGGAGCACCAGGTGAAGCAGAGATCGCAGGATCTCGATCCACTTTTGGGTCCCTTTTAGGGTTTTGGGTTGATGTAATGGGAAAGGGATGTCGGTCTGTGGGTTTACCCATGCTTAGGCCCACTTTTGTAATATATAAATAGATACTTAGGCAATGTAAGGATGTTCGATGGCTTAGTGCTAATAATTACATCTGTGTGATCAGATGTGGATTGTAATTTCTCTGTGCATGATTGTAAGAGTCTTGTAGAGCTAAGTGCAAGTGGTTATAGGAGGTTGTGAAAGGCTTTGTGATAAAGCGCAAGGAAGAAGGATCTAGCGAGTTGCGTAGATCTTTTTTCCTGTGCGGAGTAAGGATTGTTGAGGCTCTATGATGTAACTGCTTGACCAAGATAATAAAGAAGAAGAGTTGGTGGACATAGCCCCAGGGTGGGGGTGAACCATGTAAATCTGTGTGTGATGCTTTGTTCTTTGGTTCAATGTGTTTATTCCTTCTTCTACTAAGTGCTTTGATATATTTAGGTAGATCTACTTATGCTTTGTGATCTTAGATGTATATGAATGTTAGATATAATATGTATGAATATGCTTAGTGCCAATACACTGGATCTAATCTATTTTATTGTTGCTAAGTGCTGAAATATCTTAGATCTAAGTTAATGTTGCGATGCTCTGCGCTATCTGTGAAGTATAATAAGGGTTGGATATTGATGAATGATTGATGCTAAGTGTGTTTTAAGTGATATAATCACATATCTGTGTCCCAGCTAAGGTTGCAGACACCTGAGTCTTGCAACCACACCTGTCTCTACCTCGGGTGAGACTTCATCTGCTTCGTAGGTGTTTCTGAAAGGGTCGGTAGTTAGGGATTTGTTGGTGCGCTCTTGAGTGTTGAACCCTGGGTCTGCCCCTATGCCAACACCGAGAGTATGATCTAAGTTTCAAAAAAAATGAACAATCTGAGGAAAAATTATGAGAGGCACCTGTAGCACCTAGGAAGACTCTGCAAGAAGGTAGCTCATCCATAATTAGGCTGGCATATCTCACTTTCATAGGTCTCATCTTGCATGCCTTTAAAGGAAAATTGGAATCCCCTCATCCACCTCTCTCTAGAAATCAAGATAAAATTATTTTACAAAGGTAAAGGCTTGGGGAAATACATTATAGTTCTTGTGGGACATCCAATTATCTTTATTGGGGATATGGACACTCATTAGCAATGTAGAAAGGCTTGTGACACTAAGGTTATGTCATCGGGGCTATGGAAACTGATTGGCAGTGGAGAAACCCTAGAGAAATGAGAAAACAACTTGTATTCTCATCATTCCTGATGTATAATTTCCTTGCATTACCTCACCTGCCTCCCAAAGTTGACTCTACTTAAAATGATGTGTAGAAAAATAGGACCGTAGAACAATAAAATAAAACAAATGCAGAAAAAAAACACAGAAGATACACAATACAAGAGAGACACATATTTACGTGGTTCACCCAGTGTGGGCTACATCCACCAGAGAAATTGCCAAGTCCTTCCTTTATTATTATCCAGCAAATGAAGGGATACAACCTACAGCAAAACCTGTTGTAACTTCCTCTTCTTTCTCTCACAGTCTCCTCTCTC
>JZKD02S0053625.1:126497-144456 GCA_000966675.3 Picea glauca | reverse complement strand
ATCAAGTTGTTTTTTAATGCTGTGGAATTTGTTAAGGATTAATGACCTGAAAAATTAAGGTTCTCTGCACATTGTGTTTGTAGAAGTTTAGCGAGTGCTAGAACCAAGTAGAATTTCCATTGAGTACAAAAGAAATGGAAAGGGCACGAACTGCTTCCCGTTCCGAGGACACAGAAAAAGGAATGGATGTTCACTTGGTATTTTATGGATCAAACTCCAATGGGCATGGAGAAGACATAGATAAGGAAGGAAACATGATGAAAATCATTGAAAAATTGCAGAAAGATGCCCAAACCCACCGAGCAGGTAGAAAAAATATATGAAAAGCTCAGGAAAAACAAGGTGAATTTAACATAAAGATGTCAAGGAGTTTGGAGATAATAGAGAATAAGTTGGAGAAGGAGAGTGACTCGAGAAGAACAGGGAGTCACCAGACTTCTGAGGGAAGAAGGTCAAGGAGTGTGGGTAGACACCATCATCACTTCCAAGGTCGCTCCAAGAGGAGGGCAGACATTAGTTCCAGTCCGTCTCCTACCAGAAAGCACAAGAGATCAAGAGTGGATGAATTGAAGGGAAAGATGAATAAGATTAATCTTCCTACATTTGATGGAGAGAATAAGAAGGAGGAAGATGTCGAAACATGGTTTCTTGGCATGAGGAAATATTTCCAACTACAGAATTATTCCTCGCATGCAGAAGGAAGAATTGCAATGTATCAACTGAAGGGAAAGGCATCCATGTGGTGGGATTATCTTGTGTAGGTGCAACACCTTAGGGAGAAAGATATCACTTGGGAGGAATTCAAGAGGTATTTCAAGAAGAAATACTTGACTAAAAGATACTATGACAGAAAGATGAAATATTTCTTTGAACTCAAGTTGGGCAGCATGACCATTGATGAATACGAACGAATATTTTTGGAATTACTGAAGTATGTTCCATTCATCAAGGATGAAAATTTCAAGATTCAAAGGTACCTGCGTGGACTGCAACCTTACATTGGGGACAAGATCTAATTGTTTTTCATCGATCATGATCTTAGATTGACGGCTTGATCTGTCAACATTGCGGCTATGCTAGCTTATCCTATCCTTCCACTTGAAAGTGATCTGACGGCTGACAAGATTTTTCATAATTGAATTATCAAATGTTTTTCTCGCTTATCCTGTCCTTCCACTCAAAAATGATCCAACAGTTGTGAATTTTCTTAAAACAGATCCACGATCAAGAATGATTGTGCAACCACAATCTATGAGTGTTTTAACTCGTCACCCAACTCCGCAATGGGAAGATGTGCACTATTGGTGAGTTAACCAAAATCATTGATCTTTGAAGATATAAGATCGGATGGTCCTGAATAATTGTGGGATGGGAACAAGCGCGATGTTTAATTCTCCTTTCAATATCCACAATTCATCCTTGTCATAGATTTGGTGATTGCGCATTCGATAGTCACAATTTAATATGACTTAAACACATTGTTTGTTGGATCAACCGCAATCGTAGATCTTCGAACCTATGAGATCTGATGTTCTATATGGATTGCGGAATTGTAACTGGAGAGTAGTTTAATTCAGCTTTCTCTCCTCGCAATGCATCCCTACCATTGATCTGGCTTATAGATCCGACTGTATCGATTTGATCTGATTTTTATCGCGCCATCTCTTCTGAGATTTTGATCTTCATTTGCTAACTCTCTTGAGCTTTAATATCCATTCTCTTCCTTTTGCTTCACCTTCTGTTCTTGCCATCAATGACAAGCACACTCCTTTCTACCAAATCTGCTAAGAGTGAGTGTCGCGACTGGAGGTTGGCTGAGGCACTTAGCAACTCGGTTGGTACTTCCAGTTTTATACTTGACATTGAGGTGGAACTGTTGTAAGTATGTTGACCACTTTTGATGGCAGTCATTTTTCAATTTTCCTTGGGTCTACATGAACTGTAGTGGCTTGTGATCAGTGGGTATGACTATCTCCTTCCCAAGAATGTAATGTCTCCACTGGCAGCAGGCTTGCACGATGGAGTACATTTCTTTTTCATAAGTAGGGTACTTACATACATCATCTGATAGTGTCTCACTATGATATGTCGTGGAGTGGCCGTTTTGAGTGAGAATGGTGCCCATCGCATAGTATGAATCATCTGTCTCGATCTCAAATGGATGTTGTAGGTATAGTAATGAAAGTACCAAGGATGAGCACAAACACATATTCAATTCACTGAAGGCTTGTTGTTGGGATATGCCCCACACAAATTTTCCCTTACCCCCACCCTTGGTTACTTGGCTGAGGGCCCATGCGATATGAGAGAATCCCAACATGAACCTGCAATAGAAATTGGCAAGGGACAAGAATCTCCGAAGTTCATTGAGTGTGGTTGGGGATGGTCAGTCACGAATGACCTGGATCTTGGTTGGATCCACATGCACACCATGCTTATCAATGATGTAGCCTAAGTGATGGACCATGTCCATGCCGAAGGAGAAATTTTCTAACTTTTCATATTGTTTGTGTTGTCGCAAGGTGTGTAAAACTTGTTGAATATGTTTCAAGTGTTTCTCCCAAGTCTTGTTGTATATGAGTACATCATCCAAATACACCACTACAAAATTATTGGTGAAATTTCGTAGGATATCATCCATCATCCTCATAAAAAAAATTGGAGCATTTGTCAAACCAAAGGGCATGACCATCCATTCAAAAAGACCTTCTTTTGAATTGAAGGCAGTCTTCCATACATCTATTTGTTCTATTGGGACTTGGTGGTAGCTAGGCTTCAAATCAATCTTACTGAAGTATTTGGCCCCTATGAGCTAATCAAGGAGGTCGTTGATTCGGGGAATTGGTTATCAGTTTTGAACTATGATTTTATTCAAGGCCCAGTAATCAATGCAGAGTCATCAGGTCCCATCTTTCTTCTACACTAGCATGATTGGGCTCCCACAAGGCGATGAGCTGGGATGAATGTGCCCCTTGTGGATTCATTCTTGGATCTACCTCTTGATCTCCTCATTTTCTAACAGAGAGAGGAAGTAGACTGGCCCCTTGGGTAGTGGTGCGCCTAGGATCAGATCGATGGTATGCTTGACCTGGTAGTGAAAAGGTACTTCAGTAGGAGAGGAGAATATATCTAAGTAATCTTCCACGACCTTATCCACTTTCTTCTGTTGTGTGGAGAGATCAGTCACAGAGGCCCTGGATGTGGCTGTGATATTTCGCTCACTCTGAGAGTGAATCACGAAGAAGTCAAATTTCTCATCTTGAGAGATGACCTTCTTGCATTTCTTGGTAGAGATCAAGGAAATAGCAGTAGGAGAGACTGCCTTAGATATCCTGTACAATTTCTTGTTCAAAGTAATAATAACACTGTGAGGCCTCAACTCATATAAAGCATGATGTTTCCATAAATAAGGTTGGCCCAAAAGAACATTACAAACTTTGAGAGGCGCAACATCACACAATACCTCGTAGTTTAATGGCTTGATGTCGTATGATAGTCGACACTGTTGGCTAACGTGGATATCTCTTCCTTGGTAGAGCCATCCAATGGTGTAGATTTGTGGGTGTGGCGTTGTCGGCAGAGCCAACCGCTTGATGACCTCTATTGAGATGAGGTTATTCTGGCTACCGCTATCAATGATGAAGTGCAGTGGGGTGCCTTTTACCCACATCTTTGAATGGAATAGGTGCTCTCCTTCTGGCTCGTCTAGTTCACCAGGCCGGAGCTTGGTGGTAGAAATGGTGGCACTAGGTTCTGTGTCAATGATATGTCTTCCCCTTTCTAGTGGCCTTCTTTGCTTGCATCTTAGACTAGTTTTCCTGATACTGTCCATATTTGGTATATCCTTTGTTCTGTGGTTTGGGGCTGCCCTTTCCTAGCTTTTGTTGTGAGGGATTCCCAGGCCCAAATTGTCACGTCTTTTGTTTGAGCTTCTGCTCGATTTTGACAGCATATCGGTAGGCCGCGCCCAGGGACAAGATGTCCAGAAATTCCATTTCAGTATAGATGTATCTATCCAGATCACTGTGATACTTGAGCACCAGCTGTCTCTCTGAATCTTTGATACCCATCTTGGTGCGCAAGGTATGGAAGATATTTGTGAACTCTGGCACCACTTGGTCTCTTTCTTGGCGTAGTGTGGTCCATTTGGTATGCAAGTCGTCGTAACTTCTGATAGGGTAGTATTGTTCCTTAATAACATTCCTGAAGGGTTACCAAGTGGTCATGACTGTAAATAATCAAGGTTCCTCTCTTTCCTTTTTCTCACAGAAAGTTTCCCACCAATCTTTGACATGGGGAACAACTTTGAGGAGTGCAAAAGTAATATTTTCTCTATTCGAAAAGTTATGGACATAAAAATACCCTTCTAGTATATTCAACCAATTGTCTACAGCATATGTGTCTATATGACCTTCAAATATAGGAATATCGAAGTTTATTTGTACCTTGAAGGGGGCGGCGCCTCCGCTTGAGGAAGATGCGTTGCACGTTGGTAGTCACCGAAGTATTTGCGTGAAACTATCCATCATCCCATTGCTCTGTTGCATGAGGGATTCCTCAAGCAACATTTTTAAAGGGTCTCATGTCCCATCATATTTCTTTTCTCCTACCATGAGAGGTCGCTTGGGCGTGCGAGAGCTTTTTTCCTCAAGAGAAACAAGCTCGAGACCCAATTCTTTGTACCATGACCTTGTTGGGGACATGCATTAAGATGACAAGGAGCAGACTGCTCTTATACCATTGATCTAGATTTTATGAGAAGAACGAAATGAATACATATTATTAAACTATTATTAACACAAAATAACTGAGATACAGTAAAACTAGTTTTCTATTCAATAAGGAAATAAGTTAAAACTATAAAATGCAGTGGAAGACAAGCTTGTTGGAATGGTGGCGTCTTATCTCTGAGAAGAGATGTGATGGATCTGCTCATTCGCAAGAAGATGGCTACAATGAGGCTCTGAAGGAATTTTAAACAGGAATGTCAAAAACCCTAGACATCCAAAAACCTAACCTTAGGAGATGAAGCGCCAAAATTCATGTGAGCCCTGTTTGGGTAAGTTAGTACATCAACTTCCTGGGGTCGTAATGTTTTCATGCGATCTTCGTTTTAGGTGCACGATAGCCCATTAGAAAGTTCTAATTGAGAAGAACAATTTTCGACTGGCCCAAGGCAATGCCTTTAATAGTCCCCTGGACCCCAAATCCCCCAAACATTTCATTTAGGGCCTCAAAATGACCCCAGAAGTTTGGAACCGAAAAAACTGCCGAAAAACTAGCAAGGTGGAAAACTGTTTTTCGAGCTAGTGGAATATGTGGGTGGCCATTGATATATACCTGGAACAGTTAGTTCTTCCATTGAATAAAATTATTAAAGACATATAATAAAAAACATTCCTTGGTTTTCTCTTGCTTTGGGTTTCCATGTAAAAACATTGGTGTATTGTGTATGTGTATGATTGCTCATTTTTGCATTGTTTATTTACTCTACAACTATTGGATGATAATGCTACATTGATATAACACTTGAATTTTGTGGTTAAAAAGGATTATTTCTCTATTATTGATTCACCCACCCTCTCAGTAATCCAACACAGGCCCCAACCTCCCTTTTATGATAAGTACTTCAATCTTCAAATATTCATAATCTTATTTGTCTTCAGCTACACATCTTCATTTACTTTCTTGGTCTCTAACATTGTTATTTATATTTAGACTTCAAGCCAAAGACACACCCTCTTTCAACAATAATTTTCATGTATATATTCTTCCAATGGTCATGTACAATTGAACAATTACACCTCTTAAATATAGGAATGTATCTCTACATTACATGTATGTGCATTTTCAATATAATATATTAATCATACTATTTTAATTAATACAATGCCAATGAACCATTGTGTCTTTTAGATCATTTAGTCATGTTTTCAATTGGGTCAATCGATTTTGACTATCATGATTTAATTCACTTTTTACCTTACCATAGGTAAATACCACCATGGATTGCAAATACCATGTGTACATACCATGTGCTCTTTCACTTTTACCCTTTTTCTTTAACTCCACTTTCACTTTTACCTTTTTCTTTAATCCAATATCACTTTTTCCTTTTTCTTTAATCCAATTTCACTTTTACCTTTTTCTTTATTCCACTTTCATATTTACTCCTCTTTTATGTAAATTCCACTTCCACTTACATTTTCAACATTTGTTATTTATTAAATTCATATGTATACTTAATCCACTTTCATTTCCTCTTTTGCATAAACTCTGTTTCCACTTTAAAAAATTCCACTTTTGTATTTATTAAATTGATGCCAAGGTCACATTTATATGTAATCACTTACTAACCTTTGACATATATTTGATCACTTACTAACTTTTGATATCAATGACAATTCATTCAACAATTGACTCCCTTAGTGGATCTAACCATTGGTGGTTGCTGGAAATTGTTTGGGCTTGAAGGGTAATCCAATTTTGGCCTGGAAAGAATGATGACCAAAACTTTCTATGAAATATCGACTACCATGTTGATCTGACAGACTCAAGGGTTCTCGGTTCTACATCAACAAATTTCCCTTGGACTACGCTCTGAAATGATAGTGCACAAGAAAGTATTCAAGAGGGCGACTCGCAATATTTTTTTTGTTCATCACGATCCTGTCTCAACAGAATATACAGTCACTAGGACAACTCAACTTGACCAGTGTAGTAATTGAAATTGTCTCATTCTTTAATTTTCATTCTTTCATAGTATTATTATATACAAATTTAATGTTGCCCATTCACATTCATTCATAGTATTATTATATTTTAGTTAATAATTCATATTATATTATTATTATATTATTATTATATTATATATTCTATATTATTGTATAATGTATTATTATATTATGACTATATTATAAATTATTATCATATATTAATAATATATTATTTATTTTACTTTAATATTCTATATTAATAGTAATTATTTATTTTATGATATTTATTATCATTTATTGTCTATATACAAAAACCTAAACTTCTCATTATTATTTTTAACTCTCATCTCATAATTTTAGATTAGCCTAGCTTATATGGTAGTGTGATGTGGCATGCATGGTTTTGGTGTGACACACATGACTTATTATTTTACAATTTCCTTAGGATACTCATTTTTGAAGAAAATTTTCTCTAATGGTTAGTGAATGTGAATTTGGGCTCATCTTCCAAATTTTCCCTTATATTTCTAGCACATCTCGGTTATGGAGGATATTGGGAATACTTCAAGTAGTTACATAAAAAAATATTTTGAGAGAGTTATAGTAGGATTATGCATGTATGCTCACCTTTGTGTTGAGATCAACCTAGGTAAGTGTCATCCCAACAAAATTATTCTCAAATGGGAAAATTGTAGATGGACTTAGGTCTTGGATTATGAAAATACAACATTTAGATGCAAGATCTATCATATTGCATGGAATCTACATGATTCTTGTCCTCATTCACGAGCTCATCCTTCACTAAAAAAATTGGGGCTAAATCTAAATGAAAATTTTGGACATTTCCCTTAAGTGAAGAAGAGGAAAAGGATGAATAAAATGATAAAAAAACATATTCAGAGAAGGCTAATACCTCTTTTCTATAAGTGTTGATTAGGGAACCTTGTCTTGTCTCAGGGAATAAAGAAAAAGAAATGGATAATGGGATTTCCTCTTTGAGGATGGTAGTTCTACCTATCTTCCCTCCTGGGGAATGATATGAATTCATGACTTTGATTCCAATAAGGAATTTGTTCCCTCTTTGATCCTTCATCTCCCACCCTCTAGGTTACTAGAAGCCATTGTGGATCCCTCTTCAAGGGGGTGGCATGAAGTTAAAAATAATAAGGGGAAAAGGGTAGGATTAATAATTATTTTAAAGTGATTTGGATTGGATCATTATATTATTTTTCATCTATCTCAGTACTTTGTTGGAGGAAAAATTGGAGGAATTGGCTTGCAAGTCCATTTCGACGGCTGGTCCAAATTTGGAAATTCGAGTCCAAAAAATCATCTAAAATTATTCCGGAGCCATTTTGAGGCATCAAACAACACTTTTTTTGGTCCAATCCTTACTATAGAGGAATATTATTTATTCTACACACCGATACCTTTCCAACGGTGCAGACCGTTCGTCAATCGGAGTTCGTATGAGAAATTTATGTCTCTCGTAAGTTGACCTATCATGTTGATCACCATGGTGCAAGTGGATGACACATCGGCCTCCATTAATTAGACATGTGGGGATAACCACATAGTGTATTTTCTAAGAAAATTCTATAATTTCCAAAACCTTATCATAATTGAAGGTTGAAGAAGTCAAAATCCTACCCCTAGATGGCTATCGGGCTATGTTAAATACCGGGCCATTAGAGGAGAAGGGGTTCCATTCTATATTATTGTATTTTGTTCCATAGTTGAGAAGAGAAAATGGGAGTGGGAAATTAGATATCATAATAGAGAGGGTTAATTTTCTATATCATCCTAACAAGACATAGGTCTCAGGTAACTCCATAGAGAGTTCCTTATCCTTTGTACTTGCATTATTTCCATACCAGGGAAAAGAGAGCAGAGCAACCCCACCTTCTAGATGGGTTTTATCCCATAGGGGTTTCCCATAGAAAATATTTATGTTATATTGTGGATGGTGCGTGATTATAATTTATTTTTATATTGGGGGAGTAAATCTGTGTTCTTGGGAGAGATACCCAAAATGATGGCCATGCTTTAACTTGGTGGAAAATCCACACTGAAACACTTAGGTTGGAGGGTGATCCTCCAATAACTAAGTGGGAGGACTTCAAAACATGACTTCAAAACCCTCATCAATTCCTAATTCTACCCTATCAGGCATGTAGAGGAACAATGGATATGGTGGTGCTACTTCAGGCATAGGCAGGGGCAAAGTGTACATGAGTACTACACCATTGAGTTCAAAATGATGGCCATCATGTTGGGTATTTCTCCCAAGAACCCATATATAATCCTCAAGTATCTGGGGGATTTATGCAATCATCTATGAAATAAGGTGATTCTCTTCAAGACAAGGACAATGGATGAGGCATGTTTCCATAACTAGTACCTAGAAAAAATAGGCCAAAAGAAGGGACAACTAAATGGTTCAAAGTAGAAAGAGTACCAAGAATATTCTAAGGAGGGGAAGAATAAGTGGAAAGGGGAAAAATATAAGAATACAGCAGCTACTACACACTAGTGAAATGATCCTATCAACCATTGCAATTATTTCAACATTGCTAGCCACACCGAGTAAAAATGATGGAAACTACATCCAGAGTTGAACCTGGAGAACTGCAAGAAGGATGGAAAGAAAAAGAACCTTTTATCCATAGATTCAAGCAATCAGGTTAAAAATATATTTGATGTGGGTGAAAATATTATCTACACATATGTGTAGAAGGAGGTGAATCTAAGTAGCCTTCATCACCAGGAAGAAAAGGACATGACCAAGCTCTTCCACATTAAGATTCAGGTCAAGAAGACCAACATAGATGTTATGTTCGACTCTGGTTCACAGGCTAATCTCATAGTAGTATATCTGATTATAAATATTGGATTGGAAGTCTTCAATCATCCTATCCCCTATCCATTGGGTTTGGTAAACAAGGATGCAGATATAAAGGTAACGAAATAGTGTAAGATTAAATTTGCTAAAGTGTTGATTTTATTGATGAAGTGGAATTGGACATAGTACCCCTTGATGTATGTGGAGTAGTGTTTGGAATCCCCTACATGTATATGAGGAATGCAATCTTCATGTAGAGAGCCAATCAATATTGAGTGATCAAGGATGAGAAGTCCTACATCATCAACATGCATAAAGGAGAGTCAAATATATCACTAATAAGTGCCAACCAAGCCAAGAATTTAATTAGTTCTAGTAATAAATAGTTTTTATTTTTCTTGATAGAAAATTAGTCTAATGATGAGTCAATGAGAGTGAATCCATTCTTGGAGGGGTGTACTAGAGAGAGGAAACATCAATTGGAACAGTTTCTACATGTATACAGAGGAGTGTTCCAAGAGCCTAAAGTGATACCACCTAAGAGGGAAGTGGAGAATGAAATAAAGTTATTTCCAGACTCCCCGTTGTCAAATATTGGGTTGTATAGATAGTCTATTCTAGAAGCGAATGAAGTGAAGAAGCAGTTGTAGCGATTGTTGGAGCAGGGTTTGATTTGACCAAGCACCTCACCTTGTGGATCACCCATAATAATTGTACCCAAGAAGGATGGGACTTGGAGAATGTGTATCAATTATAGGGAATTGAACAAGATCATAGTGAATAATCGGTACCCTCTGCTAAAGATCGATGATTTGTTGGACCAATTGCAACATTCCATGTACAAGGCAATTGAAATTGGGATATCACCAGGTACAATTCAAAGAAGAATATACCTGGAAGACTGCCTTCAATACAAGGCAAGGTTTGTATGAATGGTTGGTCTTGTCCCTTGACCAAGTTTTGAGGATCCTTGGTCATGTTTGACCTATTTTGGGACTTTGACAGGCTGTCGAAGGCGAAGCACAAGTCAAAGCAGAGATCACAGGATCTCGGCCCCTTGTTTAGGGATTTTTGGGTTTTGGGCTTATGTAACGGGTATGGGGATGTTGGCCCATGGGTTTACCCATGTTTAGGCCCACTTTGTAATGTATAAATAGAAACCTAGGCGATGTAAGTAAAGGTGCACAAGTGTGTGATACCAAGTGCTAAGTGCAAGTGATAGTTGTACATGCTTTGCGCATGTTGTGTGAGACTTGCAAGGCTAAGTGCAAGTGACTGTAAGAGATTGAGTAGAAGCTTTGTGCTGTAACCTAGCTCAAGGAAGGAGGATTTGGTGAGGTGCGCATAGATCTCCTATTCTATGCGAAGTAGGGTTTTGTGGCTATGTGCATGTAAAAATATTGATAGAAGATAATAAAGGAGACGAATAGTTGGTGGACATAGCCCCAGGCTGTGGGTGAACCACGTATATCTTGTGTTATGGTTTCTTTGTGCAGTATGTTTGTTTCATTGTTCATATGATTAATTCTTAGTACACCGATGTATGCTTAGATGAATCTGATATGATATCTTAGTGTTGAATAATATGAATGAGTGCTAGATCTAACCTATGTGAATGTTCTTGGTGCTCGACTATATTAGATCTAGGTGAATACTGCAATGCTCTATGATTAGGGTTTTAACTGTGAAGTAGATAATAGTTAAATATTAATGAACTGTAACTACTAAGTGCTTTGATAGAATATTGTAATCACATATCTGTGTCCCATCTAAGGTTGCAGACATTGGAGTCCTGCAACCACCCCTTCCTCTACCTCGGGTGAGAATTCATCTGCTTCGTAGTGTTGTTGAAAGAGCCAGTAGTTAGGGTTTTGTTGGTGCTCTCTTGAGCGTTGAACCCTAGGTCTTCCCCTATGCCAACAAATGGTTCTGTTGTCGGGGCCTGAAACTGTGATTGTTGGGAACTGAAGAAAAGAGAAGGCTTTATGCATAGATTTGCTTCCCTAGTGCACAGTATTCTACTTGACCTATAAATCTCTGTGCTAAGAAGAGAAGTCAGATCTGAAGAAAAGAGATAAGATCTTGAAGCTTTGTTCTCTGATAAAGGTAAGAATAGTGAAAAGTTTTGATTGAAAAGGCAAGATAAGTGAAAATTTTTGTTTCAAAAGTATGGATATAGGTATGTTTGATAAATTTTGTCCTAGATTAAAAACTAGGGCATGGCAAGAATAAATAAGATTTGATATGAGTAGATCTGATAGAAATGATGAAAGATATGTTATTCCTATGCATAGAAAGAATGTTTTGACTAACAAATGGATGTAGGATCCTAGAAAGAATTTTTTGCAGGTTAGTTACTGTGACCCTAGTGCGCAGTACAGGAAAGGTTGGGGATCATTCAAAAGAAAGAGAGGATTAACTCTTTTCTATAGTTGCAGAAGATCGAGACATATTGATAAGGAATGCCCCAGTAGAGGTCTTATTTTCCTTTGTTGTAAATCTATAGACCATGAAGTTTTGGACTGCCCTAGAATGATTACTAATGTTGAAAGAATGAATATGAGACAAGAAAACCCTAAGGAAGATCAAGAAACTAATACCATGGCAGAACCCCAGAAAGAATCAGAGAATGGATTGCTACAAATGAAATAAACCCGGAATGATCATAGAAATATCAACTTATCAGAGATCTTCAAAGAAAAAGAATGCATAGAAACAAGAATAGGAGACTTCGACATTGACTATGTTCAGGATGAAGAAACACAAGTGAATATCATGACAGAAAGAACTTGGGAAATTTTAGGAAAGCTTGCTATGATTATTCATAGGAAAGTTGATAACCCTATGTGGAAGACTCACCCAAATATCTATGAGTGCTCATGGAAATTCGATAGAGGAATATTTTGAGGTTGTTAAATTTATTGAGAGAAGCACCCCATTTTTTATGTTACTAGGAAAAACTTGGATTGAGAAGGATCAGACCATAAAAAAAGAAGAGGATGTCCTAAAACAAAAGAAGCAAGAATTAAAAGATTTCATGACTAGGAGGATAGTGCACTTGATTGAAGAACAAGAGAATAGAACGAAGCTATTTAGAACCAGAGACTTGGATGTCGAAGTTGAAAGAACATAAGAAGACTCACAGAAGAGTGGAGAACCTACCCCAGACAGAGAAGAAGTATTTCCTTTGAACCCTATGAAATAATCTCAATAGCACATTGTTACTATACGAAAATAAGATAAGAATAAGAATGGAAAGAGAATACCAAGACGAATATCATAGGGAAGAAGGATAGAAAGCTCAGTAAGAAGAGAGAAAAGTTGCAGAATGTTCCAGAGGGGACTTCGCAGAAGGAAGCCTTGCAAAACTAGAACTTCGTTGGGATATCATAATAGTGCAACATGGCACTTTTCCATGGTGAAGAAATATAACCGTAGAAGGCATTATGATCGTTAGATCGACACCCCATCCACACCATACATAGAAAAGTCATGGAAGTGACTCAGAGGCTCCAACCAATCCAGGACGAAGCATGCCAACTGTTTGAGGAGATTGAAGGTTGAGGAGCAGAGCTAGAAAAATTCATCATTGTAGTCGAATAGTGCTCAGAGGGACCTATGAACGAAGCATTTATCCAAGAGTTCATCGAGAAGGATGTTATTAGACTAATCGGTAGGCGTGGACACTAACTGATCTCCCTAGATCCACCTGGATCTAGAACAAAACAGGACATGACATGACTATTTCCCTAAGTTTTGATCATTGAATCAACTAGTAGGAAGAATAAGTAACATACCTTTATATTGCTTCCTAGGGTCTCTGTTTCTCCCGCTTCGCTCCGGTTCTCTCGTGAAGTCAAGACCAAGACAACACAAACCAACCAAAGTGAAGATAGCACAATATATTCAACAATCAACCTATGTGTATGATCAAGGAATTACACAATAAAGTGGAAATAACTTTATGGGAAAGGGACGTGCCACTGTATCATATTAATGGAAAGTAAAGATTACAACCTGAGCTTTGATGTTGCAAACTTCCTTTTGATGGCCCTTGGCTCCGACACACACACTTTCTCAATCGTTGTATGAAGAAGATCAAATCCTCTTGATAGACTTGCTAGAGTCTCCAAGCTGTTGTTCAACTAAGTCCTTCACACAATTCTTTCACCAATTTCCCAATGAATCTTGCTTAACCTTTTCCATGATAATTCCCTCAATATATAAGAGAGAATGAATTAGTTACTTGGATAAGAATAATCCCAAAATATCAGGGAATCCAGTACTAGGATAATCATTTGAATGCCAACTCATCCTTCTAGAAGATTCCCTTCTAGAAACATCGAGAATTCATCTTTTTCCATGCTTTAGGAAGAGTTCGCACCCTAGCCATTCAACACAGTGTGAGAAGTTTTCACCCTGGATTAAGGTAGCCTACGAGAATTAGGCATTCTCACACCCAAATATACTAGCAGCCTGCAAACCTTCTTCAAAAATGAGATTTCTGGAAAGAGAAGAAAGTAACTTTTCTCAGGAGAAAGTTCTTATGAAGAGCCTGAGTACACCATCATCAATACATCATCATGACAACCAAAATCATGGGTAGCAGAATGCCCCCCAAAGTATGAGGTTGGAACCAGTGACAGCCGAAAGACTTTGTAAGTTGCATGTGTGTGTCAGAAACCAGGAGCACATCTAATCGAAAACCTGCAAACAACCAAGCATCTGCAGAATATCATATATACCAATTCTGAGGTAGGAATTCCCATACTCAGATCATAGACTGATGACATTGTAGACATGGGTCATGGCCACCAATCATGCATTGTGGATCCATGCCATCAAAATATAGCATAGCCACCAGGAATACACAGTGGATCTATGCGAAAAATTCAAATTGAGACGACATAGCCACGAAACATACACAGTGGATCTATGTGTCGCAGATTAAACATACTCCATTGCAACCTGGACAAAAGAGATTATGTCCAGGGTCTTCAATCTCATCGCCCAAAGTATGAATCTAACCATGTGATTACATGTGTTGAATTCGAACATGGCAGAAACCACTTGATTACCGGTCATTGATGAAACCGTTAACAAGTGCAAGGGAAATCACCATTGATGTCAATGACTCCCAAGGTACCCTAGTACAATCCATCGAGTGTGAATGAATGTGTTGAAGTCGAACATCCGATGGAATCTTTCGACCAGGGGTCAATGATGTAAACCCACTGTCGAAAGCGAGGAAACCTGCCATTGAGGCATGCAAGTTCCAAGGTACCAAAGAATTTCTAAGACTTGATTCCAGATAATGAGCTGAAGTCAAAGGAACAAAACTCGTCACAGGAGGGCCTTGATGTATCCCCCATCAATGACATGAAATGAGTAACAGATTTTGAAATTGAAACAGAGTATTATGAAAATTGAACTGGACACAGGGAAGGCCGACACGGAGAGAATGGACAACTGCAAATGGCCGACTCAATATAGGTTTCAAATGGACTTCTCTTGAACATATGAACAACACGACCAGTGATTTGGCAGCATTGACTCAAAGATGACACAAGGAATGACCTTGTAGTAAATCGAATGAGAGACAAATTGATTTCCCAAACCGGCTTCAAATGATGAATAGGGGGTGTCATGTTCAAGAGTGACACTTACTGCCAATCAAATATGAAGATGAAAACATATCCCTTTCCCAAATTTTCCCCCACCATTTCTGGCGAGTACCTCTTTATTTTTACGCAAGCTTGAGGAGGATAACATATGCTTGTTGATGTAAGCTCATCCTTCGTATGAGTTCCTCGGAGTATGTTTAATGAAACCTAAGAAGGAGTGGTTCGGTCCCATTGTAGGTCTGTCGATGTTTGTTTATCGAGTCCAAAGATAGAAAACTCGAAAGTTTTTCATGATTATAGAGTCTGGAAAAACACTTAAAAGAGAACTCTCTCAGTTCCTTTTTCGTAAAATAGTCTGGATCAGACCGAAAAAGAGATAAATTATCGCTCACTGTTATCGGACTAATCGGTAGGTGCAGACACTAACTGATCTCCCTAGATCCACCTGGATCTAGAACAAAACAGGACAGAACATGATGCTTTCCTTAAGTTTTAAGTATTGAATTTAATAACTAAAGAGGGATGGGTGACATACCGTTTAAATGTTGCTTCCTCTCGCCATCGCTATCCTAGCTTCGTTCTAACGCTCATACAATGATGATCCTGCAAAAGAACGCAACCAACCAAAGTGATAGTAATAGCATAAAATCAATATAAACTTATGTATGTGATCAAGGAATCATACAATAAAACACAACAAGCTTTATAGGAAAGAATCATATTACTGTATCATATTGAATGTGAAAGAAGGATTACAACCATGGCCTTGATGTCGTAAGGTCCCTTCCAATTGTCCTTCATTCCCCACACACTTTCACTCCAAGAATTCTGAGAGCATAGATCTAATACTACTCACAATCTATCTTGACAAAGAAAATCTCAAAGCCACTCTAACCAAGCTAATAATTCCAAGCCAACCAAAGCTCACAAGCTCAAGAACCCCTTATCCATGAGATCTCCTCTCCTTTTATAAGTTGAAGAGGATAAGGTGAGGAGGTTAGGATGATCCCACTAAATCATGAAAGCGAGTAAGATCCAAACCATTCGGATGCCACCTCACCATGGAAGCCTCTCCTTCTAGAAGATTCGAGAAAACGCTCGTTTTTCCCACGTGTAAGCATTCTTGCACCCTGCTTATAGTGAAAACTGTGAACTTTTCACACCCTAGCTAGGATGAAGCCTACGAGAATCAGGCATTATGGCACCCTAATACATAGGAATCCTGCGAACTTCCTTTTTTATAAGGTTTTTACATAGAAAAATGCAACTTCTTTTCTTAGGAAAAGTTCTTCTCCCTTCTCTCTTCAGGAAATCAGGCCACTGACCCCTCTGAAGGAAACAGATAGGTTTACATCATTAACAGTCATAGGGATGATGAAAATAATGTGTAACAGAGATCCCCCCAAAGTATGAAGTTAGAATAGAGTGATAGCTAAAATACTTTGTCAAGTGTGTGTAGGGAACAAGGAACAGTCGGTTGGAAACCTGCCAACAAACAAGGAAATACAATACAATAATATATCATCACTGAGGTAGGAATTCCCATAATTAGAATAAAAATGACTCAAAGCATAAATGATGATATGTGAAGATCCATGCCAAGTAAGACATGTCATGGCCACGAAACATACACTGTGGATCCATTCCAATATAACTCAAATCTGAACATAGCCACCAAAAATACACTGTGGATCTATGTGTTAAAGACTCACATTTGAACATAGCCAGCAGACATACAATGTGGATCTATGCAATAGTACACTGAATATACTCCAATGCAACCTAAATCTATCAGAAAAGATCCAAGGTCTTCATCTCCACCACTCTATAGTACGAATCTAACCATGTGAATACATGTGCTAAATTCAAACATGGTAGAAACCACTTGATTACTGGTCATTAGTGTATACCATTAACAAGCACGAGGGAAATCACCATTAATGTCAATGACTCCCAAGGTACACTAGTACAATCCGACGAATGTGAATTAATGAGCTGAAGTCGAACACTCGACGGAATCTCCCGATCAGGGGTCAATAATGAAAACCCACTGTCAAAAGTGAGGAAACCTGCCATTGAGGCATGCAAGTTCCAAGGTACCAATTGGTTTCTAAGTCTAATTTCTGGATAATGAGTTGAAGTCGACAGGAAAAGACTCATCACAGGAGGGCCTTAATGTATCCCACATCAATGACATGAAACAGGTAACAAGATTTGATGTAGATCAGAGTAACAAGTGATTCAGGACTGACTCAGGGATGGCCGACACAATAGAAGGCTTAAAGACTGTATAAATGGTCGACGCAATAGAAGGATTTTTGGGTTGAACTTATTTTTTTGAACATATTGACGACACGACAATTGTCTTGGAAACACTGACTCAACAATAAGGATCACAGACCAATTTGTAATCTTATAGGAGTATGATCAGGAGACAAGTGGATTTTCCAACCTAGACATAAGGCGAGTGAAAGGGTGTCATGTTCAAAAACGACTCTTCCATAGAATATAGGTTTAGACACAATTCTTTCCAAATTTTTCCCCCACCATTTCTAGCGAGTACCTCTTTATTTTTACGCAAGCTTGAGGAGGATAACATATGCTTGTAAATGTAAGAAAATCCTTCAGACGATTCCTTCAGAGTATGTTTAATGAACCCTAGGAAGGAGTGGTTCGGTCCCATGTGGGCCTTTCGATGTTTGTTTAACGAGTCCAAAGAAAGAAAACTCATGGGTTTTTCATGTTTAGAGAGTCTGAAAAACACTTAAAGAAAACTC
>JZKD02S0053625.1:104555-115743 GCA_000966675.3 Picea glauca | reverse complement strand
ACAACTAAAAAAGTGATGTGGAAACAATGGAGTCGCCACAGTGGAGTCGCCAAGTGCACAGTAGCAATCTTTAAGGGATCTGATGTCTGATGCACCTTCAAAATCATAGGCTCAATGTCGTTTTGCCCAGGGAAAAACTTCAACTTCGTCCTCGACAATGGCACCAGAAATGTTAGCATCGGAAGTCACTTCTGGATTGCTTGCAGGAGCAGAGCCCAACACCCATCGGTTTAATGTCACGATTTATTTATAAAGGGATGACCAAATGGAGGTAAAGACTCGAGGATATATCACTCTAACTCAGGGACTGGGTCTGGTATGTAAGGAACAAAGGAGGTCTTGATCTAACTTCAGCCAGTGGGTTGATTAAAAGGCGAATAGGTGGAATACTTGATAAGAAGGGTGAACAAATGACTTTCGGCAACAGGCTTTCAGTGGTTTGTAGAAGAAAGACTTTGAATGCAAGATCCTCTTGTTCAGGGCTTCGAGAAACTGAAAGGGAGACTTGACTAGATTCTCCAATTCCAAGTCATTTCAGCGTTAGGGAAAATCACAAGGACTAATTAGAGACAATGTGACTATCACAGTGATCAAATTCTACATCATCCTATAACAGTTACAACTCAACTGGATTCTCCAATTCTGAGCTACTCTAACACAGTTGAACAAAGATGTGAAAGAAACTGACATTCATAAGGAAAGAAGTCTCGAGAGTCCATACATAACCAGAAATAACAGTGCTTCATTAAAGTTTTACAACCGGGAGCCTCGCTCAACCATCGATAGATACCAAAATGGCGAAAACGCCTACATATACTCAAAACAACAACAACAACAAAATCAAGACGTTGCATTAAACACATTGTGTCTGCATGGCTTCCGACAATTTGCAGTTGCAGTCTCTGAATGATCATGCACCTATGGCAGATGCAATCGAACTCCTGACAGTTTCTTGGGTGAATCGACGTGCCTTTAATTCGTCGCCTTACATTCCCATTATGGAGGAGGCGATGTCTAACCACCACCAACTACATCAATAACTGCTTCATTGGGATTGAGGATGGCCTGGCCAACTCGGCACCTCTACGATGTGGGAGACCCTTCACGCCACCACCTGGATTATCTGAACGGCCTGATGAATAGGCGTGGAGGCCAGCACGAAGGATGGGGCGCATAACGGGAGTGGTGGCACCAACACTATGATGGTGATATATGAAGTGATGAGGTGTGAGAGAGGTTACAGGGGAAGACACATGGTGGAAGGAAATAAGCAGAGGTGGGCAGGAGATGAGATATAATGGATACGTTTTTAGTGGGAGGCTAACGTGGAAGGGAGTGGGACACATAGCAGGTGGTGAGTGGATGATGAGATGTGAAAGGGGCCACACGGACCAGAAGAGGGGAGATGGACAGATGTCGGAGGATGAGGAAGGGGCTAAATGGAGTGAGCCTCATCACACGGTCAGGTGGAGAACAGATGACAAGATGACATGACAGGGAGGGGGGGCCATGTTGATTAAACACATAAAGATAGAGGATGTCTGGATTGCATATGCGTCGTTGATCCAGGCACTCTAATCGTAGCCATCGGAGAGATGCATCCTTGATTCCGGACCCCCCCCTCCGCTTAAAGGTAGAAAGGCGAGGGGGGTCTGGAATCACCCTGCGCACCGTTAATCCAGGCGCTTCGATCGTAGCCATTGAATAGGTGCGTCCTCGATTCCATACCCCCCCCTCCACTAAAAGGTAGAAAGGCGAGGGGGCTCCGGAATCCTATGTGCGCCGTTGATTTGGGCGCGTGAATCCTTGCCGTCCACATTTGGTTTACATTTAAACACAGATGCATATGCATCCCAAACTTAGGGTAAGTGGGTTTTAACCTATTCCTTCGCATTTTACCTCCCACTACAAGAAATATCACTAACAGAGTAGGCATTACTTAACTATAGTACTACAAGCTGCGAATCAAGTCGTACAACCAAATGACGAATTCCAAGCGAGATAGCATCAACCAATAATTCAATAACGGTGCTATACTCTGTAATTTTGTTGGTCGCACGGCCCAGGCACACACCTCATAAGGAAACAAGTTCATTTGTCAGGGTGTAAATTGCCCATGCAGCGGAAGTAAGGTTCTGAGTATTACGGCTAGCGCCATCAGTGAAGCCAATATAAGGTAGCGAAGACTCGGACATCTGGAAATCAAGGACAACGTCACATAAGGGTAGAGACCAGATAACGACAAAAGAAAACTATAGTAACACACAAAACGTATGATACAATAAAATACAAGTACTAGTGCACATATGATTTTATGCATAGTACTTCTTCAAGTACAACCCATTCCTGGGCTCACTCAAAGGGATACCATCGTAATCTACCAACTCATAAGCTCCTTTCTCCAAAACTCGTCGAACGATATAAGGACCTCGCCACATGGGTTCGAATTTCCCAGCTCCTAACATATCTCAATCTTGTTCATAGAGAAGAACAAGATCACCTTCAAAGAAAACATGAGGCTTGACATGCTTGTCGTATTGGGCCTTGACACATTTTTTCTGAGCTTCTATGACTAGGGTGGCATCATGTCGAGTTTAGTCTAATCGCATAAGATACAATAGACTTTATTCCTCAACAAAAGTGTTGAGTAGGAGTTCAACAGCTAGTTTTAAAGAAGGTATCTCGCATTCTATAGGGAGAATGGCTTCCACACCATAGACTAACCGAAAAGGTGTAAACCCAGTAGAGGACTTGACGGATGTCCGGTAAGCCCACAATGCAGAAAACAACATTATGTGCCAACTTGTTTTATGAATCCCTATCATTCGTCGGAGCATATTTATGAGAACTTTGTTAATCTCTTCGACCTGGGCATTAGCTTGTGGATAATAGGGCATTGAGTTATCATGGCAAAGACCCAACTTTTCAGTAAGTTCAGACATCATAAAATTCCTAAAGTGGCTACCATGATCAGTGATGATATCTTGGGGAACACCAAAATGGACTATGACATGATTAAAAAGAAACAATGTTATGGTCTTTCCAGTGTTGTCAAATGTTGGCATCGCCTCGGCCCATTTCGTAAAGTAATCAATGACTACAATAATGTAACCATGCCCCCCGGCCGAGTGAGGGTGACATGTCATGAAATCGATGCCCCATTTCGCAAAGGGACCAACCAAGACCACAGGGTGAAGAGGAGCAGGATGTGACCAAATTTTCTGATTATAGGTCTGGCAGGCATGGCATTTCTGAATGGCGGTGATGCAGTCGTTAAATAATGAAGGCCAAAAATACCCTGCGCATAAGATTTTCTGGGTAGTAGCATACCCTGACATATGACCACCACATGCTCCGGAATGGCAGTCATTCAGAGCTTTCTCAGCTTCGTCGAACATTAGACAACGTCGAAAAATAGAGTCAATCCCCCGGCGATAAAGAGTATCCCTAAGGATAATGTATTGACGAGCTTGATAGCATATGCGACATCGGTCAGTACTAGAAAACGTTGGCCGAAAAGTTTGGGTTTGGAGATATATAATGATATCCCCATACCAAAGATCATCAGTGCTAATAAGAAAAAGAGATTCATCGGGTAATGAATCAACTGCTACATTTTCCGTTGCAGAGTCGAGAAAATCGCATATCAACTCAACAAAAACTAAGGACTTCTTAGACTTGGCACGGTCGAATTCCAAGTCAAACTCCTGGAGTATCACAATCCATTTGGATTATTTTCCCCCTAGCAATTGACGTGTCAAAATGTGTTGTGAAGGGTTGCAATGAGAAATCACCATAGTCTTCCGTGAGAGGATATAGTGCTGGAAGCGTTAGACGGCTTGAATGGCAGCCAAGGCCAGTTTCTCGACATGTTGATATTTGATTTCAGTCGACGTGAGACTGCGACTCAAGTAGTAAATAACATGTTCGTCGTGTGCATCATCCTCTTGGACGAGAACCATGCCAATGGTGTAATCCGAGGCAGCAAGGTGAAGGAAATAATCGCGACTATAATCGAGGGGGAAGAGAAGCGGAGCTCACGTTAGGGATAACTTTAAAGATTCAAAAGCATTGTCGGCAATGGTATCCCAGATGAACTCAAAATCCTTCTTTAAAAGACGCGTAAATCAATGAGTGATCTCGGCGTAATTTGGGATAAAACGACGAAGAAAGTTTGCTTTCCCCTGCAAACTTTGTAACTGGCGAAGTATAGAAGGAGGAGGGAGATTAAGGATGGCCTCAACCTTCAAAGGACCCACCCGGATCCCCTGATGTGAAATGATAAAACCTAGAAGACAGTCGGATTCCACACAGAAAACGCACTTATGCGGATTCAAACGTATACGGTAGAATCGACAACGAACAAAAATGGCTTGGAGGTGGTTTGGGTGATCGACTCGGTGCATAGAATGAGTGGGTAAATCGTCCAAATGTGGTTGAACGATGTGTTTGATATCATGAAAAGCATAAGACATAGTGTGTTGAAAAGTTGCGCCAGCGTTCTTAAGACCAAAAGGAAGTTTCCTATAGGCAAAAGTACCCCAAGGACAAATAAAAGAAGTCTTATGTTGATCCTTGGGCACAATATTAATTTGATTATAGCTAGAGAAACCATCCATGAGAGAGAAGATTTCACTTCCGGTGCAGTCATCGACAATCTGGTCGACGAAAGGGGTAGGAAAGTTTTCTTTTGGACAAGCTTTGTTGATATCCCTATAATCAACACATACACGAATTGTACCTTGTTTCTTTTCAATCGAGACAAGATTGGAAACCCAGTCTGTGAGAGCCATCGGATAAATAAAGCCGACTTTCAGAAGTTTCTCGACTTCGAGCTTTATAGTAGCTGCTTTACGTGGGTGAACTGGATGAAGGCATTGTTGGACAGGTTTAACGTTAGGATATGTCTTTATCTCATGAATTACAATCTCAGGGTCGATACCCGACATTTCTTCGTAGCTCCAGGCGAATATGTCACGAAACTCTTTGAACAGGGACGTATAGGTGACTATTTCAGCAGGGGAACACGAAGCTTCAATATGGACATTTTCAACGATTCCAGGTTTGATAGATATGTCAGTGGGAATCGTGGGAGAGATATTACTTAAGTTCCCTTCAGCAAACACATCATGTGCAGACTCAGGAACAGTCGATATGATGACAACGGTCGATGGGGTCGAAATCCGTTGGTAGTTCTCAACAGTGTGTTGCTCCAGAAAGAGGATGGAACGATGATGCCCATCGTCCCAACGGGTGTCCTCCATGATGGACATGATCATCTCGTCAGTGGGAAAAATAACACGAAAAGGATCGGGAGACAACTCATCAAGAGAAGGGATAGAAGGTGTTGATGATTGAATGGCCTGATAGGAAGATTCAATGGGACTTAACGACATTTTGTCGCCATAATGAAGATGATCTCCAGAGTCAGGGACTATCCAAGTATCGTGAGAGGAAGGAAGTTCGTGAAGAGAAGTGGAGATCATGTTGATAGAAGCAACAACCAGGCGCGGAACATCGGGCGGTGTAATGGGAAAAGTACCCATTAACGATGAGTCCTTTAAAAGGCCTACACCGATGTTCTCATAACCCAGCGGGGTTTTAACAATAAACGGTACATTGCCAGTATGAGTATCAGAATTAAAGAAGGAGAGTTGGTCAACGGTAACAACCTTTCCTTGATGAGGGAAATGTACTACACATAAAAGTGTCGACATGACTACATGCATGGAATCGATCCAGCTGCGGCCAAGCAAAATATTATAATCAAGGGGAGCGTCAAAGACTTCCATTTGACTTGGACCATCTTACCTTCTAATGTGATGGGCAACGAAGGAAGAACACCATAGGTATTAAACCAGATCCATTGAAGGCTTTAAGAGTGTTTTGTGATTCATTCAAAGAAGGAGAGACAATGGCTTTCCAGCAAGCAAAAGACATGACACACATCAAGGCACCCTCATCGATAACGGTTCAGAAAATGTTCTTGTCAGAGACAACAACCTGTATTCGGAACGTGAGTTGAGAGGGTAACCTTGGAATGTGATATTCCAAATCAAATATTATTAAATTCATGTCTGTCGGGTCAATTCCACCGATAGCTTTCAACAGTGCCTTCCGTTGCGCAGGACAAGTTTGAAGGAATTCAAGCGCTGACATCGCAGAAGGTGCTTGGGCCAGATCTTCAACAATGTTGTATTTCTGGGCCGCACGAGCATGAGGATTGAAAGCCAATTTCCAAATGACACCCTTTGGGGGGGGTCGCAGAACTGTGTCGAGGCTTAGTCATTCGAGATGAAGAGGACCGTTAGTAGGTGGAGTTGCGGGAGAGGATTGTACCAAATAAGGAGGTAAATCGTCAACCTTCTCCTTAGATGGAGAATAATCTTTGGCTCGAGTAGTGAGTGCAACGTTTTTCTTCTTAGAATCACCAGTACACATCAAAACATAGGAGGTCGTAGAAGAGGAAGGTTGGTCGTGGATGACCAATTGAGAATGTTGTTGAGACGGGAAGGGTTGGGACAAGACAGTCGGTGCAGGTGGTTTCGGGGCTCCTTGAAGGAACTTTGTGACCTTGACATGTCGTGGAAAATCCTTCGTGTAGTGATCATCACCACAGATAAGGCAAGGGTATCATGGTTTTTGCTTATCCCGGTCATCAACAGGGGTAGTTTTGGTTTTCTCTGCTTGATTATTATTTTTTCCCTCCTTATTCTTGCCTCTCCCCTTCTTAGATTTATTTTTAGCAGCTGGGGTAGATTGGACAACATTTAACTCAGAAGTTTTTCCGGTGGGAGTGGCAGGAGACGAATCATTTTGAACATTAGAAGAAGAAGATTTAGGATTTGTGCTTGAAACCAAATGTGATTGGGCTTGGGCAGTACCAATCACATTATCAGCTGCATGCGAGGCAGCTGGAGTAGTTGAAGTGCTGGAAGTATTAGGACGAGGTAATTCAGGTAGTAAATCGTAAAGTGTTCCCATTTGTGAATAAACGAGGCCAAGATATTGAGCATGACTTATAGCCTACTCTTCCGTGACTACGCCCCCCATGGAAATGTCCTTACCAATTTCATTCACAAATGATTTTATAAACCATTCTACCAGTAATTGATCGGGGATCTCAAGTTTAATGAGACATCATCTCCTTCGCCACTGATGGATGTGATCAAATATATGAGTGCCTTTAGTCTGTTTGAAGGAAGTCAAAATCTCGGTCCCTGTGTCATAACAGATCGGTAACTGGTAATGCATAAGGAAAGCCATAGCTAGGGTGTTAAAATCAGAGAAGAAACCTCGTGGTAATTCGATATACCACTTCGCAGCAGAACCAGTAAGGGTTCATTGAAAAAGACGTAAACGAATAGAGTCATCCATCAATGAGTTGGATGAACACCATAGTTGAAAAGTCATAATGTGATTTTTTGGGTCCTCTCCCACTTTTCCTTCAAATTTAGGAATGTCCAATGGAAGCTTGGCTGGGATAACAGGCCATTGGGGAGAGTGACCAATAGGATCATTTAAAATCCTTGACAAATTCGGAAGATCCAAACTGGAGAGAAAGGGTAACTGTCGATTCACCTATGGGTACTGGTGACTTTGGGGTGGAAGCTCTGTCGGCAAACCAGTAGGACCATAAGCAGTCTGCATATAATTTGAATATCCAGGCATATTCGATGGTGGGTGGACAGGATAGTAGCTCAGTGGATTATACCCTAGAACAGGGGCTTGAGTTTTAGCATTCGACCCCCAAATGGGATTAAATGAACCTAGATATGGTTGGCCCATGCTAGGGGGCGTTACGGATGCAGCTGGAAACTACTACCCCCTACTCGATTGAGAAGGAATTTGTATCAATTGATTCCAATACTGGGCAAAGGATGGAGGTATGTTCTGCCCATAAGGTGGGATGGCTCCTCCCATTGAAGGTGGTGTACCAATTGAGGGTAATGTTCCAATTGGCATTTGCCAACTAAGAGGAGGTTGAGTTATACTACCTTGATGAGATTGTCCACCAACCGAAAACTGATAAGTTGGAGTGAATGACAGAATAGTTCCACTAGGATTAGGATTTCAAGTAGAAGATGAAGGAGGTCCTCCAAAAGGAAATTGAGGGAGTGTTGGGACAAAACTGGGAAGAAAATGCCCAGAAAAAGAAGGACCACTAGGAGAGCCGGATGGAGTTTGCGTAGGAGTAGGAATGGAAGCACTCAACGCACGGTATCCAGGTGGTAGTGTCAGAGTGACATTGGGCATTCGCGGTGTGTTGATGGGAGCAAGACTAACCGTAGGAAACCCGGTTGGAACACTCGTAGTAGTTGCGAGATGGGCCATTTTGGTAGGGACAATAAAGTGATAAGCAGTAGTCAACGGTATTGTCTCTAGACTAGAGATCTCAAAAATCATAGGAGGATTAATTTCATAAATCACAGGTGAACCTGGAACAAAAAGGTCACGTCGAAAAACACCTATAGAACAAAAAAGATCTTGGCCTTTTATACTAGGAAAAGGTCCAACTGGTGATCCAGAAGAGGTAACAACTAATTCTCCAGAAGAATTCAGTCGCATAAATGGTCGCTCAGAATCAAGGTGGCGTTGAAAGTCCTCTCGAGTATTAGTAATTCGAAAATGTTCTATAGAGTCAGTGCGTTCCACTTGTGGTGTGGTGACGACTGGGACTTCAGTCTACCAAGGAGAACCTCCAGGTGTGTTTGTTGGAAAGGGTTGAGAACCTTCCAAATGCTCTAGAGATAAACCCTGCATTCTATGGGAATGACGTGGAGGAGCTATTGTAAATGAGCGACGAACTTTGTGAAGAAAATCCTATGGTCAACTTCGAGAAACAGACAACACGCGCTAGTAAACAAAATATAGGAAGCAACACCAAACAAACAAGACCTTCTAATTTTGAAGCCACTAGTTGGTGATGAAATCCAACGTCACAACAACAAGATGAGAAGGGGCTGGGCTAGGGTGGAAAAGCTACACTGATGACGTGCTTAACGGACTTACACCCTGGTGAAAGCTCCCACACATAATCGTGGGTATACCCTCCAAGGAGCCTGAGTGAGTTTGGTCAACGTCAATTCTAGGTACCATGAAGACTTTCCCCTCCACAGTCACCTTGGGTAAGAACCTAGAAAGATAGGCCACTAAGGTCACCACCAACAAAAATAAATCCTGGGGGAACAGTCAACAGTCTGATCCACATGCAAGGGCAGGGTATCTAGCCCACAATCAACTCAAAAGGCTTCCACTCAACATTGTGGGTATACCTCCGAGTGATCCCCATAATACGTGCAATCTCTACACTGATATCAACAAAGCAGGGTGAGTAACTCTGCCAATATCAATGCGACCTCATGCTTGACCCTTGTGTGAGAAGGGCTTCCCAAGACAAGATGTTACAAATGGAATTTAACACTCCCTAACACAAGATGTTATTGTGTGTTTTGTGCTTTTGGAGAGTGTATCTCTCTTCCTACTCCAAAGCTCTAACCTAGCTAAATGTTGGTGTAATAGAGCCCTAGAAAAGAGTTACTAGATAAATTTTATGATTACGCAATGTTATTAAGAGTTGTTGTTTACTCAAAGGAAACGGAAGTGAAACTGATGTTGTATGACTCTGACCCAATAATGCAAGGATGAGAATGAAATGTAGCACTTTTCGTTCAATGAATCCTATGTATGGGAGAGAGAGAAAGTTTTCCAGATCAACTTTGAACTACAATGCAAAATTTCCTTTAAAATGCAAATACAACAAATCACAAATCAACAACAATTCTCTATTGTGTCTTTTTCAATAACTTCACCAATTGATTTTCAATGTTTTCAAAGACAAAAATGATTTTTTGAAAGAAAAAAAAAAATTCACTTTTCAAAAAGGACCCATACTATGACAGTAAGAGTACTGAAAATCAAAATCCAAATGAACAAGCAATGATAACAAACCCAATCCACTCTTTCAATGAAAACAAAAATAAAGAGCAAACCAATATAGTCTTTTCAATCGCATAAGAAAAAATAATTTTTCAAACAAGGAAAATGATAAAGACCAAGAAAACTCAACTTTCAACCGATCACCAGTCCTTAACTAATCAAACACACTCAGATTCTGAGATCAAAGATTATGGTGTTGCCAAGAAAAGTCAAGAAACGAAAGTCAAGACAAAAGTGACAAGAAGAGCCTTGAAATCCTAAGATTGTTCATGCATGCAAAAAAATACAAGAAAGGCATCAATAAATGGTCCAAGAAACTCATATGAGGAAACTAAACTGATCTGGGCAGTTGAAGATGCCAAAACTCAAATCCAAATTTTTGACAAATTGAGTTCGCAGGCTAGCAATACTACACAGTGCGAGAATCATTGATTCTCGCAGGTGACCCTTGAGCAGGATACGAGAACCTCGCACTGAAAGATAAAGGCAGAGTGCGAACCCTACCTATTCTCGTAGGCTTCAGTGAACTGCAGTGCGATAATGTCTGAACATAATCAAAATTTTGGAAAATGAAGCAAAATTAGAAAAGGCTTCTAGACCCAGAGGGTCTATCAGGATATCCTGAAGACTCAAAGATTGATAGGAAAGGAGAAAAGTAAAACCAGAGAAAATGGCCACATAAAAACATCAAAAGCCACAAATAAAATGGGATTGTTCCCCAGTGGAGTCGCCAATTTTGTTATCGGACTAATCGGTAGGTGCAAACACGAACTGATCTCCCTAGATCCACCTGGATCTAGAACAAAACAGAACAAGACATGACTCTTTCCCTAAGTTTTGACCATTAATCAACTAGTAGGAAGGAATAAGTAACATACCTTTATCTCTCTTCCTAGGGTCTCTGTTTCTCTCGGTTCACTCCGGTGATCTCATGAAGTCAAGACAAAGACAACACAAACCAACCAAAGTGAAGATAGCACAATATATTCAGCAATCAACCTATGTGTATGATCAAGGAATTACACAATAAAGTGGAAATAGATTTATGGGAAAGGGACATGCCACTGTATCATATTAATGGAAAGTAAAGATTACAACCTGAGCCTTGATGTCAAAAACTTCCTTTCGATGGCCCTTGGCTCTGACACACACACTTGCTCAATCCTTGTATGAAGAAGATCAAATCCTCTTGATAGACTTGCTAGAGTCTCCAAGCTGTTGTTCAGCTAAGTCCTTCACACAATTCTTT
>JZKD02S0053625.1:77929-93561 GCA_000966675.3 Picea glauca | reverse complement strand
GAGCTTCGCAACTTCGGGGTTTTTAGATCTTTAAACACTTTTAGTTTGAAACTCCCGAATCGTGAAGTCCCGAAATGACTTTGTAGTTTTATTTTGTTTAAACCTCACACAACTTTAAAACTCCAAAATTATGAGAGTCATCGATCCGAATGACTAAAAAATTTTAATGGATTGTAATTGATGTGCCCAGTCAAGATATGACAAACATATCTTTTATTCTAAAAAGAACGATATTGCTAAGTTTTCGTAATTTATTTCTAATAGATCAAAAACAAAAGGACTTCAAAGTTTGATTTTTGTTTAAAACTTTCTAAAGTGTTCTAACATAGGCTCCATCTAGGGATTGTGGCTCCATGTGAGGCACGAACAAATAGTATACCAAGTGCCTTTATTGGGTAAATGGAATCATTATTTCTTCCTTTATTGATCTAAATGTTTTCTTGTTTTATTTGAAATTTAATCATATATAGAAAAATGAACATAATCATATCTAAAAATCACAAAGCACACTTGGTGATTGATTTCAAGCTAGGATAATAAGTGTTTTCCTTCCTTAAAATTGATTCCATAATTGTTTAGGATAATCAAGTAATTTTAACAAAAATATCATATTTTAACCAACTATGTTCTCTCTTCAAGGTTATATGGATGTAAAATATGTTTATTTAAGGAATCCTAGTTGGTTCAAGATATAAATATAATTGAAAAAGAACTAGATAATAGAGTATATTATATAGATGTGAAAGATAGCCTTAGAGATATCATAGATATTGCTTCACTGCCAACGATCTTATTCAGTACCCCAGTGAAGTTATGTATATCTCCCTTAATTGAATTTCCTTTCACCACTTCAAAAACAAGATTTTATTTAATCAAGATGAGGGCAATCAATATATGAATTTGCTTTCATCATCTCTATTGGGAAAAGATGGGGGAAATCAATTTGTGAATTTCCTTTCACCATTTGTATTTGGTTTTATTACTTCGAAGTGGGGGCAATCAATTTGCATGTAAAATGCAAGGGACAACATACGTTTAAGATCTTAATGAAAAAGAAGGTATGTCTACAATTTTAAGAATACTCTGAGATTAGTTTTTTTTCCAATTCTAAGTATACCTTCACCTATAGGTTAATTTTGGAAAAAATTGTTCATTTCAGGGATAAACCTGGAGAAAATTTGTTAGCTGAAGTCTGATATCAGAGCTAAATTTACTAGGATTAGCCTAGACATACTTTTTCAAAATTAAAGAAACATAAAAAAAAATGTTCGACCTGTTTTGAAAATATGCTTCTAAGTTTTTAGTATTAGGCTAAGTTTTATGATTTATACAAGGATTAATATGATGAGAAAGAAGAAAGAATATTGTTTGTAGTAATAACTATGGAGAGGAAGAAATAATTATATCAAACATTCAAACATCTTAATCTGAACAATAGTAATTTCACATTAGTTTATGTGTCAGATGAGACTTATGATTTTGTCTATCCCACAATCATTGTACCTGTTCTTGTTTTGAAACCATTCCTGCAAACCAAATCTGCTCGTAATCTCTCAACTGAAAATATTTTGCACCAGTGCCTCCATTGGGCTATGGAGTCATGAATGCCTGATATACTACACACTACAACCAGTTGAAAAATAGAATTCACACCAATGCTCGAAACGAGCTTATTTATATACAGTTCCTAAACTAACCAATACATTGATTTTCTCAAGTATAAGTTGATTTCCAATTTAACCATGCAAAACTTTGACTAACAAATTGAATTTGCTTCCAACTTTAAGCATAAAAAGAATATAAAACGATGTAAAATTCAAAAAATGATTTGGAAGCCCATACTTACAATTCAGAAATTTTGTCCTCAAAAATTCGAAGACAAAAAGTTTAATGCTCCATTTTGACTTTATGTAAACTACTACTAGATCATAGAAATGAAAAGAGGTAAAATTTTTGGAGACAGCCCATACCTTGTCCTGTTGTTCAAAATTAAATGGCTCCTTTCCTCCACTACTGATTTGTTCTTTTTCTGGCTCAAGAATGTCACATTGAGGCTCATTGATTTCTTGTATCTTTTGCTCGACATTTGGTGAAGAAAAGCGCATAATCACTTTCTCTCGTAACTGGTCTTTATCTCCTTCACTGCATGTCCAAAATTTTGCTTAATATTTTTCATATATAGGATCACTGCTTTCATAATGTTGTTGATAAGTTTCATGTTGAACAACACCTTCTGAAGAAAATGATATAATTTGTTGCTCATTAATTTCAAGATCACTTTCATCATATTCATCAAACAAAGGAGGATTGGTGTAAGATTCAATGCATATTGAAATAGAAATTCTCTCCTCACTATCTAGATACTCATCATATACAGGTTGCTTATAAAACATTTGTGAACCTTGACTTTCGGAAATCTATGTTTCATGATGCTCTCGAAATAATAACTGAATATTGACATCCATATCTTCATAAGAATTTATAACATAAATTACATCTGAGACAATTTCAATTACATTTGAAGTAATGTCATCATCAATATTATCATCACTGTCACCTTGCAGATCTTCCTGAAATGAATTTTGAATAGCATGCAGTTCATTACGTTTCAGGGAAACTAATGCATTAGAAGATTAATAAGGCTCTTGGATAATAATTTCCTTCAAAGAAGTCAAAATAGCAAGATGATAATGGTCAAAACCATGTTTTTCATAAGCTAATGGTATATGGTCTTCAAAAATAAATTGGCTCACAAGAATCTAGATCATCCATTTATTCATCTTCCTGAAAACTTTGTAACATTTTTTCTTCCTCTTCATGAAGATTTGGTTGATCTTCTTGAAGGGAATCTTCCTTCTCTAGAAATTTTTCTTGTTCTATGAATTCTTTATTGCAACAATCTTCAAAAAGGAGTTTCGATGAATATATTCTCTTGCATTGTTTATGAAAAGTTGTGTGAAATTCTTTCAATGAGGAAATATTGGAAGGAGATAGAGATTTGTACCATTGTCTTGCGTCACCTCCCAATGAAAACATGAACAACTTCATTAATATGTCCTCGTGATGTATATCTAGTTGATCCATACATTGTTGAAACTCCAATAGATGTTGAGAAGGATTATCTTCTATATTTTCATTACAACTTGGAAAATAATCATTCCATTCATCTACATGAGGTATTTGATTTGGATAACCAGGAATACTTGAAAAATTGAAAGGTGAAAACCTCACAGCGATCCGAGCAGCAAAATAACTTTCCATTTGAATACCAGTGGAGTCGCCAGTGACATTGAATCATAGTGGAGTCGTGAGGTGAAAAAATGAAAACGAGCCTTATGATTTTGTTCAATTCGTGTTCACCATCAAAAATAGAAACTTAAACTTTGTCGTATTCCCAAGGGAAAAAAAATTGTTTCTCCATCCCTGGAAACGACACCAAAACGATGTTGTTCTTAACGTTCATTCTAGGCTCACAGAATAATGTCAAGCATCCAAAATTTAAGAGAATGGTTTTTGTAATGATTTTCTACCTTTAGTTTTAACATGAAGCTTCAAACAAATTTTAATGATTAGAAAACACATAGGAAATATCTATTTCTTTGAGTCTTTATAAATTTTGATCATATGAAAAGTAGAATTTATTAACAAAGACTGTCAAAATAAAGTAATGTATCCAATACTAATAAATCTTACTTTATCTGCAATAGAAGAACTATGAAGAATGAGTCATTGATAGATGATTTAAAATGAGGAAACTTACACAGATACAGGTCTTGTTTTACTCAGAGTAATAACAGAGGAAAAACTATAACTGAACAAATATCCAATGTATGGACCACAGTAGATGTGTTATTAAATTGTAGTCTTTCAATCTTCAAGAACCATGGAGTGAAGAAAATAAGATTATGAAATGGTAATACACAGAAATCACATAACTCAAGGAAATGAGACGTAGAATCTTTTACTTCTCTTTCTAATTGATATTCATAAAATTATCTTTTACATTTGACCGGAAGCCTGGAATAGATCTTTGATCTGTCTTTTTATACAAAAATGTCTTAACGAGAAGTAGTTAGACATTCCACATTATTCGTTCTCAAAATATAATACAATTAAAATTAAAAGATACAATGAGGATATTTTTGGGTATGCTGAGATTTATTTTGCTCGCTGACACTTCACTTGCCCTCTATTTTCTTGTGGATGTACTTGTTTTTTTTTATCCTTGAATTGTGCATGTAGTCACGTTAATGCAACAATGAACTTGGAAGGTTCGACATTTTCATTTGGGTTTTATTCCTCAGTCAATGAATATTGCTTCTTTACTTCTTTGTGTGGCGCCATGACTTTTCAAAAGTTGATGTTAACCTTCCTATGATAAGTAAAACCTGTGAGCTCAAAAATGTTGAATGCGACAATTTCAGATGCTAATGGAAAAATACTTTGAAGTTTGAAATGCCTTTATTTACAGAAATATTAATGTCTAGATATCCTCGCATTAATCTATTGACAAAGTAATCATCTGTTAAATTTATTGCCTGGTGGTCGCAACACTTTTCCAAATCTTTTACCTTAGCCAGCTAGATGTATTATTAATAATTAATATAAATTACTTTGACAGTTCAGCATTCGGGAGTTTTGGATGAAAAATAATGGATATCTCCCGAAGGCCAAATTCATGGATCAATTAATCAACCCTTAATTATTTTTTTGTTTTAATTAATCATGGTTTAAGATCACTTTTTAATTTTAAGTACTTTGGGACTTTGGAACTCCGGAGCTCCGGGAGTTCATGAGATTGAATGTGTGGTGAGTACTTCATTAGTTCGACATTCGGTATTTTTGAATGAAAAATAATAGATATCTCCTGAAGGTCGAATTCATGGAGTGATTACTTATCGTTAATCACAACTACTTAAACATGTTTAGTTAATTAATCTTTAGTATTTTATTTATCATGATCATTTGGGCGCTTCGACACTTCGGCGCTCTGGCACTCCTTTGAATGTGTTCTTGATTTATCTCTTGAACAACAATCTCTCGGAGGGATGTGGCAGTGATGACGTCACTTTTGATGATGTGTCATAAAAAGTGAGTGACACGTGTCACCTGAAATTGTGTGAATGATGTGACTAAAGTGCCCAAAATGAGTGCCACGTGTCAGCACAAATAAATAGTGATAGGTGGCCTATGACTCATCAGTATATCTATTTAAAATAATTTTGTGGGAACATGTCTTTGGGACTCCAGAGCTTCGCAACTTCGGGGTTTTTAGATATTTAAACACCTTTAGTTTGAAACTCCCGAATCGTGAAGTCCCGAAATGACTTTGCAGTTTTATTTTGTTTAAACCTCACACAACTTTAGAACTCCAAAATTGTGAGAGCCATCGATCCGGATGAATAAAAAAATTTAATGGATTGTAATTGATGTGCCTAGTCAAGATATAACAAAAATATATTTTATTCTAAAAAGAACGATATTCCTAAGTTTTCGTAATTTATTTTTAAAAGATCAAAAACAAAAAGACTTCAAAGTTTATTTTTTATTTAAAACTCTAACATAGGCTCCATCTAGGGATTCTGGCTCCCTATGAGGCACGAAAGAATAGTATACTAGGTGCATTTATTGGGTAAATGGAGTCATTATTTCTTACTTTATTGATTTAAATGTTTTCTTGTTTTATTTGAAATTTAATCATATATAGAAAAATGAACATAATCATATCTAAAAATATTAAAGAACACTTGGTAATTGATTTCAAGCCAAGATAATAAGTATTTTTCTTCCTTAAAACTGATTCCATAATTGTTTAGGATAATCAAAGTAATTTTAACAAAAATATCATATTTTACCGACTATGTTTGTTCTTCAAGGTTATACGGATGTAAAATATGTTTATTTAATGAATCTTGGTTGGTTCAAGATATAAATATTATTGGAAAAGAACTAGATAACAGAGTATATTATATAGATGTGTAATATAGCCTTACATATATCATAGATATTTCTTTACTGCCAATGAGCATGTTCAGTACCCCAGTGAAGTTATCTATATCTCCCTTAATTGAATTTCCTTTCATCACTTCAAAAACAAGATTTCATTTCACCGAGATGAGGGCAATCAATATATGAATTTCCTTTCATCATCTCTATTGGGACAAGATGGGGGAAATCAATTTGCAAATTTCCTTTCACCATTTGTCTTTGGTTTTATTACTTTGAAGTGGGGGCAATCAATTTGTATGTAAAATACAAGGGATGACATATGTTTAAGATATTAATGAAAAAGAAGGTATGTCTACAATTTTAAGAATACTTTGAGATTAGTGTTTCTTCCAATTCTAAGTATACCTTCACCTATAGGTTAATTTTGGGAAAATTTATTCATTTCAGGGATAAACCTTGAGCAAATTTGTTAGCTGAAGTCTGATATCAAAGCTAAATTTACTAGGATTATCCTAGACATACTTTTTCAATTAAAATTAAAGAAACATAAAAACAATTGCCCGACCTGTTTTGAAAATATGCTTCTAAGTTTTAAGTATTAGGCTAAGTTTTATGATTAATACAAGGATTGATATGATGAGAAATAAGAAAGAATATTGTTTGTAGAGAGAACTAGGGAGAGAGGAAGAAATAATTATATCAAACATTCAAACATCTTAATCTGAACAATAGTAATTTCACATGAGTTTATGTGTCAAATGAGACTTCTGATTTGCTCTGTCCCACAGTCATTGTACATGTGCTTGTTCTGAAACCATTCATGCAAACCAAATCTACTCATAATCTCTACAACTGAAAAGACTTTGCACCAGTGCCTCCATTGGGCTATGGAGACATGAATGTTTGATATACTTGACACTACAACCAGCTGGAAAAAAAAAAAAACAGCAAACCAATGCTCAAAACGAACTTATTTATATATAGTTCCTAAACTAACCATACATTGATTTTATCAAGCATAAGTTGATTTCCAATGTATCCATGGAAAAATATGACTAACAAACTGAATTATGCTTCCAACTTTAAGCATAAAAAGAATATAAAAAGTTGTAAAATTAAAAAAATGATTTGGAAGCCCATACTTACAATTCGTAATATTTGTCCTCAAAAATTCGAAGAGAAAAAGTTTAATGCTCCATTTTGACTCCATGTAAACTGATACTGGATCATAGAAATGAAAAGAGGTAAAAATTTTGGAGACATCCCATACCTTGTCCTGTTGTTCAAAATTAAAAGGATCCTTTCCTCCACTACTGATTTGTTCTTTTTCTGGCTCAAGAATGTCACATTGAGGCTCACTGATTTCTTGTATCTCCTTCTCAACAGTTGATGAAGAAAAGGGCATAATCGCTTTCTTTGGTAAATTTTCTTTATCTCCTTCACTGCATGTCCAAAATTTTGCTTGATAGTTGTCATATATAGAATCACTACTTTCATAATATTGTTGATAAGTTTCCTGTTGAACAACACCTTCTGAAGAAAATGATATAATTTGTTTCTCATTAATTTCAATATCACGTTCATCATAGTCATCAAACAAAGGAGTATTGTTGTAAGATTCAATGCATATTGAAAAAATAAATTCCCTCCTCACTGTCTAGATACTCATCATATACAGGTTGCTCATAAAAAAATTATGAACCTTGACTTTTGGAAATCTATGTTTCATGATGCTCTCGAAATAATAATTGAATATTGACATCCATATCTTCATAATAATTTATAACATAAATTACATCTGAGACAATTTCAATTACATTTGAAGTAATGACATCATCAATACTATCATCACTATCACCTTGCAGATCTTCCTGAAATGAATTTTGAATAGCATGCAGTTCATTAAATTTCAGGGAAACTAATGCATTAGAAGATTAATAAGGCTCTTGGATAATAATTTCCTTCAAAGAAGTCAAAATAGCAAGATGATAATGGTCAAAACCATGTTTTTCATAATCTAATGGTATATGGTCTTCAAAAAGAAATTGCCTCACAAGAATCTAGATCATCCATTTATTCATCTTTCTGAAAACTTTGTAACGTTTTTTCTTCCTCTTCATGAAGATTTGGTTGATCTTCTTGAAGGGAATCTTCCTGCTCTAGAAATTTTTCTTGTTCTATGAATTTCTTTATTGCAACAATCTTCAAAAAGGAGTTTTGATGAATAGATTCTCTTGCATTGTTTATGAAAAATGGTGTGAAATTTTTTCAATGAGGAAATATTGGAAGGAGATAGAGATTTGTACCATTGTCTTGCGTAACCTCCCAATGAAAACATGAACAACTTCAATAATACGTCCTCATGATATATATATAGTTGATCCATACATTGGTGAAACCCCAACAAATGTTGAGCAGAATTATCTTTTGTCTTTCATTACAACTTGGAAAATATTCATTCCATTCATCTACTTGAGGCATTTGATTTGGATAACCAGGAATACTTGAAAAATTGAAAGGTGAAAACCTCACAGTGGTCAGAGTAGCAAAATAACTTTCCATTTGAATACTAGTGGATTCACCAATGACATCGAATCATAGTGGAATCGCGAGGTGAAAAAATGAAAACGAGCCTTATTCTTGTGTTCAATTCTTGTTCACCATAAAAAGTTGAAACTTAAACTTTGTCCTATTCCCTGGGAAAAAAAAATTGTTTCTTCGTCCCTGGCAATGGCGCCAAAAAGATGTTGTTCTTGACATTTATTCTAGGCTCACGGAATTATGTCAAGCATCCAAAATTTAAGAGAATGGTTTTTGTAATGCTTTTCTACCTTCAGTTTTAAAATGAAACTTCAAACAAATTTTAATGATTAGAAAACACAGAGGGAATATCTATTTCTTTGAGTCTATATAAATTTTGATCATATGAAAAGTAGAATTGATTAACAAAGACTTTCAAAATAAAGTAAGGTATCCAATACTGATAAATCTTACCTTATCCACAATAGAAGAACTATGAAGAAGGATTCCTTGATAAATCTTACCTTATCCACAATAGAAGAACTATGAAGAAGGATTCCTTGATAGATGATTTAAAATGAGGAAACTTACACATAAACAATTCTTGTTTTACTCACAGTAATAGCAGAGGAAAAACTATAACTGAACAAATATCCAATGTATGGACCATAGTAGATGTGTTACTAAATTGTAGTCTTTCAATCTTCAAGAACCATGGAGTGAAGAAAATAAGATTATGAAATGGTAATACACAAAAAACACATAACTCAAGGAAATGAGACGTAGAATCTATGTCTTCTCTTTCTAATTGATATTCAGAAAATTATCTTTTACATTTGGTTGGAAGAAGCCTGGAATAGATCTTTGATCTATCTATTTATACAAAAATGTATTAACCAAAAGTAGTTATACATTCCACATTCTTCATTCTCACAATAGAATACAATTAAAATTAAAAGATACAATGAAGATATTTTTGGATATGCTATGATTTCTTTTTCTCGTTGGCACTTCACTTGCCCTCTATTTTCTTGTGTATGTACTTGTTTTTTTTTTATACTTGAATTGTGCATGTACATGGAAGGTTCGACATTTTCATTTGGGTTTGATTCCTCAATCAATGAATATTGCGTCTTTACTTCTTTGCGTGGATCCATGACTTTTCAAAAGTTGATGTTAACCCTCCTATGAGAAATAAAACCTATGAACTCAAAAATGTTGAATGCGACAATTTCAGATGCTAATGTTAAAATAATTTGAAGTTTGAAATGCCTTTATTTACAGAAATATTAATGTCTAGATATCCTCACATTAATCTATTGACAGAGTAATCATATGTTAAATTTATTGCATGGTGGTCACAAAACTTTTCCAAATCGTTTACCCCAGCCAGTTGGACATATTATTAATAATTAAGATAAATTACTTTGGCAGTTCGACATTCGGGAGTTTTGGATGAAAAATAATGGATATATCTCGAAAGACGAATTTACAGAGTAGTTAATCAACCCTTAATTATTTTTTCATTTTAATTAATCATGGTTTAACATCACTTTTTAATTTTAAGTATTTCGGGACTCCGAAACTCTGGAGCTCCGGTAGTTCGTGAGCTTGTATGCGCGATGAGTACTTTGATAGTTTGGCATTTGGGAGTTTTGAATGAAAAATAATAGATATATCTTGAAGGCCGAATTCACGGAGTGATTACTTATCGTTAATCACATCTACTTAAACCTATTTGGTTAATTAATCTTTAGTGTTTTATTTATCATGATCATTTAGGTGCTTTGGGACTTCAGTGCTTCGACACTTTGGCGATTTGGTGCTTCAGCACTTCAACACTCCTTTGAATTTGTTCTTGATTTATCTCCTAAAGGACAATCTCCCGGAGTGATGTGGCAGTGATGATGTCACTTTTGATTACATGTCATAAAACATGAGTGACACATGTCACCTTAAATTGTGCGAATGATGTGACTAAAGTGCCCAAAATGAGTACCACATGTCAGCACAAATAAATATTGACAGGTGGCTTATGAATCATCAATATATCTATTTAAAACACTTTCATGGGAACATGTCTTTGGGACTCTGAAGCTTCGCAACTTCGGGGCTTTTAGATCTTTAAACACCTCAAGTTTGAAACTCTTGAATCGCGATGTCCCGAAGTGACTTTGTAGTTTTATTTTGTTTACACCTAACACAACTTTAGAACTTCAAAATTGCAAAATTCGTCGATCTATATGACTAAAAGAATTTAATGGATGGTAATTGATGTGCCCATTCAAGATATAATGAACATATCTTTTATTATAAAAAGAACGATATTCCTAAGTTTTTTCGTAATTTATTTTTAAACCATCAAAAACAAAAAGACTTCTAAGTTTAATTTTTATTTGAAACTTTCTAAAGTGTTCTAACACCTGGTAAGAAGATGAAGGATCTATGGTATGTTCCTTTTGAGGTATTAGAAAAGGTGGGATATAACGCCTACAAACTCAGCCTACCCCCATACATGCATATTTAATCAGTAGTGAATGTGGAGAATCTCAAACTCTATGATCCTTCCATGTTGGATTGGGAGGAGGAGAAGGTCCTACCTTCCATAGAGGACTTAACACCATATGCTCAGGTAGATTTGGTAGAGGACACAATTTTACAAAAGCGGTCCAGAACTACAATACAGGGGTAGCATGACCTTTGGCAGATTGGGTTAAAAGAACAACTTCTAGGAAAAGTGATGTAGGAGCATCGCAAGCAAGCGCAAGTGGAGGAAAATTGGATACGCACCAGCATGCATTTTGAAGACATTTTGAAATTTAAAGATGAAACATTAATCTAATAGCTAGGAGGATGTAATTACTCTTAAATGTTTTGGGAATTGTAATGCAGATCTCGAGCGTTGCTCTCATCTACCGGTTGGAGGCATTTAATGTAATAAATGTAAAGTAGTTGCAGTCTTTAATTTTGATAAGATAACTTAGAGTTGTAGGGGGTAAAACTCAAGAAATCTCCCTCGGATGTATTGTATTATGATAATTCTCATTGTAAGAGTAGAATTTGTAGAGAAAGAGAGCATAGGAGAGCCGAGAAAAACATAGATTGTAGAAGTTGTTTGAGCAGATAGTTGTTGCTAGAGGAACCATGTACAGAAGTACTTGAATTAATATAAGAAGTCTTTAATCCAATTTCATGGTGTTGTTATGGTCACTGTTTGCATCTATTGAATGGTATATTTACAGTTTTCTTATATTCTTTGTTATGCATTTCTTTCAATGCTTTATGTGTATGATTTCATGTTAAATGTATGAAGTCTGTGAGAGGAAGAGTATAAGTTTAAATTTATTCTCATTCTGAGAATTCCTGCAAGGAGTTCGTTGACAAGATTCTGAGTTTTATCTCATAAAATCTCAGGAGAGATAGAGTTGTTCTTATACTAACAGAAGTGCAAGTATACTACAGAGTCGTGCAAGGTGTGCACAGGCCAGGTCGAAGTCTTAGACTTTTCCAACCAAGTGAGCAGTTGAATAACTTTTGTTACAAGGAGTGCACAGAGCTGAATTGTTTAGATAATCATGGATTATCATGAGAGTCGCAAGGAGTTCGTGCAAGAATCCCTTATAACCTTTTATTTTGCAGTAATAATCAATCTCATGAGGGATAGAGACTTTGAAAGTTCAAAGGAAGGACGAGGGTCGAAGTCACCTCATAGAAACCAAGCTCGGGAGGAAAGATGCCAAGTTATTTGGCAAGGATTCTTTGAGAGCCTGAACAGACGACTGAAATTATCAGAGGAAGAAACATCAATATTTTGTGGATCGTTGGATCTAGTAGATTAGCGGAGAGGATAAGCATGAGTTTCTTTCAACACCCACAAGCTCAGGAGAGATAACAATTGTTATATACCTAGGAGTGTGAGTCATCGATTGGGTGCTCTGAAAGTTTGTCATTTCGGGAGTCGGGAGTGTGGAGAAAGTTTTTTTCGAGAACTGTGAGTCACAAGATCATGATAAGAGAAGGAAGAATCTGGAGCATTAGATCATGGGAAAATCAGGGCAGTTGATTTGGCATAAGAGGTCATCGCGATTTCGGATTTCGAGAGAAGGGGAGAGGGACACTTCACAAATCCCAGATAAGCAAACTCTCGATGCGATATAGACCGTCAGATCGTGGGAGAACTAGGACCATTGATCTGTGGAGAGGAAATTTTGGCATTTTGGGTATCGGGAAAAGGAAGCAAAGTCACTTTACAAAGTCCCTACATCGCGAAACCCAACGCACCTTTTGTGTTAAGGTTGTGGTCATGTCGGTGGTCACGAGGAGTGGAGGCTCACGTCTAAGTGCATGTTTGCATGGGAGAAAATTAGAAAAGGACCTGTGGTCATTAAGTGTTGAAGGTTCCAGCAAGGATTGAGAATCCATTTCAGCTCGAGAATTTGAAGATCCAAAGACTGAGAGGTCAGCGGAGCCTACTGAGGTGGGGGTCTGCGTCAGGTGGTATCAGAGCTAACAAATTTTGTTTTCCATAGAGGGAAGAAAGAGGAAAGTTTTTATTGAATTCTGCATGGACAGAATGAAACAATGCCACCAAGAAGACGTCCAGAAAGAACTTTACCCGATCCAGCCGGGGAAAGGGAAACGAGAGAACTTTGTGCTCGATTGGATGTTATGGAAACAACACAGAGGTGAAAACCTAATACAAGAGATATCAGTGAGGCCAAAAGTGAGAATGAAGCTGGAGCCAAAGAAGAAGTTGTAGCCGAAGATGCTTCAGAGGAACGTCTATTCAAAGTTGTTGCAAGAATAGGTGCCAGACGAAAAATGGACATCCTGATGTATGAAGGCAACTTAGACATTGAGGAGTTGCTAGATTGGTTTAGAGATCTATATAAATACTTTGACTATGAGGATATCGAAGAAGATAAGAAAGTAAAGCATGTTGTCACTAGACTGAAAGGGCATGCAGCACTATGGTGGGATGAAGTACAGGATAACAGGCATTACAGAGGAAAACAAAGAATTAAAAGCTGGGATAGGATGGTCACCAAGATGAAAGACAAATTCATACCTAGGGATTACCAAATTAATTTGTTTCGAAGAATGTAGAATTTAAGACAGAAAGGGATGAGAGTGAAGGAATACACTGAGGAATTTTTTAGGTTAAACATCAGAATTGGTCATCGCGAGAGTGATGATGAAAAATTCTCCAAATACATGAATGGCTTGAGATATGAGATTTAGGATGAGATGAGCATGGTGACAATCAGGAATGTAGAAGATTCTTATCATATTTCTTCAAAGGCAGAAGTGAAATTGGCCCAAAATCAAGGTCAAGGGGGTAGAGGTAAAATTCAGAGTAGAGGAAAAGAAGTTTCCCAGGACAGAGTATAGAATCCCAATGATGAAGAGAAAAAACTACATAACCACCCATAAAGGGGAGGAAGCTCACAAGGAGGACAGTATGCCGATAGGAACACTTTTCGTCGAGCAAGAGGAAGAGGAAGAGGAAGAGGAGGTGAAATAAAGTGTTTTGTCTATGGAAATATCGAACACAAATCTTTTGAATGTCCCTATAGAAAAAGAGATGGAGGAGGTGAATCTCATATTTCAAAAGCGCAAAGGAAAAATGTTGAGGCAGAAGATGTAGAAGGTGGAAGATCCTTAATGATGAGAAAAATTCTCTTGAAACCAGAGAAGGAAGTGGAGAATCCAATCCAGAGGAACGGTTTGTTTAGAACTTCTTTCAAAACCAAGGATAGGGTATTCAAGGTGATAGTTGACAATGGAAGCATGGATAATCTAGTATCCACAGAGATGGTGGAAAAGATGGAATTGGAGACAGTTGCACATCCAAGCCCATACAAAGTTTCGTGGTTGAAAAAAGGACATCAGGTAACAGTCACTAAACAATGTTTAGTTTAATTCAATATAGGGGGATATAGAGTTGAGATCTTATGTGATTTTATTCCCATGGATGTTTGTCATCTTTTGTTGGGGAGGCCTTGGCAATATGACAGAAATGTTATTCATGACAGGAGAAATAACACCTACACCTTGGAGAAGAATGGTAGGACACATATGTTGTTGCCAATTGAGGACAAGAAGGTGAAAGAAGAAACAAACAATATTATACTTATCATGAGTGGGAAGGAACTTCTGGACGAATTCAAGAAAGATGAAGAAATGCAGTTTGTTGTGGTGAGAAAACCTAGAGTCATCTTGACCAGTACCTCAATAGATGATCTACCTGAGGAGATTCAAGAACTGCTGGATAATTTTGTTGATATAGTGGTGGATGATTTACATTGTTCATTGTTGTCCATCAGGAGTATAAGTCATCATATTGACCTCATACCAGAGTGAGTTTACCAAACAAAGCAGCGTACAGATTGACATCGCGGAAGAATGAAGAGGTTAAGAATCAATTCCAAGATTTTATGGACAAAGGATTGATTAGAGAAAGCTTGAGTCCATGCATTTTACCAACAGTGTTAAGTCTGAAGAAATATGGTGGATGGAGGATGTGTACAGACTCGAGAGCTATAAACAAAATCACCATCAGGTATAGATTTTCTTTACCCAGGATGGATGACTTGATGGATTGCATGGGTGGGGCAAAGTGTTTTTCAAAACTTGATTTGAAGAGTGGATATCATCAGATTAGAATGAGGGAAGGTGATGAATGGAAGACAACATTCAAGATGAATGAAGGGTTGTATGAATGGATTTTCATGCCATTTGGCTTGACAAATGCACCAAGTACTTTTATGAGATTGATGAACGAGGTCTTGAAAGATTTCATTGGGAAGTTGGTAATTGTATATCTTGATAATATGTTGATCTTTAGTAAGATTAAGGAAGAAATTTTGAGACATTTAGCTTGAGGAGGTTGCTGCAAGATACCAGATATATAAAATATGTAGAACAAAAATAAAATTCTAGAAATGGCAGAATAACAGTAAAATATCCAGCATAATCTTCACAATACACATAAATGATATACAAAATAGCAATAGAAAAGCACTTTGATTCAGAAATAAATGTTCACAGGCCTCTTCGAGGGGGAAACCTCCAGTCGAGTAGCGCTCTATTACAATAATCTCCAAGCTAGGGTTTTCATACCCTCGACCCTTATTTATACTAAATATGTCTATTAAGAGAAG
>JZKD02S0053625.1:29428-50789 GCA_000966675.3 Picea glauca | reverse complement strand
TGTGCCCAAGAAAGATGTTTGATACCACTTGTATTGTACTTAACCCCAAAACTTCAAAGCATTCACATAAAATGTAGTGCAAAACCAAATAACACAAGAGAAAATAGATAAACCCTAAGAAATATCTCTTGATAATAAAAAATAGAGAGTTATGTTCACTTGCCTCTTCAAGAGTGCAACCACCTAGAGAAAATTCCAAATACAACAACAACTCTTGACAAAACATTGCATAACCTTCTATTCAATATCTAGCTATCCCTAAAGAAATTTAACTACCTATGGGACCACTTATAATGAGGGCCAATGAGCTAATTTGGTCCTTATTAATAAAATAACTATTTAATGAGCCTTATTCAAGGAATGTGGTCTCATACATTAATAAAGTATCTAAGTAAGGGGGTTAGGCTAGGACCCTAATGAACATTACTATAAACAACAAGAAGAAAGTGAAATAGTACATGATAGCTAAAGACACATAGAATCAAGAAAAAGGGAATGATCAATTTAGAGAACAAAGTAGTAAGGATATGATGATATATAAATTTGAATGAGCATAATCACAATTCTCACTATTGTAATCATAAGTTTAGATTCCATTATGTTTACAGTGCCCATTTTGTGCAATTTCATATCTAAATGTAATCAAGAACATACATGTTAAAAACATTATTTGAGTTTAATAGAGTTTTTATATCCTAAATAGAATAATTAATAGTTTTATGTGTGAAACAAAGAAAAACCATGCACTATTTTTATCATGAGCTTGACCAGACCTACTCAATATCTTGGTGGGTTGTTCAGATATTTTGATGCATTTTTTATGGCCTAAAAATCAAAGTCACATACTGAAAGCACTCACAGTAACCACAAATATACAAATGCATTAATTAAAATGGGAATTACATGTAGGTAGTATATTGTCGTAAAAACAATTACACCAAATACATTCACCAAATTATCTACAACTTTGTTTGGGTCAATGCCAATGCTCTCGAGCCTTATTATATTCACAAAACCTATGAACATGTCTCTGGATACCATGGAAAGAAACATTACAAAATCCCCAAATCAAAAGAGAGCCAAAGGCCCTTTTTTTATTCACAAACTTCATATTTATGCTTGAGCTCATTGGATTTTGGCCTTCAAAATATATTAATTGTTCAAATTCAAAATGCAACCCTTTATATTCCTAGGGTTTACAAAAATTCACTAAAAATGTTGAATTCGTATTAATTTCTTGAAATTTCCAAGTATAATGTTAAAAATAGAGTACAAATGTACATGAGAGGACTTAGAAAAATGCAGTCAAAAACTCGTACGAGTTCCCATTTGAAAAAGTGAGACTTGATGTACAAATATTTCCATGGTACTAATAATACTCAGATCTCAAAAATTTTAAATTTGCCTCCATTTTCTTGTATCAAATATTCCAAGTCTTCAACTTATGCAATTTTCACTAAAATTAACCAAAATTGCCCAGGTTCACTAAAATGTATGTCCATGGTTCTTTTCTTGGCCAAATTGAGTGGTTCAACTTGGAGATTGTTTATTATCTCATTCCTCACCTATATACGTTTTCATATTTTCATTTTGAGTAAAAAAACAATGTTGTGCAAAAATATTAAAAGTATGCTCCCTTTCTACACAATGTGCAAAAAGTCCATGAAGCCTTTTAAAATGGATACCGCATCTTTCTCATGCGTGATTTAAGAAAACATATCACCCCAGTTGGTAATTTTTCATGCTATGCACAAAAACCATGTCTTATATTTTCTTGATTCATCTCCAAGTGCATGCAATTTGCTTGCACAACTACCCTCTAACAGTATTTTGACATTTCTAGGCTGCTCTCCATCATCACAAAAATGCACACCATGGCCAAGATAAGGATCCAAATCAACCTTTCTAAGTTGATATGGATTCTACATTCAATTCTCTACAATCCCCTTTCACATTATGCCATGAATTAATGTCTAATGCTTCAAACAATGTTGCCCTTATTCCATAATTCAGGAAAATGTATGTCAAGAGCTTCAAAAATGCACACCTGGGAAAAAGTAGTCATTTTGAGGTTGGAAAATTTGAGCTCCTACATCAGAATCCTCTATTTGGAAATTCGGAGCATCCTGCTCAAAATTTGTTGATGAATCAACAACTACATAGTGTTCTATTTATTCTTTTTCTTATATTATTTATTCTCTTTCTTATATTCTACTTTGCATCCTTATTCCTTTTATTTGTAACCCTCACCTCTGTGATCTACAAATGTAGGTAATTCTTCAAATCCAAACTCAACTTTTCGATCCTCCTTGCCTCATTCACCTTTATCATAATTACCATCATCTCTTCTACCACTTTCTTCCATTCTTCCATTTATTCTTGCTACTGCAAATTTATCTCAAAATAGCTTACTCCCTCGAATATCTCATTTTGAATGGTGATTACTTCCTTAAAATTCTCCCATTCAATGGTGTTTATTGCCTCCACATCCTCCCTTTTCTACACCATCACCATTGTCTAAACAAACGCCACTAAGTATTGCTACTCAATTATCTCCTCACTATGTTCTTATTTGGTTTCAATATCTATGCTTCCATGATCATTTCTTGAACCTCCTTCACTTTCACTCTTTATGTCTCCTTCAACTTATATGATCTCTATCATCATCGTGTCTTGTTGCATATTTTCTCTAATCTACTTCTACACTCCTATAAGAAAATTTCTACATTCTTCACCTGCAAACATATTAACACAAAACATAATATGGGATTCAATGTTTCCCATTTGCATCTCTTCCATTGTTACATCTATTGTAACATCATCTCCTTGCAACTCTACTATTGCAAGACCACTCTATTCTGCAACCCCATATTCTATTGCAACACCACCCACTACTGCAACAACATGTTGAGGAAATTTGTATTTCCCGCTACACTCATCTTCTGTCAATTCACATTTCTACTCTTGCCCAAACATCTTTTCCAGTTCAATTATTTCAGTTTATATACCTCACGCTCATTTTCATCACTCCCATTATTCTTTTCAACATTCGAAAGAATCTATGTTCTCTTCTCTACTCTTTGCCTACTCTTTTGTTCTATCTTCATCTACTTATTTTTCTCTTTCAATGATAAATAATGAATCGCTTGTAATGAGTGCATCCTATCTACATAAATCCACTTTCTAATGGACACCTTCAAATCATTTACAAATTTTATAATTTCTTCTTCACCATCTTGTACAAGACCAATTCTCGTGGTCACTTTGCAAAATTATTCAAAATAATTCTCTACACAATTATCATTCTACCTCATTCCTTTAATCTTTTAAGCGTCTCCAAAGCATACTCATAAGTTACAAACTTACCTCTTAATTTGTTAATCGTCTTCTCCCATTGCTAGATCTTTACTTTTACTCTTGTTTTTCTATCAATCTTCAAGTAATCCCTCCATTTATATGCATAGCCTTTCAATTTTTCATGGGAAATATTCACTTTTAGGGGGGCTTCAATCCATCCCATCGATTCTATATCAATTCTTCTAGGTTTGAACTTCCATAAAATTTACACATCTCCCTATTCATTTGGTGTTATTGCATATCTTCCTCTTCGATCTTATCCTTCACATATTTTGGATTTATTTTATTCTATTCATCTAGTTCAATGGAATGCATCGTCTTCATCATGTGTTGCAAACATTATGTAACATTTTCCATCATCTTTGAACCAATGATTTTTCTTCGAGTTCCTCTCACCATAGGAATTTCTCTTTCTTTCGTTCTGTTTTCTTCAATTCAATATTCAACACATTTTAAATTCTTGTGTCTTCAACATCTCTACTACAATGACCTTTTTTATTTAAATTTATTTTTAATCTATTGCCTTATTGACTACTTTAAATAACTAATTCATCAAAACAATAATTTATACTTCTAGAGATGCCATGTTCTCATGGTAACAACTCTTAGTAATTTTCACCAATTACTAACTCTTGTTATTTTTGCTACCAAACCACTCACTAGAAATCCATTTTCTTGGACTTGCCTTCACAAAGGCCACACACCACCACTCTTCAAGGACACACCAATACTCCAGGAGGAACACAAACCTACTTTGATACCAATTGATGTAGTGTCTATGGTGTTAGGGTCCTACCATAACCCCCTTAGATATTTTATTAATGCATGATGTCACCTTCATTGAATAAGGCCCATTAAATAGTTATTTAATAGTCACTTTGATCCATATTGGATTATCATATAATTTTACATCTATCTTAGTACTTTTTGGGTGGAAACAATTGGAGGAATTAGCTTGTAGGGTCATTTTAGTGATAGGTCCCAGTTTAGAAAATTGGGGTCTGAAACCTTCTGGAGCCATTTTGAGGAATTAAATGGTATTTTGGGGGAGTTGAAATTCCCATAACTTGTTTCCAGACCCTTGACATTGTTCTACACTCTGATACATTTCCAATGGTGTAAACATTGCCTCAAACAGAACTCATATGTGAAAGTTATGCCTCCTGCAAGTTGACCTACCTTGTTGACCACCATGGTACGAGTGGATGCCACATCAACCCCCATTTTTCACACATACAGGTCTATCCATGTGTGGACTTTCAATAAGATTCTAGAAGGTCCAAACCTAATCACTATTCGAGGTTTGAGGAAGTCAAAATCCTAACCCTAGACAACTATCAAGCTATGTTAAATATCGGGCTTCTAGGAGAAGAAGAGGTTCCATTCTTTTGTATTGTACTTGTTCCATAGTTGATCAAAACATCCAAGGAGGGGGATTTGAGATCATAATAGAGGTAGGAAGAAGATTCTTTAGTAGCCAATCAGGCCACAGAGTCGTAAGCAACTCCATAATGAGTGCCCCCCTTTCTTTGTATTTGCATTTGAAGAAAAGAGAGCAAAGCACATGCATCACCTTCTAGTTGTGTTTTCTCCCATAGTGGATTCCTCAGGATACATTTTGTGTTTATTTGTGTGGATGGTGTGTTCTTTTTCTTAGTATTTTATTTTCGTATTTCAGTTATTGCATTGATTTGAGAAATTAAGCTATTGATTATAAATCTAAGATCTAAGGAAAATAAACCGGCATAATAAAAAAATTCAGTATAATACGAGATCAAGTGGTAATGAATTCATTTTTTTTCTTTTTCTCTGTTGGACTAAGCATTCCACATGACTCCTCCAAAAACCTCTCGTAGCGAGGATGTCTCAATCGCATATATACAAGCATAGTTTTGTTGTGTATTCAATAAATCTCAATATGTATGATAGAAATTAATTCAAGAATAACAAATCCACACAATATATAACAAAACAATGAACTCAAGAATTTAGAAAAAAGTCTTGAGGTAGGGTAACACCATCAATTATTCCTTAAGGAAGGCACTTAATTCCACAAACAATTATGCTTGCTACAATTACAATATTCTTCACAATACATCCATTACATTTCTTCTACTTGCTTTTAGCACTATCTACCTCCTAGGAGCATTCTAGTAGGTGGAACCTTCTAGTAAACATTCTTACATTTATGCTTTGACACTACTATGTAGGCCTTATCTACTAGAAATAGCCTCCATACATAATAATACATAACCACCTATCCATTCTTATTCCCACTACGTGCCTCCCTAGGTACCCCATATTACCCACCTAGGGAGGTACCCAGTGGGAATAATAATAGATAAGTGTTTATGTATTTTTATGTATGGAGGCCATTTCTAGTAAATAAGGCCCCCATAGTAGTGTGAAATAAATAAATGTAAGAAGGAATACTAGGAGTAAGTCTTCTTACATTTATTTCTTTCACATTATTACATGGACCTTATTTACTAGAAATGACCTCCATACATAACCATCTATCTATTATTATTCCCACTGCGTACAAACCTAGGTACCCTATATTACCCCCCTACGTACACCATCTTTCCTTGGATTTCCAAAATGATATTGCCACTGAAAAGAGGCTTGTTAAGTGTAACACACCCACGACGGGTCAAAATAAATGAATAAAAAATATTAATTCCTTTCTCCTCAATTAGTCAATTCGTCCATCCATGGTCTCTAATCCTGGTCAATGGAAGTCAGGGAAGAACTTCAAATCCACTGGACATGTCTTCTTTCCCTTAAAGCACAGGTTATATGGAACCCGTGGCTTTCTCCCTAATGCCTTTAAGCTTCGGTGTATTTAAGCGCGAGCTCTCTTGGATAAGCCCTTCCCTTTATGTGACCAAGGTTGTGACCAGTCACCAAATCGAAAGGAGAGTCGTGATTTCATGTTTCGCAACTTCGCGTCTCATGAAGTTCACTTACTCGTCCTTCCCTCTAATAAGTCGACGGCCCAGATATCTCCTCGATCCAATGGATCAAATCAAATCGTGATTTCACGTTTCGCGAGTTCCCAAAACTCTTACTTCCGGCTTCCTGAGTTGCGAACTCCCGATAATACTAGATCTATGGTCCACGATCTTCCTTCGATCGATGGCTACGATTAAGTCGCAATTTTTCATTTCAAGACATGGGAGGTTGGTTCACCTTTGTTCTCCCGATTCTTGATTTCTCAATATTTGCGAGTGTCAGATCGATAACTCACAACTCCCCACGATCTAATGGCTCAGATCAAATCGTGATTTTTTGTTTCCCGAATTCTGATAACTCCACCCTTTGACTTCCCTGGGTTGCAAGTTAGCAAAATGTTGATCTCTCGCCATGTGTCCTCCTGTATAATTTCGAAGGGTTTAACCCTCGTGCACCTCTCCTGAATCCAACGTCTGTTGGTCCTCACACTCTGATCTAACGGTCAAGGAAGGTCCCGATAGATCATTATATCTATGGCTAAGATCATGTTGCAACTTTGGGTTTCAGGATTCTAGTCGCGCCACCATGTGAATCTCCCGACGTGTAGTCTTGCGAAGACTGAAGGAGTCGAGGCGTTAACGCCTTCACCCCTTCTTCAAATATAATGGTCGTGCTAGACCCTGGGACCTCCCGAACGGACCTCATCTATTCATCTTCTAAATGAAAAGATATCTCCTTTCGATACTCGAACCTCACTATTCTTCCGGAGCTTTGTTGGCTCTAAAGGACTTAAGAGTTTTGCACTCTTTCTCTTGAACGTAATGCTTGGAAGCGTTCTTCCGCTCACTCCTTACGTTCATTCCTCAACTCTAGAACCTAAGATGGTTTTGGTCTCTGCCCACCTTGCAAAGACTCGGTGCATACCTTCACTACCTCTCCTGATCTTAATAGACCCCACCCTCGCAGTGTTTGCAGGATTCAACCTCTGAAATCAGGGGAGTACTCACTCAACTCTGAGACAACAATGAAATTATCTGGGGCGAGTATTCTCGAGGAATTAAACTAGAGCATAAGAAAAATTAAGAAGATATAAAAGTCCTCAAGGGGTGAATGCATACTCTTAACTAAATCATTCAATACAGAAACCATTTACAGGTGTATAAATAGAAGCATGCACTCATTATTTCCAGTTGAAGCGTAAAGCATGAAAGAAACACTTATCAGAACCATAAGATGTGATGCAATTGTTGAGAAGGGTGCCCGTTTCCATCCAAGCATAGGCTCAGTCACTCCCACTGGATTTATCATTGGACACCCCTGAGCTTAGGCCATGATGCTTTGAGATTCAATCTCTTACTTCCATCTCAACGGAAGTTAGGGATGAAGGTTACTCTCCTTCTCCCTATATAGGAATAGATGAGGATGAAGGTTACTCTCCTCCTGAATCAGTCTCCATTCCCTGTGATCATAACTCACTTTTCTCTTTCAATCACTCCTTGGACCTGAGAGTTTCTACTCTCGTCTCTGCATTTTGTTGCAACTCTCCTCTGCCCACCTCCATGCTTCCTTTCTTGCCTTTCTTAGGAATATTTTTTTTGGCTTGGATCCCTAGTCCGTGGTTAGGTCCGGAATCCTTCAGATGGGCAGATTTCCCCATCCCCTTCTTAATTCTTGAGGAGACTTTCCCACCTACCAGCCTGACTGAAATCCATTTTGGGTCAAAGGGTTGTTCTGATCTTGAGCAATTAAAAACCATCATAGTACTGGTTCGGTGGAGGTTAACGCAACCCTTCTGGGTCCCCTCCACCGCCTTTCCATTAGAAATTGTGGTCTCTCTTAGCACATCCCCTTCTCAAGAGTCATACAATACGTTTCCATTATCTATTAAAATAACAGGAATTACATTCATCGACCTTTATACAAAGGTCCACCAAATCAAACATTCACACTTTGAGTTTGCCATAGTCCTTGGCCAATAAAGTTATATTTATAGATTGAGGGTGTTACAATTCCCTCCCCCTTAATGGAATCATCGTCCTCGATGTTCTATCTAGAAAAATGATAGGTATGTACAAAAGTAAACAAAATCGGATATGCATGTCTCATGGCATCTTCCATTTCCCACATAGCCTCATGTGGGCCAAAGTGTTTCCATTACACCTTGACCTGTGCAATGGTTCAGTTCCTGAGTGAGGTTTCCTTCTTGTCTAATATGCATTCAGGTTCTGGCAGGAATTCTCCCTCTGGCTCCACCTGGATCACAGACCATTCAATTATATGATTAGCATCATGTACATATATCTTCAATAATGAAACATGAAAAATATTATGTGTCTTTACAGTGGGAGGAAGTGATAGCCTATAGGCTACAGGTCCCACTCTATCTAGGACTTCAAAGGGTCCACAATGCCAAGGTGCCAACTTGGCATAGGCTCCCATTCTCAAGGAACTTTTCTTGGGTCTAACTCTGAGATAGACATGGTCTCCAGTCTTGAACTCTCTAGGAGTTCTCTTTCTGTCGATGTAACTTTTTCGTCTATCCTGAGCAATCTTCAAATTTTGTCTTATCTGAACCACTTGTTGTTCCATTTCTTTCAGCATGTCGGGTTCGATTGTAATTATGTCCACTGTATTGCTCCAACTGATTGGAATCTTTCATTGTCTACCATAGAAGACTTCAAAAGGGCTCATCTTCAAGGATTCTTGATAACAGTTGTTGTAGGTAAACTCTACCAATGGTAGGTAGTCTTCCCACTTCTTAGGTTGATGCATTACATGCATCCTTAGCATGTCTTCTACTATTCGGTTCACTCTTTATGTCTGCCCATGAGTTTGGGGGTGATAAGCTATGCTGAATAACAATTTTGTCTCCAAACCAACCATGAGGGATTTCCAAAAGTTCAAAGTAAATTTGGTGTCTCTGTCAGATATAATTTCCTTGGGCATGTCATGCAGTCTGAATATCTCCTTCATGAAGATGTTGGAAATATCTATTGCCTTGAAGGTTGACTTGATAGGGACAAAATGGGCAGACTTACTCAGTTTTTCCACCACGACCATGATAGCATCATTTTGCTTGGTCAACTTTGGTAGTCCAGTGATGAAATCCATGGAGATGGTTTACCATTTCCATTTTGGGATTGGTAGGGATTGTAACAATCCTGTTGGATGTCAGTGTTCCACCTTAACTTGTTGGCACTCTAGGAACTTAGCTAGATGGTTAGATATGTCTTTCTTCAACCCAGACCAATAGAATCGTTTCCTAGTGGTCGTGATCATCTTTTGATATCCTGGGTGACCAGTATATGATCTCTTATGTAGTTCATCCATTATGAACCTCTTCAAGTTGTCACAGTTTGGAATATACAATCTATTTATGTAAGTCAGCAGTCCTTCCTCGAGCAACTGGTAGCCTTCATACCTCAACCCTATAGGATCTTGTCTTAGGTATGAGGTCACGGTCTTGAAGAATGCATCTGTATCTTGTGCATTTCGGACCCTTTCCCTAACATTTGTTTAACAGGCGCTTACTGTTGCTAGATGAATCGTTTTTATACTCCTACTAAGGGCATCGACCACCTTATTTTCCTTTTCTTTTATGGGTTTGATTTCGATGTCCAAATGAATTTAATCCCCTTTTTTCTTAAGGGCATTGGTTGGACAGCCAATCTTGGAAAACCCTTTTATGAACCTTCTATAGTATCCTGCTATGCCCATGAAGGATCTAATATCAGATACATCCTTCGGGGTAGGAAATTCCATAGTAGATCTGATCTTGTCGGGGTCTACTGCCACTCCTTCCTTATAAATGACATGGCCTAGGTAATGGACTTGCTTCTGAAATAAGTCGCACTTGCTAAACTTAGCATAGAGTTGATGCTCTCTTAGTACTTGAAGTACTAGTCTAAGATGTTCTTCGTGCTCCTCCCTATTCTTGGAGTAGATTAGGATATCATCAATGAAAACCAATACAAATTTGTCCAAAATTTTGTTGAGTACATTATTCATCAAGCACATAAAAGTGGCGAGGGCATTGGTTAACCCAAACGACACCACCACGAATTCATAGTGACCATACCTCATCCTGAAGGTTGTTTTGGGGATGTCTTCAACCTTAATCCAGAATTAATGGTAGCCAAACCTTAAGTCATTTTTTGAGAATATGGTAGCACCTCCTAGTTGGTCGAACAGGTCATCGATTTTGGGTAAGGGGTATATGCTCTTTATAGTTGTCTTATTGAGTTGTCTGTAATCTATGCATATTCGAAGTGTGTCATCTTTCTTTTTCACAAACAGGACGTGCACTCTTCACGAAGATTCATTGGGTTGGGTGTATCCTTTGTCCATCATCTCATTTAGTTGTAGCTTGAGCTCAACTAGATCTGGCATGCTCATCCTATATGGCGCTCTAGATGTTGATACCGCTCTTGGTGTAAGCTCTATCAAGAAATCAACATCCCTTCTCAGAGGTAAACCTGGTACTTTTTCGGGGAACACATCCTTGTATTCTCTTAATATGGGGTGATCCTGTAGGTTTGGTTTGTCGTCCTCAATGGATTCCAACACATGTATTGCATATAAGGAACACCCTTTCCTGCAATACTTCTTCATTTGAAGGGTCGATATTTGTCTCACTGAGATAGGCTTATGAATCCCTTGGAGGGTCATCTTTCTCCCTTCTTCGTTTACACATTCTAAAGTTTTATGATAGCAATCCATTTTAGTTTTATAAGCAACCAACCAGTCCATACCAATCAACAGGTCATAAGATCTCAGGGGAAGTATGTTAAGGGTCGCTCGGGTGGGCAATCCACCCATGATGAATTGGCAGGCTGGTATGGCCTCTGCTACCTTTCTTTTGGTCCCAGTGGCTAGTTGTACCAACCATGGTTTAACATGTCTAATTGGTTGCAGTTTACACTTATTGGCAATCTGAGGGGCTACATAACTCAAATTAGAGCCTGGGTCAATTAAAATAGAAATTGGATGGTTGGCGATCATACCTTCCAGCTCCACTACTAAAGCTTGGTGGTCGGCTTGATTATTGTCCAAGGATGCATAGATTTGTGGCATGCTCCTAGCCACATCATTGATGGTGGTAGCTTCTTGGATATTGTAGACCCCCTTATTGTTTTGTTGTCTGTGTGGGAAGTCCCTCAATCTATGATTTTCTCCACAACCCCATCATTTTAAGGGTTCCTTCTTTAGGTTATCGATCTCTGTTGGGACTGTCTGAAAAGTTTTATTTCCACTTTGAGAGGGGAAATTTTGTTGATATACACTTCTAGCAGGAAGGCTCCCCCTAGAATATTTTCCATAGTTCTTAAGTCTTGAGGAGTTAAACCTTTTCTTCTGGAATCTCGAACTACTCTTCTTCTTCCAGACCTCGTGGGGTCTTGTCTTGCTCCCAAATTGTTCATAACAATACCTCGCCTTTTGGATAGCTTCTTCTAAATTCCTTGGTTTGTTGAACTCAATCCTATCCTGGTAGGTCTGAGGTAACCAACTAATGAACCGCTGCATTTTTTCTTTTTCATATTTTATGTAGGGTACATGCCTCAATAATTCAAGGAATTTATAGACAAATTCCTCTATGGTGAGTTGTCCCGGCCGGAGTTCGTAGAATTCCTTAGTTTTCCCATCCATGTATTTTTCTGATAGATACTACTTCCTAAAGTATTTCTCAAACTGTTACCATGACAAGTCCTTCTCATGGACTCCTTTCACATTCCTAATGTCTTCCCACCATATGGAAGCCTTTCCATTCAAGTTGAAGATGGATATTCGAGCCTTCAAGTTTTCAGAGTAGTCATGGACTATGAAATACTTCTTTAAACCAAGCAACCAAGCTTCCGCCTCTTCTCCCTTCTTAATCTCTCCATTGAATGAGGGTGGCTTGGCTTTCCTAAACTCTTCAGGACCATGGGTTTTGGAACACTTCCGTTTCTTTCCTTTCCTCTGAGAATGCGAGATGGACCTGCTACTAGAAGATCCTTCAGAGTTGTCAGCTTCCTTTCCAGAGGAATCTCCCGATGAGTGTCCCCTACCTCCAGGTTGGACCTTCTTTGCAGTACTCCTCCCAGTGGGATCACTTATGGAGTCATGTTTTCAAGTCTCAAGTGAACTTCGACTTCTGGTCTTGTGTCATCAGTCTGCATGACTGGTTGTGGGTTCATGCTGCAGTTGCCTCTGTATGTTGGATAAGCTCTGTAGCAAGACTGCGTTAATTTCTATTTGTTTCTCTTGCTCCTTTATCAGTCTCTCGTTGTTGGCCTTGAAACTCTGTAGCTCGGCCCTGAGGCTGCTTACGGTTTTAGCCAGATCTAGAGGGGTTTCCACCGCCCTCCTTTTGTCGGATTCTTCGTCTCTATTGTGGGATCCATCCCCCACTTCATGACACGTCATCATCCTTTAGTATTGGAGATTTCTCGTGATTCACTGGCAGCTCGAGTGTTGACAAAAAAAAAACACTTATTGTTAGCTAACAGTGTATCATTTTATGAACAATACATAGTTCAATTTCTTAAATGCATACACACAGTAGAAAGTTTCACTCTTTTCTTTGATAACATTTTTAACCAGACTTTTAAAAAGGAGGCAAGGCAGGGTGTCACTCCTTTAAAAGTAATCCAAATAGCATTTTTAAACGACTCGTCTGTAAGCCCAAGCAGGCCAAGTGTTGTAACCATGCTCTGATACCAATTTGTAACACACCAACGACGGGTCAAAATAAATGAATAAAAAAAAATAATTCTTTTCTCCTCAATTAGTCAATTCCTCCATCCATGGTCTCTAATCCTGGTCAATGGAAGTCAGGGAAGAACTTCAAATCCATTGGAGAGGAGTTCTTTCCCTTAAAGTGTAGGTTATATGGAACCCGCGGCTTTCTCCCTAACCCCTTTAAGCTTCAGTGTATTTAAGCACTAGCTCTCCTGGATAAGACCCTCCCTTTATGTGACCAAGGTTGTGACCAGTCACCAAATCGAAAGGTGTATCATGATTTCGCGTTTCGTGACTTCGCGTCTCACAAAGTTCACTTACTCATCCTTCCCTCTAATGAGTCAACGGCCCAGATCTCTCATCGATCCAACGACTCAGATCAAATCGTGATTTCGCATTTCGCGAGTTCCCAGAACTCTTACTTCCGGCTTCCTGAGTTGCGAACTCTCGATAAGACTAGATCTACGATCCACGATCTTCCTTCGATCGATGACTACGATTAAGTTGCAATTTCGCGTTTCAAGACTTGGGAGGTTGGTTCACCTTTGTTCTCCCGATTCTTGATTTCTCGATATTTGTGAGCGTTAGATCGACGACTCACAACTCCCCACAATCTAATGGCTCAGATCAAATCATTATTTTGCATTTTACGAATTCTCACGTCTCCACCCTTTGACTTCCCTGGGTCACGAGTCAGCGAAATGCTAATCTCTCACCACGTGTCCTCTTGGATGGACGATTAGGATCAAATCGTGTCTTCGCATATAGCGAATTCTCACAACTCCACCCTTTGAATTCCCTGGGTCGCGAGTCAGCGAAATGTTGATCTCTCGCCACGTGTCCTCTTGTATACTTTCGAAGGGTTTAACCCTCGTGCACCTTTCCTAGATCTAACGGTTGTTGGTCCTCACACTCAGATCTGACGGTCAAGGAGGATCCCGATGGATCCTTAGATCTACGGCCCAGATCATGTCGCAACTTCGGGTTCCAGGAGTCTAGTCTCGCCACCATGCAAATCTCCCGATGTGCAATCTTGCGAAGACTGAAGGAGTTGAGGCGTTAATGCCTGCACCCCTTCTTCAAATCTAACGGTCGTGCTAGACCCTAGGACCTCCCGAACAGACCTCATCCATTCATCTTCTAAATGAAAAGATATCTCCTTTCAATACTCGAACCTCGTTATTCTTCCGGAGCTTTATTGGCTCTAAAGGACTTAAGAGTTTTGCACTCTTTCTCTTGAATGTAATGCTTGGAAGCGTTCTTCCGCGCACTCCTTACGTTCATTCCTCAACTCTAGGACCTAAGATGGTTTCGGTCTTTGCCCACCTTGCAGAGACTCAGTGCATACCTGCACTACCTTTCTTGAGCTTAATAGACCCTGTCCTCGCAGTGTTTGTGGGGTTCAACCTCTAAAATCAAGGGAGTAGACACTCGACTCTGAGACGACAATGAAATTCTCTGGGGCGAGTATTCTCGAGGAATTAAACTAGAGCATAAGGGAAAATAAGCAGATATAAAAGTCCTCAAGGGGAAAATGCATACTCTTAACTAAATCATTCAATACAGAAACCATTTATAGGTGTATAAATATAAGCATGCACTCATTATTTCCAGTTGAAGCACAAAGCATGAAAGAAACACTTATCAGAACCATAAGATGTGATGCGACTGCTGAGATGGGTGCTCGTTTCCACCCAACCATAGGCTGAGTCACTCCCATTGGATTTATCACTGGGCACCCCTGAGCTTAGGTCACGATGCTTTGAGATTCAATCTCTTACTTCCAGCTCAACGGAAGTTAGGGACAAAGGTTACTCTCCTCCCTATATAGGAATAGACGAGGACAAAGGTTACTCTCCTTCTCCTGAATCAGTCTCCATTCCCTGTGAGCATAACTCACTTTTCTCTTTAAATCCCTCCTTGGACCTAAGAGTTTCTGCTCTCATCTCTGCATTTTTCCGCAACTCTCCTCTGCCCACCTCCACGCTTCCTTTCTTGCCTTTCTTAGCAATATTGCATGTGGCTTGGATCCCCAGTCCGTGATCAAGTCTGGAAGCCTTCAGATGGGCGATTTTCTCCATCCCCTCCTTAACTCTTGAGGAGGCCTTCCCACCTACCAGCCTGACTAAAATTCATTTCGGGTTAGAGGGTTGTTTTGATCTTGAGCAATTAAAAACCAACATAGTATTGGTTCAGTGGAGGTTAACGCAACCCTTCTGGGTCCCCTCCACTGCTTTTCCATTAGAAATCATGGTCTCTCTTAGTACATCCCCTTCTCAGCAGTCATACAACACGTTTCCATTATCTATTAAAATAGCAGTAATTACATTCATCGACTACAAAGGTCCACCAAATCAAACATTCACACTTTGAGTTTTCCATAGTCCCTGGCCAATAAAGTTATATTTACAGACTAGGGAAAATAGGGTGTTACAGTAAGTTCCCTTGTCTCACTTTTCTCTTAGTCTCAATTGTCTTCCAATCTAGCAACTGCCCTCATTGTTTCACCCTCCCCACCTCACACTAGCCGATACTATAGTTTTCGCAAAATGGCCTCTCACAATATAGCAAATTTCCATTCACTTCACCATACACATTTTGCTACAACTTGATTCATTTAACCAATCGTGCCTACTGCACCTYAATAGGATATGATTGATATGGAGAATCCCACTSAACCAATTTTGTAGCTAGTACTTRTGACTTATCCTTCAACTGCTTCATCCCATGCAATGATCTTTACTCACAATTGCCAAATAAAAAATTGTGTGGTTCAACTGATTATGGACAACACTGGTCAAAAGAAATTTGGTCTTAGTTGTCCTTGTCAAGGCATTAGCTCTGTTAGCCACTCCTCATACCATTTGTACCATCTCGATTGGGTAAAACAAGATGCTCGRTCTTTAWTGGTTTCAAAAAAATGTGTTGGCCTTCATTTTCATGACATAGTTTTTTGCAATGTAAAACMTATCGATTGTGTTTYCCTACTTCTAAGTATTCCTTACCAATTTGCATGATTAACCAAGTAAGACTCTCACTCTAACTCTTGCACACTCACTAAATATGGCCGCACATATTGCTTTCACTCCTTGGTAAGAACTCAACTCTCCCCTCTCTCCATCAATTACGCTTTCCTATAAGTGGCTCTCCATAAGTACCTACACCTTTGCATTCTCCCTCAAACCACCTATGATACCACCACATCATCATTCCAAGCCCAGATTTGAAGTTAGAGGTAGAAATGAGGAAGAGATCAAAAGACTAAACTACCAATACACACTCCAACTATATAAAGATAATACCACAAAGGATGAAGTTCAAAGACTAAGATTTGCAAATTTCCATCTTTAGAAAAAAGTTGATGAGATGTAAAAATCTTTGGAACATCTTTCCTCAAACCATGTACAATTGCTAGCTAGATACTTTCTCGTGTTCCATGTTTTTTAGATAAATACTCATTTTCCAATGGATCTAGTGACTCTCTTACACTCAAGAACAATGGAGATACTATCCATTTAAAATGAGAAAAAATGATATTTATATGAAAAAAATATAAAGTAAGAAATAATAATTAAAATTATTGTTAGATTGGATAGTAATTGATCTTTTTTTTTTATATATATATATATATATATATATATATATATATAACCATTTACTATCCAATGTAGAAAAGTAGAAAAGAATATAAAGTAGAGAATAATAACTAGAATTGTTATTAAATTGGATAGTAAATAGTTAAACATGATGTTTAGCAAGTGAAGATTGACGTACCAAAAGAGATAGTGTGACCAAGTAAAAGTGAACATTTTACTTACAATACTCGAGCAAGATCAATACAATTCAAACTCCAAAACGTGAAGGTTTGAATCTTACAAGGATCATTTTATTACAAGAAGTGAGAAAGTGTTTTCTATGAATACTTTGAGAACAATGCTTTGTATCTCAATCTATCAATCCCATATCATATTTCAAATAAATAAATTATTATTATTTTAATTATTTTTCTTACGAGCTTTTATTTTAATGGATGATGACAATGCTTTGTATCTCAATCTATCAATCCCATATATTTTATATAAATAAATAAATATTCGTTCTTAGATCTTTATAGATGATGATTTAATGAATTGAACTTTGAACTTAGTTTAGCCCTCCAATAAATAATCTAAAATAGGCCTCCACACAGAAGAATGTGTAAAATATGTGAGATAATATTACATAGAATGAAAAGTACTAAGAAGAATAAAGGATCACCAGCTCTTTCTTAAAGTAAAGAAAAAACAGAATAATTTTTATTTTCAAATTGATAAATTGAATATTTTTTTTTTAATTTAACTTACTCATCTCTAGTGGATAAATTGAACTTATTTTTTTCAAATTTAACTTACTCATTTATAATAAATAATTGTTTTAAAATTTCATTAAATATATAAATATATATATATGAAAAATATATATATATATATACAAATATTCATTTTCTGAATACAATAACATAGCATTTGTTAAAAAATAAAAATTGAATATCTTTGTGCTGGGCATATCCTCTATTCTCACTCTAAATATCTGAAAAAAAAAAATTATTATTGTGCTTGGGATATCCTCTATTCTCACTCTAAATATCTGAAAATAATTATTCTCTATTCTCACTCTAAATATCTGAAAAAAAATACCTGAATATTTTTGTGCTGGGCATAAATAATTATTTTAAAATTTCAATATATATATATATATATATATATATATATATATATGAGAAAAAAAATGTATATACATACAAACATTCAGTTTCTGGATACAATAACATGGTACCTGTTAAACAATAAAAATTGAATATCTTTGTCTTGGCATATCCTCTATTCTCACTCTAACCATCTTCATTTTGTCCACAGTTAACAAAGAGGATACCAAATAACATATATTCAGCTGTAGCTAAAATAGACTTTCTTGCATCTCAAGTGTTACTCTACAATATCTCCTCGGACACAGATGCAAACAAAATGCACACACTTATCATGGCGAATGCGGCGCCGGCTCGGGATCACTCCGCAAACGTTAATGATTTTAATTGGGTAAATCACAGCAAACCATTCAACGAAAAATAAAAGCAAACCCTAACTCTGTACAATAAACCCTAACTCTGTATAATGTAGCCGCCCTTAAAATATAAGAAATCTAATAATGTCTAAAAGAATTTTATTTACTTATTGAAAGAATATACAATAACAAGGACCATGAAAAAATGCTTTATTTCCTAAATGCTTAAACAATGAAGTAAGAAAACCGTGTACCAGATACAAAAGGTGCTGCCTCTCGTCCAGAAAAGAATATCCTCCACAAAACCCAAACCTATAATGTCGCATACATAAAGAGTAACCTGAACAAAATCTATACCTATAATGTCGTATACATAAAGAATATGTTACATATCAGAAATAAATAAGAAGAAAATAGTAGCCGCCTCCCAAGGGAATCATAAAAATAAAAAACGGATGAGATGGCATCCGAAATAGATCTCAGTAAAATCGACACGCCAGGAAGGGGATGAAGGAGGCGACGAGAGTGGCAAACAGGGAGGGGAGGAAGGGCAATGAAGCAGCGCCTGCCTCCATTGTCGGACTGGGAGATGCTGCCTTCACCTCTGCGGCTTCTGCTGCTCCCACCATTATCATCAGAACGATCAAGAAAGCTGTAGATGCGTACTTGCCTAAGCCTGCCATTCTTGCTCGGACTCACAAGAAACCTGCTGTTATCGTATAGTGAAAAGACCAAACCCTAAGCACAACCCTTGCGGAACAAATGCGAATCTGAGACAGACAACCTCAACTTTGAAGGGGCAATCTTTCTTTGCTGAGACTCGAACCCTGAACCAGAATAGACTGAGAAATGTGAGTCCCGGAATTTGCACAGGATAAAGGGTTGAGAATCGCGCATATTAATCTTACTCTGCACCTGGCACAGCCAACTGGCAATGTACACGTGTCCCACAAAAAATAATATAAAATATCTCTCCTAGCTATGAATGACTGATGATTAAAGGAACGGTAAGGAAAGAATTTTTAAATGGCGACAGCCAGCAGACAGCGTGGCCGCCACGCTGGCTATGACTTTCGGCACTGCGCGGCCGCATGTCATTGGCCGACATCGGTGTGGTAGGGAGTCGGGAAGATGCGCTTTGCACGTGCTGTGACAGAAGGGCGGGGCCAAGGCAACGGCCACATTTACATGTACAAAGAAAGCGGCGTCGGCTAAACGTTCTACCTTTTAGGTTTTTTTTTGGTCGAATCAGGAGATGTAAATTTGGACAAAATCTCTATTTTTTTGTTGGTGAGGAGGATAACAATCATTCCTCACAACCATCCAAACTACACCCAATTGACAAAATAGTTGTCTTATCTTAGTTTAACTTATTCTATACATGTTAATTTGAATATCTTTTAGCTATATTTTTCTAGCTACTTTTATCAATGGTTGAGATTACATAAATCAAGTGAAATAGGGGTTTTTAAGGTGTTGAATTTATTTATACATTAAATGCAATTTCAGAAATAATAATTGACAAATTGACAAAAAATTATATAGGTAAATTTTAGTGGTGATCGCTATAAAAAATCCAAATCATCTAATATTTAAACTTTTTCTCTTTGTTTTTTAAAGATGGAGGCAGGGAAAATAATTCCCCTTGTTAAAAGAGTTTTAATAGCCATCCCCAAGAATAGAAAATTTCTTTCGCGATAATATCGTGATGAAAAGTAAAAAAAATGAGGGCGGAAGGTGTGGATTGAGTGCCTAGGGTTTCACATGTGTCAGTGGTGCACGACTCTCTATCAGGAGGGTGTTTGGTTGTTACAGGACTGCAGGGAGGGGTTTACAATAGATATGGCAGAGCCTCCTAGAGCTTCAAAAACTAGGAAGATCTATCCACGACAACAAAAAAGACCGTTAAGGATGTTGTGGTGGGGGTTATTGAGTCACAGGGAGGAGATGTAGAAATGGGGGGTATAGACAACGGGGAGTCGGATCCAAAGGATCGGGACAATAAGGGGACAAGCAAGGACCATGAGGGGAAGCATATGCAGAACTGTTGTCTGGCCAAAGCAAGTGAGAACACCAGATATGAGGTCACCTCGACGCACATTGGAGGCTACATCCAATGGATGAAACATCGCGCGCTAATCATAAAATTTATGGGTATTTGGCCATCAAAAAAGGGCCTTACTAGTCTAGATCAAATCCCACTGGAAGATGAAAGGGAAAATGGATCTATAGTTAGGTTCTAAGGGATTTTTCACGGTCATATTATCCTCATCAGAGGACAGAAACAAAGTCTTTGAAGAGGGTCCATATTGTTTCAACTCGTTCGTTCTGCATATGAGGTACTGGACAGAGAGATTTTCCTTGGAGAAGGAAGATTTTGCAGCAGCTCCAGTGTGGATTCGACTATATCCGCTACCACGATAGTTTTGGGATCATGAAACCTTTGAGGGAATCGAGAACACACTCAGCTCGTTCATTAAGATCTCGGAGGTAACCAAATCAACCAGGTACATTTCTTATGCCAGAATATGTGTTTACATGAACGTAGCAAGAGCCCTTCTAGAGTCAATCATAGTTTCATATCAAGATAATGATTGGACACAGACCCTAGACTATGAACATATACCATTTCGATGCAAAAACAACCATGTTCATGGACACTTATTTAGGGATTTCCCCCTAAATGAGATAAACCCGACAAGTAAATCCAAGGAAGAGGCCGACCAGGAGGGTTTCTAAAAAATATCCAGCAAGAGGAAAGCATGGAGAAAGGAAAACAAACAAGAAGTGGTTGTTCCATAAAAGAATAATGTTAATTGATTCCAAGATATGGAGTGGGACACTAGTGAATAGAGAGAGAAGGAGACACCACAAGACCAAAATCCAGTCACACAAAATGCAAGCACAAAGGGAGAGGAACTACCAAAATGTAGGAAGACTTCCCCATATATGGGGATAGATCAGTCGGTAGAGGGGGAAGAAGAGATGAAAGATACACATGAGAAATAATTTGAGTCAGAAGAGGAGGAAGAAGCAGAGACAACACATGACATGGATCTGGAGGAAGTTGAGGTGAACATGACATCCCTAACCCTAACAGAAAAACATGGAGAACAAGAAGTTAATAATATTGTTGGGTATGTGTTGTATTCTTTGCATGGGTGTGTGTGTGGGCGCGTCAAATACGACAACTGCGTCTGACGATCCCTACCACTAGAGCTCTGTCGTGTGCATCGGACGCTTTCCTAGGGGGGGCAGGTATGCCCCCCCTGGTTACGCGCAACGTTTG